>RDRW01000079.1:0-132500 GCA_007896445.1 Puccinia hordei
AACATCCTATGGGAAGCAAAACTTGCTGAGACTTTGGATGATGTGCAATTAAAAGAACTAAAAAACTTACTACTAAAAAGAAACTTGCATTTGCCACTGCTGATGAACCCTTTGGAAGCATTAGAGGTCATGAAGTAAGAATTAATCTTAATACTACTAGACCTTATCCTCCTGCATTAAGACAAGCTGCTTATCCTGCTTCCCCCAGAAGTAGGGAAGCCTTACAGCAACATGTCACAGACATTAGTAAGAATGAATGTTTTACGCAAAGTGGGAGCAAATGAAAATGTAGAAGTTACTACCCCAGTTATTATTGCTTGGCATAATGGAAAATCAAGAATGGTTGGAGACTTTAGAGGTTAATAATTATACCATACCTGACAGATACCCCATGCCCAAGATCAGTGAAGCACTGACTCAGTTAAAAGATGCAAAACTTATAACTTGTATGGATGTACTCAATTTCCATCAGAATGTAATTCATGAAGACAGTAGATATTTGATGAGAATAATAACATATGGAATTTATGAGTACCAAAGAATGCCTTTTGGAACTAAGAATGCCCCCTCTCACTTCCAAGAATGATGGACATAGAATTCCACAAAGAATTACGTGAAGGTTGGCTTATCTACATTGATATCATATTTTTTAGTCAAGACTGGAAAGAACATTTGGAAAAACTTTCAATAGTTTTAGACAGAGTTACAAAAATGAATATGAAATATCCATGAGCAAATGTCAATTTGGTTTCAAGAATTAAAAGCACTTGGACATATAGTTTCTGGACTTAGTATTGCTATTGACATGAAATAAAGTGGCTGCAGTATTGCTTAAGCCATGCCAACTAATGTCAAGGAATTAAAATCATTTTAGGTTTGCTAGTTATTACAGGCAACACATAAAGACTTTGCTAAAATTACTGGACCCTGTACCAAATTACTAGTCCAAACACTGCATATGAGATGACTTCCCCAGAGTAGATGCATTTAATAAAATCAGAGAAATGGTTAACCTCTGCCCCTATATTATTAATGCCTGACCCTCACAAGCCTTACAAATTATATGTAGATGCAAGTATGGAAGGACTTGGAGCTGCTTTACATCAAGTACAAGATTTACAGGACATTCCCAAAGAAGGAGTAATATGTTATATTTCACACACACTAAGGACAGTGAAAAGAATATGGTGCTAGCCAACTAGAATGCTTATGTCTAGTGTGGGCCTTGGACAAATTATATTAATACTTGGATGGGTGTGGTTTTTGAAGTTATTACTGATTGTAGTGCCACTCAAAAGTTTACTCAGTATGAAAACTCCCAACAGACATATGTTAAGATGGCAGATTGCAATCCAAGAATGGAGAGGAAGTATGACTATTGTCCACAGAGCTGGCATATACATAAAAATGCTGATGGTCTCAGTAGATGGTCTTTAGACAATCTACCAGAAAATCCTGCTTGGGATGGAGAGATAGCTGCAAAAATTATGTGCCTTTTTCCATTAATTAATGATGAAATAATCCTGCTTATGATGACCTTCTGAAACTATGACATTCTTGGACTTCATGTTACTGAAATGAAGGAAGAATTTTGGGATGAAATAAGTGAAGTTATAACTTGGACAAGAATGCTCCACTCTTAAAGAAATTCTACAAAGTAAACATAAAAACCTGGACTTGATTAATTCTTTAGAAGAACCTTGGTCTACTGCCTTAATGAAAACAGATTTTCACTTCTGGATGGATTGATATATCATAGAACCAAACATACTAGTGTAGTAGTTCTGGTAAAAAGGAATATTATCTTTTTCTTAAGGAATGCCATGATAATATCACAGCAGGACATTTTCTTTTGACAGAACTATTGAAAGAGTTAAACACTAGCTTGGTGGCCCCATTATAGAAATGCAACAAAGTATATTGTGAATCTTGTGAAAGATGTCAAAAAGCCAAATAAAGCTACTGGAAAAAGATAGGGTTTACTACAGGAAATTGAAGAACCAACAGAAAGATGGTCTGTAATTATATGGATTTTGTTACAGGATTACCTCCAGCTGGGATGATAACTACAATTCTGTACTAGTAGTTGAAAGATTCTCTAAAAGAGCTAAATTCTTGCCATATCATAAGAAAATAATGCATTTGATGTAGCACTACTATTTTGGCAAAGATTATAGCTGATGTAGGATGTCCTAAGATATGTTATTACAGACAGAGATCCAAAATTTACATCTGAATCTGGAAAGGTTTATATGATTTATTCAGAACTCAATTGAAGTTCTCTACAGCTTATCATCATCCTCAGACTGATGGATTAGCTGAAAGAATGATTCCAACCTTGGAAGATATGATTAGAAGATATTGTGCTTATGGTCTAGAATTTAAAGAGAAAGATAATTACTCACATGACTGGTGTTCACTATTACCAGCATTAGAATTTGCTTATAATTCCAGTAAACACAGTAGTACTGACATTACTTCTTTTGAATTAGAAAGAGGCTGGATACCTTGGTTCCCCAAAGAATTAGTTCTCTCTAAATCAGTGACAATTCACCCAATGCTACAAATTTCCATCAAATTATGACTAAACTGCTAATTACGCAGCAGAATGTATAAAGAAATCTTTTGAATATAATAAGACCAGATGGGATAAAACCCATAAAGTTCACCAATTTAAAGTTGGAGATCAAGTTCTTATTTCTACATTTAATTTTACTAATTTATCAGACCCAAGAAACTCAGGGACTCCTATGTTGGACCTTGTACAATTAAAGCTTTACATGGTGCAAATGCAGTAGAAGTTATATTAACTGGAGAATTAGAAAGGAAACACCCCACATTCCCTGTTAGTCTAATCAAACCATTTATTCCTAAATGATGATAAATTTCCTCTAAGGAAAGATAACATTAGAGTTGTGATACCTCCAGTAGAGAAAGACCAACTCATTAAAGTTAAGAAAGTTATACAACATAGAAAAATTAGAAAGAATAATGAAGATGCTAAACAGTACTTGGTCAGATATAGTGGATCCAAGAGGATGAATGGCTTACAGCTGATCAGATCCCTGGTTCAGAAAAAATTCTGAGACAATACAGAGTTGACAAAAGAAACCATTAATATTTTTTAGTCAACCCTTTTTTTAGAGGGAGGAAGTGTCAGCCACTGAGTACATATCACATACACTGACATGTACCGTACCACGTAACTGCAATTATTATTAATTATTATTATCTCTAATAATAATTACTATTCTTATTTATATTATTATAACATTCATTATTATTATTACATTACTATTATAATTATTAAAGTACCTTAATTACAATAATAATATAAATACTTTAATAATATATTCATTAATAACTCTTGAATAAATCTGGTTAAGCTATGTACTCCTGTTATACAAGATACATAACTTGTAGGGCTTTGCCTCCTGTCACGTGAAATATCCAGAGTAACAGATGTCACTCTTTCCCCTCTGATTACGCCCACATCCTTCCTTAAACATTGGAATATTTCACATTGTGGAACTACTCAAAGGGCAGAATAGAGCTTGGAAGGGAAATGGATGACTACACTAGTACTAATGTAAGTTATACCAAGGTGCTGATGTAAAGCTGCCTTCCTGACTAAAGCTATGGGGATGAGTGTAACACTAAGAATAAAATAAAAGTGTTGGCTAATTTATATCTATTCTTAGGAGACTAATACTAATGTTCTTTCTTACCACACACACCAGGTGAGAGGGATGGATAAAAGAGGGATGAGTTGTATAAAGTATATTTTAATATAGTGTAATATGGGGTAAGGGTGGTAGCTCTGGAGTCAAGAGTGGGTCAAGTAAGAACAGGGGCAATCTTCCTATGTTGAGTTCAAGCTGATATTTGTATTTATATTTATATATTTTAGGTTGTGATGGTAACTCTACTATATATGTATACTAGTTTATGGGATCTGTAATGCTGGTATATGTAGGGATAATTTAGTAAGGTCTCGGGGGTCCATATAGTAAGTCAGGGGTCCATAAGGGAACAAAGGGGAGGAACAGGTGTCCTTATATATCTGAGACAAGAGAGGAGCCATCAGGCTAGAGGAAGGAATAACAAGGCTATGTCATGTAGCTGGTGGGAAAACGGAAGAAACATGATGGATCAGTAGAAGAGAAAGTGACATATATGAAATAGTCATGACAGTGACAGATGAGTAGTGGGAATGTGGAGTTTATGTACAGTAGATATGATGTAGATGTTACTGAATAAAGCCTAGTCATGTGCAGTGTGTTTTATGTAGTGTCTATGTAGTGTCTATGTAGTTTATATAATATGTATTTATGTATATGTTCTGAAATATATCTACTTATAATATGTACTATTGTATTCTATAACTTGCTTAATACTGTAACTTGCTGGATTATTCTGAGTTTGCCTGTAACTCTTGAACCATGAGGAATTTGAGGGTGGTTCTAGTGAGTGACTAGGGTTAAAATGGGGTGTAGATCTGATAATGCAATAATAGAGATGCTATATGTACGGTTTGGATTTATAATGTAATTGATATATATATTTGTGTTTATATAAGTGATAAATAATTAAGAAAGGATATATGATACTGAAGTGGGATGGATCACCACAACGTATAGAAATATGTACTTTACTATCTTATTAAAAAAGAACTTATTAATATTATAATTAATTAATACCTATAAGATTTACCAATAATAACATGACACATCATTATAAGTTAATCCTTATTAATATTAATAAACAGATTCATTACTACCATGTCATGATGTGATCCAACCCACTACAGGACTACTGATCAAAGATGTGTCCCAAACACAGCTAGTACACCAAACTGTCGCTCATACACAAACCCACGATCATAGCTTAACAGATCACCTAAAAGATCTGTCCCCATTGACTGTCACAGAGTCCTCCCAACTCGATACGAGCCTACATGCCCTCAGAAGGACGCCACCAGTTCCCCAACCTGGAAGCTCGTTCCACCCAGAGTATATTATAAACAACTGTAAACAGTTGTTTATCCCCCAGAGAATATTTAGAACACCATAGCACAGTACATACCTTAGAGTTATTTACCTTGCTTAGTTCCCCATTCTCCACCAATCCCCCAATTCTGGATAATCTATAGTTTAATACTGTTTTACCTCAAGAATTGGCTACAACCTACCTTCAATAAGGTAGTCACCACGAACCCAGTGAGTATCTCCTTGGATGCCTATTAATACTTTGTATTGATTTGGATGCGCCTAATTAGAGCAATTAGAGTAAGCCTCTCAGACGAGACTTACTGATTGAGGAGTACCTTTTTTACAGGACTTAACCATTACCCAAACCACTTTACACCATCAACCTAACTCAGTTACAACCATTAACCACGGTTAGTTCCACACCCAGGCTGACAGCGTCAAAACAATTCACAGTAATTGCTTGGTGGTGAGCCTGGCGCTGGAAGCTGCTGGTTTGGTTCCTTACTACTGCTTGCACGGTTTACATTGGTGCCACAAGAAGTTCCGACATCGGGCATGTTGTTTGGCTTGCGGCATTGATTGCTTGGTGGGCTGTTGGAGGAGGGGGACTTGTTTTCGGCTTGAGGAGGGACATTGATTGACAGCTGTCCTCTAACTGATACAGCTTGAGTAGAGGGGGGCTGAAACCCGCCCTTGGCTTCCGGAGCCTTGGGTGCTGGCAACAGTTGGTGGCCTGGAACGGCAGGTGGCTCAAAAACGGTCGGCTTGTTAGAAGTTCCGGCACCAGTCCTTTTGTCTGGCTTGCGGCATTGATCGCTTTGTTCAGCGTTGTGGGAGAACTTATATACCAGAGGTGCAGCACTGAAGCTGAGCCCGCAGCCGCGGGCTCAGCGGCAGGCTGAGGCTGAGGTAAGGGGGGTATCTACCAAATGTCATCGGACATTCCGCGGGGAAAAGCACAGGGCGCAGCATGTGACATTCTATAGTTGGCGCGGGCGATCGGTCGAGCGGACGAAGGCCGCTTCAGTATGCGCGACGTAATGGACCGGGCGGAACCACGGGGTTCGGGGCGCCAGGCCGCAAGCGGAGCGGGGGCAGAAGAAGCGGAGTCGTGCGCAGGGAAGCGACAGACGGCTGCGGGGGTCAACGGGGTATAGTAGTCGGGGACAGGCTGCGGTGCGATGCGGGATCAAGGAGACAGGCAAGTAGGTTTCCAGGGACAGTACCGGGGAATGCGGGACATGATCGGGGGACTGTTGTATAAAAGAGTGTTGTACCAGGGTTGCGGGATTTCTTATCTTATCTTATCATCACAGTAGATAGCTATCAACTACGGCGTATATAAGAAAATCTCGGTGTTTAGAGTTCTCTCAGCGATTAATCAGCGTGTGCGGAAAAGCGGAACTGCGTAGGGCATCATCAGGACAACGAACGCAAGAGGAACGGTCCCCTTGCTGAGTATCAGGTGTTGCAGGGAAACCAGTTGATTATCCGCTGACAGTGTTTATCCCGCAGAGGAAATCAAAGAACCACCGGAACCAACCAGGAAGAAGGGCAACCTAACATTTCTGTTACCGAGGTCGTCATTATTTCCACAACGCCAAAAAAAAATGGCGTGTGGGTCTCACACCCCTATTTTTTTGGGGGTGTAGACCCTACACGCCAAAAGAAAATGGCGTGTTGGCCCCGCACGCCAAAAAAAATTGGCGTGCAGGTTGGCGTTGGCGTGCACGCTTGGCGTGCGTTTATCAACGCCCTCTGTGAGGGGTAAATAGCAGTTATAGTATTTCAGGTATGTATGAATCTATTACAACGGTTAAGGGTGGTTTGAAAGACCTGCCCCTCTATTTACTACAAGAGTTAATACAACAATTTTATTTATTGTTGTGGCTGATAACTTTCTTTTTGTTTTCTTTAAGACAACTTTTTATGTAGTAATCTCTTATCAGACAAAGATCTAATTTCAACTTACAAATAATCAGCAATGAGCTTGATGAAGGGATCAGGGACGTAGATAGTAGATGGATTGTTACAGAAAGGTGTGGTAAATGGAATACGAGGTTTTGTTGGAATTGATGAGGAAACAAGTATTCATATGTTTATGATTTATTTATTTCTGTTTAGATGTAGTCTGAGGAAATGAGTAAAAAGATGTTTTTTGGTATAATGTGTAATATTCAAAGTGTTGTACCCTCTTCCTTAACCTTTAGTTAAAAGAGCGCAATTTTCCTTTTGTGTATTTTGTGTATTTTAAACGGATGTGAAAGATTTTGTTGTGGGTCACCTGATTAAGATCACACTATTTATATGGATGAGTAATTTTATTTAGTTTGCTAGCTAGATGATGGGGTGTAGGATCCAAGTGGGATGATTTTCTTTCTGAGAGGGAAAAACCTCCCCTTTATATAGTAAAATGTGAGGGATTTTTGCTGGTGGGATGTCTGATTGAGGTATTTATGCTGGTGGGGTCTCTTCTTCTACGCTGCCTTCATGCATGAAGTGCATAAAGTGAGCTATTTCTGCTGGTGGTGTGTCTTGTTCTACACTACCTTTATGCATGGAGTTCATAAAGTGAGCTATTTCTGCTGGTGAGGTTATGTACTTAGTCTGTGCCACACATCATGTTCTGCGTCTTGTGACCTAAAGTGAGCTGTTTCTGCTGGTGAGGTTATGTACTTAGGCTGTGCCACAGATCATGTGCTGCGTCTTGTGACGAGACACTAAACTATATACTATGTACTTATTATTCACTATAAATCTTTTTAACTGTATATCTTCTGATTTAGCCGTGCAAACCCTAACATAAATGGGTGACTTATAGATTAAATTTACCCTAGATTTCAATTATGCACTTATATTGCTACTATTTTAGCTTCTGAAAGATAATGAAAGAATATAATCCTGCATGATACTTGACACAGGGTTTGGAATACCACAGCGCTCATCAGAAGTTCGCCGGTGAGATTGAAAAGTCCTATTGGGACTCCCAGATCTATAGCAATCATTAGAGGCAAGGGGGCTGCGGCCCCGGTTGGACCGACAATCAGGAGAGCGCCTGCGGTCTGGAGACGCTCTTTGGTAAGATTGGGAATGCCTGTTGGGGCTGAGGGACTGGTCCGATTCTCTTGCGTGCTGTTTTTCACTTCTTACCCGTTTTGATCCGTTTCTCACCGCGGGAGAACTACGACAACCATCCTCAGAAGAGTACGTTTGATCTCCTTTGTTAGTGATGGTAAAGGACTGCTGAGACCTGAAGTTGGGAATGTCATTCAGCGCTAGAGCATCTGTTGATAAGACCGTTTTGGCGTAGACTGCACAGAAGGCATCCACCCGGCCGCCTCCAGCGTGGATAGTTGCTGTGGTATTATCAAATGCTCAGCATCAGAAAAAGGTAGGCAGTGAGATGGGTCCCACATACTATTGAGATCCTTCTGACTGCCTGCAGCGGGGACTTGTTGGGCCGTGGTGGACAAGATGTTTTTGATCTTTAATGCCTTGATATCTTTGCCGCGGACACCCTTCATAAGAGCGGTGATACTGGTAACCTGGACAATTGAGAAGATTTTAGTGGTCGTGAAGGATTTTCCTGCATTATGGCTGGGGAGAAAAGGCCCACCTGCAGAGTAGACATAGAAGTTCCACTCATTGTGGCCTGTAAAGGAGTTGGTTCTGTGATCAGTATGTGAGGAACCTAATGAGTGTTGAAATATCAACTCACATAACTTCCCATGTTCCTTGGAACCGTCGCTTTATTGTTGTGGCAATCATAAATAATCAATGAAAGGAAACATTGCATGTGTTACGCGTTTAAACTCACAGAGAATATTACTAGCAAGGATTGTTTCTGTGATGTCAAGGAAGCGTGCAAGAGTGTAGAGCAAGTCAAAGTGCAAGCTGTTATCTTTGGCAAAAAAAATCAACCCGTGTTGTATTCTGTACCGTTGATGGCTTGAAAGTGGTCCAAGCCATCAACGGTACAGAATTGTTGGAATGTTCAATACCATCCTGACAATATCAAACCGTTTCAGCTAGCTCAGGGACCTTGGCCTGATGAACCAACTTGGTTGATAGGTTGGCCATTGGTTCGTTGACAGCATTCTCAAATTTTTAAGCCTGCACCCCAATACATACGTGTCAGTCTCTACCTTGCTCAATTGGCAACAAAATTGAGCAAGGAACAACATAAGAATAAAAGCCCCTACTTACCTTGAGAGGTGGTAGGGGCTGTTGAGGGCCTGTTATCTCAATCCAACCCAAGAGAAAAAAAACAAAAGCGCCTGGATCAGTCACCAATCTAGGCTGGTTGAAGAAGAATGAGATCAGATAAGTTCCTTGCTCAATTGGCAACCCAATTGAGCAAGGAACTCACACAAAGATCCAAGAATAAATAATGACAGCTCCTACTTACCTTGAGAAGTTCTAGGGGCTGTTGAGAGCCTGTTTGCTTGGTTGACACCCAAACAAATCCAAAGCAAGCGGGGAATATGTATGGTGGGGTCCTAGAAGCAAAGGACCTGGTCAGTTCTAGTTTGAATTGAGTATTGTAAAGATACTACTTTACCTGATAAGATTACCTGATGAGATGGTGGGGGTTCTTAAGGTACTTCAGAGAAAACTTCCCATCTGTAGAGATGTTTGCCCTTATGTGTGCAAGACAAAAGCAAGCTCAAAAATATTTTGATCCAATACCATTTGCCAAAAAGGCACTGATGAGTGTAAAAAGGTTATTGATTTGAATGGCATTCAAGAAGAGAAGAGAAAAAATATCTGTAATGAAGCAGGGCAATCAATAATAAATTGGCTCTGTGAGGATGCCAAATCAAATGCAAGTGTCAGAAAGCTGGAAGTGTATTGTTCTGCAAGTCAATGTTGATTTTTATTCACCTTA
The DNA here is from genome assembly GCA_007896445.1 of Puccinia hordei. Classification (NCBI taxonomy): domain Eukaryota; kingdom Fungi; phylum Basidiomycota; class Pucciniomycetes; order Pucciniales; family Pucciniaceae; genus Puccinia; species Puccinia hordei. The sequence goes on from RDRW01000079.1 coordinate 9,880, forward strand.
GTTGAAGAGTGCAAGCGTTATGGGGTGTAACAGTCCACATAATCCATCGTTACTAGATTCAACATTTTCCAACAAGGCCGGGGCTGCTTCTGGTTCCTCCTCATTGTAAAGTTCATTCCACAGATCCTTGATGTTGGCTAGAAGATTATGCAGAACAATGCAGGTGATGATCCACTTGACTGTTGCCTTCATCTCATGAGGGTTCCTGATTTGTGATCAAATTTCTTGCAAACTGGCAAATCGACCCTTTAGAATACCAATGGCATATTCAATTCATACTCTTGATCGGGCTAGATGGTAATTGAAATCCACATTCTCAGGTATAAGTAAGTCAGAACATTTGTAGGCTGGAACAGTATGTTGATCACTTGAATAAGCAGAGTCGGCCAGGAGGAATTGGTTTTGGTCAAAGAATCGTTCTGGATTTTGAGCAAGCTTCATATTAGAGAAGACATAACAATTGTGACAGGATCCTGGGTAGTCTGCAAGGTACAATATGAACTTTTTGTTTATGTCACAAACAAGAGTGACCAAAATAGAGTAACTGTTTGGAAAGCAAACAGCACATCAGCTCAGAATCGGTAAAATAGTGGAACCAATGCAAACAATCCAACCGTTTTTTTTGATCCCAGTAGTGGTTACCGTCCACCGGAGGCTTTTGACTCAGTGGAATGGTTGTTCCATCAACAAAGCCAACACATCCAGGGAAGCCTTCATCTTGCATGACCTGAGATGATTCCATATGTTCTTCTTGAGTCGGCCATGATACCAAGTGCGAGCGCATTTGATAAAGAATCTTGATCACCCAACTTGTGTAAAGGTTGATCGTTCCATAGCCAACTTGGAAGAGATTCTTGAGTCTGAAAACAGCAGCACCGTTTCCGTTTGATCCAAGACGGCACATAGTAATAACGAGTTGGACGGATGGGTCTCGTTGAGGATTCTGAGAGGAGTTGTGAAAGATTAGATTTGACTCAATCAGTTGAAGAAGATTGAGGAAACATGGTAACGACATTCAAAAAATCCGGAGGAAGCATGATTGAGGAAGTTCTTGAATGATTGAATGGTCATATCAAGGATGGAATTGTGTAGTGGTGCCTCTGGCATTAAGGTATTGTTTCTGGATTTTTGATCAACAATAAAGGTAGAAATCTTCAAGACCTGAGTCTTTGTTATCTGAGTCAAAAATCAATACTGTTGCAGCAGAGTTGGCCGCTTGAAATAGTTGCTTGTGTTGAGAGGGTGCTTGTTGCATGATTGGTTGAGGTGAGGTGTGATGTTTGCTTGGTTTGACAAGAGGAAATGGATTGAACGGTGAAGTGTGAGCTGATGTGAGATGTGATTTAATTGGGTTATTTTGGAAATGAAGGATTTGGATGGAAAACCAGGGTTTTTCATATTCAAAATCCGTTTGGTTTTTAGCTACCCCTTTTTGAAAACCCGTTGATTAGAAATTGTGGATTTGGCAATTGTTAATCAACAGGTTTTAATGGTGGATTTGGTCATATTTGATACCCCCTATTAGTGGTAAATTTCTCTCTTTCTTTTTCTCCTTATTCTTTTTTTCTTCCTTGTTGATTCTGATTATATTTTTCTATCCAGTCTGGTTTTGGTTTCTAAAAATAAAATTATAAGATTATTTTATTTCCAAAATAATCAATCAAAACCACATCTCACATCACCTCATAATTCCCTTCAAATACATTTCCTCTTGTCAAACCAAGAAAAAATCACACCTCACTCCAACCAATCATGTGCCAAGCACCCTCTCAACACAAGAAACTATTTTAAGCATCCAAATCTGCTGCAACAGTATTGGTTTTTGACTCAGATAAAAAAGCTCAGTACTTGAAGATTTCTTATTTTATTTTCAATCAAAACTTCAGGAACAATACCTTGCTGCTAAAGCCACCACTTCACAGTGCCATCCTTGATATGACCTTTCAATAATTCAAGAACTTCCTCAATCATGCTTCCTCCAGAATTTTTTTGAATTTTTTGCCCATGTTTCCTCAATCTTCTTCAACTCATTGAATCAAATCCAATCTTTTACAACTCCTCTCAGAATACTCAACAAGAACCATCATTCCAACTTGCTATTGCTATGTTCTGTGAACCTGGGTCTCTTTAGTGACAACTGGACATAAAATAATGGTTATGTAGAAGCCAATAACAATGATTATTATGTAACTCAATGCTCAACTTCATGATAAAAGGAGCTATTTGTCTGATTAAAACCTCCAACCTATAAATAGTTCTTCTACAAAGGAAATTTAAGGGTAAGAGGGTTTTTTTAACCAATAAGGGAGGACAGATTCTCTTCCTTTGTTTAAGGGCAATGGTTGGTGGAATAATAAGGTATGAAATGGTTCAGGATAATCAAGCTACTAGCTAGAAGTTTTCTTCAAGGATTTATTAAGGCAGTATCAAGAATGTAATTCTTGGTGATGGCTTAGAAACCTGGGTGAAAAACCAAAAAGGTAGCAAATGGGTATTTATATGTATGACTTCTTTCCCTTAAGCTCAAATTACTCTTTATATAGTACTTGGATGGGTGCTCTATTGCCTGTACAAGTAAATGTGTAATTCTCAACATCCACGTTGAATTACCATGGGGGCTTTAGCAGTATGTAGCTACTCAATGGACCATTTGCTTTGTAATCAGTCTAGCACATGGCTTTTGGGGCTTAATATTGAAACAAGTAGCTTAGCATTCTTAATCTGGAATAGCCACTTGTCTTCATGCAGAAACAATTCATTGTTACTGTGTTATTATGTGTTACAGTATCATATATGGGTTATGTCTTTTATTTAGATGATAATCCTTATCTTTCCATGGATAAGTTGATTATCCTACATGTTGCACATATTATAAGGTATGTGATTTATCCTTTATGGTTTATTTGTTATTAACTATGTTACATTATATTATGTGCCATTGTGAGGTGTGTCTTTTGTTTATTTGAAGTATTTAGGGCAATAATTGTTGGCCTAGATGTAAGTTTAGGACAGCTATGTTTTCTCTAAGGCTGACAACAGCTGTCCACAATACACACCAATTTCCTGATCTTGAGGAACACCCAATAGGTCTAATTAGATCAACGTGTAGTTCCTCAAATTATTTTGTTCAAATTGCTACTGGTTCAGAGGGGTGTTGATAAATGCTATGACGCTCTGCTTGGTGCTAGGACAGTGGTAGTGCTGGGAGGGGATAGGTGCTAGAGAGCTGTCCTTGAATGGTGGTTGGTAGTTGAGTATCTCAGATTAGGTGCAAAGTGAGAGTTGGTGTGTTGCGAGTACGGCAAAAAAATGTCACTTTGCCAGCACTGCCAGAATAATTGCCTAGGTTGAGTTCATCCCATTTAAACTAGGATGAAAACAACCAATTTAAAGTTGGTTGACCTCAACCAATGGAACATAAAACCAAGGGGGGTCCCTTGGGTTTATATTTCATCAGTTGATATCAACCAAGTTTAAATTGGTTGAGTTCATCCCAGTTTAACTGGGATGACTTCATCCTAGGCATTTATGGTGGCAGTGCGGCGGTTGTTGTTTGGTTGTTTAGAAAGAGAGATCAGGAAAGAAGAATTGGGGCTTGGCGCCGAAGGAGGATCAAATGAGTTGAAATCAGATTCTCAATTTATTGATAGTCTGTCTTGGATCAGATCAGAATGCTCTTGCCTCCCATCCTCCAAGTTCCCGCAGAACTTGGAATCCGGGAGACTGTCACACACGCTATCTACACACACCAGACGGAAGGAAAACAGAGGAGACAAAACCAGAGAGACAAAACTGAACCAGCTCACAAGAGAAAACAAACAGAATAACAATTGAAGAAGAAAAAGAGACCACACAACATGACAATAAACATCCTTAATTCAACACGGTGGATCTACCCACGCACACCCACACCCTGGGGCAAACTTGACTTAGTAAGGCCTCCCCAAGCATCGACCCACAGGACACGGTCCGAGTCTCCTACAAAGAGGTCGAAGCCCGCTGCCAGTCACGCATGGGACATAGGCTGCAAATCGCAACGAAAACGTCAAGGATGGACAAATCCTGTCCTTGTTAAGCCACAAGGGTGCCTGACTAAGGTTCATCCTAACCGGTATGTTGGCTTGGTACTCATCTCAGTAACAGAACGCCAACCAGTCACAACACTTGACAAGAGCCACTAGGAAAGGCACCATAGGCGTAGTTTTGGCGACTGGTCAAGGAAGAATAGAGAAATGTTTTGTGAGGGAAGCCATAATGTTTATCATATATGTATGTGGATGGACATAGTTGATCGGGGCAAATTAGAAGTGTGTTTGTTTTCTTTGAATTCATGCTTCGATAACAACCACACCACCAGCAGCCTGAGAGTCGGACAGAGGCAGGTGGAGTAGAAAAAGAAATAACAACAGGGGAAAAAAACAAATAAAGTTGGGAGGGTATAGATAGAGGTCAATTCATGGAAGTCAAGTTTACAGTGCGTGAAGACATCACGAGACCATACCTTGATTTTTTCCTCGGCCCTTTTGGAAACAAATCGGGCCTTGACGATGAAGGGGGTTGAAGGCAGTCGGCCCTTGGCGAGGACCTTTCCGTAACCATGAGCTGTGGTGTCGATGACAGGAACCTTATCGCCCTGTGGTTTCCGCTGACCTTCGGGCAACAGAGACTGGAAGAATTGAGGGAAGGAGGTCGGCGGTCAGTTATCGCCAGTCGAGAGAGGGGATCGGGGATTAGCTGGAAATCAGATGAAGAGCTCAGGATGATGAGAGCTTACAACAAGCTTGTCGATGTTGATCACCGGCTGCCAGTATTGGTTCTTGGTCTTGTGGAAATACCTCATTCCGACCTTTCCGAAGTAACCATAATGGTACTTATCAAAATCTAAAACAAGTCATCGAGTGGAATAATCGAAGATTGTGGCTAGGGTTAATTAAGTGTCTTGGTAGGGCTGCGGAGGGGTGCTTGGTTTGTTGAATACATGCAGGATGGGGAGAGACAGACTTGTTCGGTGGTGATGTTGTCCACCAGCAAGACCACGACCACCGGGATGTTTTCGATGTTTGCCGACTCGACCGTGACCGGCTGAAACGTGTCCACGGTGTTTGCGAGTGTTGGAGAACCGAGTAGGCATCTTGTATATAGTTGCAAGTGGACGATGATCAAGAAGACGGCGATTAGTGAGAGGTCTGGGATGGGTTAATATTTTTGTCAGTTGTAGCGAGATTTGATGGTGCTCACCTTGAGTTGGCTGACTGTAGCGTTGCTTCGTTAATGTGCCCGGTATCGCCGGTGGACTCACCTTTCTCGTTCTGGTCGCGACAGGTGGCCGGATCTATCACCACCGGGTTTGGTGGGGGGAGGTAGAGAATAGGGTTAGGTCTTTGGCTGTCTCCTGACAAGAAATCCGCAGTCGCGCAGCCAAATTCACCCTTCACAGTACACCTGCAGCCTTCCCGCATAAACCTTCTATTGGGAACCAGTTCAAGCCGTTCATGGGGAGCCGTTTCTTCATATAGTCAACACCCACAACGTTCGTTTCACATCGTAATATGACCAGTTTACCATCGCGAATCCAGCTGGAGATGATAGTTTTTCCTCCCCTTGCTCTCACTCCTCCGACAGGCTTGATTGAGTCAGAAATTTCGGGAAGGATCATCAGCCACCCGTCAGTTCCATATCTCTCCCCCCACCTCCGTCCTAGCTGGTGATGAGATCGTGTATCAAATATAATCAATCTGTCAATCCCATGAACCTGTTCGCCGGTGATGACAAGATCCCAACACGTGAAGTTCCAGCCAATCAACTGAGAATCTTCTTCTCTGACCTTTTTCTTCATCCCTTCTATTGATGCCAATTGAAATTGAAACCTCGAAACTGATGATGGCTTGTTGCTACTGCTCGCTCATGCTTCGCGTTTATAGTCTTTCGTAAGTCATCACCATGAACGCTCCCAACCGATATGAGCTGTACACTCTGGGCGAAGGGGAATCAAAGTAAGTCCTTTCCTTTCCTATCCAGCATCTATATTCACTCGCTGTACCTTCCTTGTCTTCGATATATCGCTCATCCTTCTTTCTTCCCATTTCAACCGTTAATCAGGTTATTGATCGATGAAGATACCAAGATCCCCAATGCCTGTACGGTAACTATCAACAAAGAAGACCACACCTTGGCCAACATGCTCAGATCGTGAGTTACGAATTTCTATCAAACTCAATGACACGTAATTGCGGCCTGCTCATACTCTGTGCCGCTTGCATTCATTCCTCAGGCAACTGTTACAATCACCCAGTGTAATCTTTGCAGGCTACAAAGTGCCTCACCCGCTAGAGCCGCGATTCATCATCAAAGTGCAGACGGACGGCACTCAGACGCCGATCCAAGCAATTCAAGAGGCGGTCAAGACGCTCATCTTGACCCTGGACAAGATGCGGAGTTTATTACAGAACGAGTTCCGCTTGGCCAAGACTGTTGGAGTCGGCGAAATGATGCTGGGTAGCTCCGGCTCCGCGGGTGCTCACCTAGACGACGGCCTCGCTCATGTCAACGGCTCGCATCCCAATCCTTCCAACTCGAACCATTCCGGTTTTGGATCGTCTGGTGCTCATGGCAGCGGTTATACTAATTCCAACGGTTTGAATTATTCCACCGGGGGCGGGTCCAGCTATAACTTTTAATGCCCTCTTGTCATATTTACTTTCGCCCCTGTTTCGTGTACTTGTTCTCTTCTTTCTTTCTCTTTGAATGATAAGATTTTAAAGTAGCTACCTACTGTACTTCTTAATTTGCAATTGCCTTCCATGTACGACTAGACAGTCGGTTCTGGAATCCTTCCAAGATCCGTCATGTGGAAGTCGCAATCAAGCGAAAGCCAAGCATTCACCTATATTACACTCTCGACCGGAGGGGGAAACCCAGCTGTAGTAGGGCTGAAAGATTTTGTTGGAATTCTTGTGATCTATTATTTATCATTTTACCATTATGTACAGCTAAGAGCATCCACAATCGTGTCAATAAATTTTTGACAACTGTTGAGCTCTTAGCAAGCTCGACAGTTAATTTATGGAGAGTGTCCCAAATCGTATCGAGCCGTTCCACACTCGTGGGGGGAGGGATTTTGGGAGAGGTTGAAGTTGGGGATGTTGGTCAGGGGGAGGGTTCACCACAAGGTGACCTGTGAAAGCCAGGACAACTTACCTTTTCGAGCTCGATAGAGGTCCATAAATTTATGGACCTCTATTGAGAATCCTGGATGCTCTAACCCAGAAAGGCTTGCAGCTTTTGCAGTAATTAGTGAAACTTTGCGTGTATTTCAAAAGATTTGCTACCCAGACAAAAGTCTGTGCATGTCAGCTTGCTACTGTGGTAGAGACAACCTGTCATGAGCAAAAAATAGCATAAATAATAAATAATAAATACTTATTTATGTCCAAAATAATTGTGGTGTTCAAAATTGCAAAAGATGTGTTTACATAAAATCATAAACTGCAATTTTGGCTGGGAGATGTCAGCATACATAAAACTTAAAATGACATCTCCCAGCCAAAATTGTAGTTTATGATTTTATGTAAACACATCTTATGCAATTTTGAACACCACAAATCTAGGGTACCTCACTTGCAGGTACCCCCATTTCTTGTAACTCCTTACACATGGAAGTCCAGCTTAATGACATAACAGGTGCTTATCAAGAGAAACACCTGTATGCTCACATTTAATTTCACATGAGCTTATACCCCATTGTCAGTCATGAAAATAAGGTGTTGTGTATATTTACACAGATAATGTAAATGATGTGTGAATGTGTCCAAGCCCATGGGGCGTTGATAGACGCACGCCAACAGCGTACGCCAACGCCAACCCGCACGCCAATTTTTTTTGGCGTGCGGGGCTTACACGCCAATTTTTTTTGGCGTGTAGGGTCTACACGCCAAAAAAAAAGGGCCTGTGAGACCCGCACGCCGAAAATGGTGTGTGGTTCCCACACGCCATTTTTTTTTGGCGTGTGGGCCCCGCACGCCAGATAAAATTGGCGTGTAGGCCCCGCATGCCAATTGTTTGGCGTGTAGGCCCCGCACGCCAATTGTTTGGCGTGCGGGGGGATATCGCATGCGATATCCCCATACACATAATACATACAAGTATTATGTGTATGGGGATATACATATCCATCCCCTTGCTCACGTAATCGAATGGGAGGGACCACTTGATTACGTGAGCGAGCCCGATGTTATGGTCTGATCTGTGGAGAGGAAGGCTCTGGGGTTCTGGGGTTTCTGGGGTTCCGAGATCCTATAATGTAGATTGCAGGATGAGGAAGAGATGTGGATCCTTGTCCTGACAGACTATATAGTGGTCTGTCTGTGACATGTACGTGATAGACTATCTACATGTGGTGCGGGCTTTGGTGCGGGCAGGCCCGCAATACGGCTCATTACATTTTCCCCCTTTTAATGCTAAATCCTCCACTCATTCGCCAATCAAGAAAAAAAGAAAAAAATTCCACCTCTTATCAATTTTGTTCCTCACTTCCTTCTCCGCCTCCGCCGATGAGTAGTTGCCGCATTCGGAAATCTTGAATTAAATCCCGCTACCAGTTCCTCACAATTCTTCAAGTTTTCCGCCGGTTCCCATGAGTTGTCTTCTGTTCCAAATCCCTTCCAGCTGACCAGGTATTGGGTCTTCCCGCGTCGTCTTCTACAGTCCAGTACCTCTTTGACTTCCCACTCATCCCCGCCGTCCGCTGTAATTGGTTCCGGGTCTTCCCTCCGTCGTTCCGCAATTTCGTCGGGTCTGTGTTTGCGGAGTATTGATACGTGAAATACGGGGTGTACCCCCCGCATGGATATAGGGAGTGTTAGCTTATAGGCGGATCTTGAGATTCTTTTACAGATAGAGAACTGTCCCAGCCATCTATGTTCCAATTTTGGGCTGGGGCGGGTCGTTGAAATGTTGCATCCGTCTAGCCATACTTTGTCCCCTACGTCCCATTCCAGTGTTTCCCTTGTTTTCTTGTCAAATTGGCCTTTCATTGTTTCTTGCGCCTCTTCTAAGCAATGCTTGAGTTCTCCTTGGACCTCCGCAAGTTTGCGGAGTCGTTCCTCTACTGCGGGGATGCATTGTTCTGTTGAGGGGGTTCCGCTATATGCCGGGTTGAATCCGTAGTTGGCTTTGAACGGGGAAACTCCTGTCGATGTGTGGTCGTTGTTGTTGTAAGCAAATTCAGCCATTGGGAGGAGTGGGGCCCAATCGTTCTGTTGGTAGCAAACAAAGTGCCGCAGGTATTGCTTGACTGCTTTGTTGGCGATTTCGGATTGTCCATCTGTCCTTGGGTGGTACGCTGTGGATGGCTGTAGTCTAATCCCCATGCGGGAGCTCAACTCACGTGTGATTTGGGAGATAAAAATACTTCCCCGGTCTGAGACAATTGTCTTGGGGGTTCCATGGAGTTTCCATACATGTTCCGCCATCAGTTCCGCTAGTTGCTCCGCGTTCATGGTTTTCTTGCATGGGATGAAGTGGGCCATCTTGGTCAGTTGGTCTACTACTGTTAGTATGCTGTCACTCAAGCGGGATTCAGGGAGATCAGTGATCAAATCATAGCTAATGTCCGTCCATGGGCCTGCGGGGATCGGGAGGGGTTCTAATGTTCCAAACAGCCGTCGAGTGCTAGATTTGACTCTTTGGCATGAATCACAGCCGTCTACGTACTGGTTGACAAATCTCTTCATTCCATTCCACACAACACTTCTCCGTACTAATGCCAACGTGTGGGATCTGCCTGGGTGGCCTGCGGACTTTGTGTCGTGTCAACTTTTGAGGATCATCGTCCGCAATGCCGAGTCCGCTGGTACCACTATCCGTCCCTTGTCATAGAGTACCCCATCGGCTTCCGCATACCTGTTGTGGTCCCCTGTCGGTTTCTGTAACAGCTTAATCCAGTCAGCCAATTTTGGGTCATGTGGGGTCAGTTCTCTAATGCTGGCAATGATTTCGGCGTCAGACAACGCTAGGTCGTCCGTTCCCGTATCTTCCAAGTCAGTCCCCATCACGTCCACCTCAAACCAATGTTCCCCGTCATCCATTTGAATTGATTCGTCCAGAAACCAGCTGTCCAGTTCCGCACATTCCGCGAGTCCCTCAAACGTCCGCTCTGTGATGTTACCTGGCTTCAAAAGCTGACCAAAGGTCAGCTTTTCTCCCGGTGCTGGGGCAAGGTCCGGTCTGCGGGATAGGGCGTCGGGTTTTGTCGATTGGCGTCCTGGTCGGAATATGATCTCGAAGTCAAAACATCCCATGGTCTCCGCCCATCTTGCCTGTCTTCTCATGAGCTGCTTGGTTGTCATGAAGCTTTCCAAATTACGGTGATCGGTGTATACAATTGCCGTCAAGCGGTGTGGGTTCCCCTCCAGGTATTGCCGCCACTCTTTGAAGGCAGCCACAATAGCCAGTAACTCTTTGTCAAAGATCTCATAGTTGCGTTCTGCCTGTACAAGGGATCGGGACAGGTAAGCTACTGGGTGAAGTTCCTGGTCCTTGGTGCAAACCTGGGACAGTACCGCGCCAAGCGCGAAATCGGAGCAATCACATTCAAGGACAAACGGTTTGTACGGGTCTGCAATTTTCAGGATTGGAGCGGATGTGAAGGCGGTTTTGAGGGATTCAAACACGGAGTTGCACTTGGCGTCCCACACGAAGGGGGTTTCTACTCTTGTCAGGTTGTGGAGCGGTCTGGTCTTTCCTGAGAAATGGTCGATGAACCGGCGGTAAAAATTAGCAAATCCAATGAATCGTTGAAGTTCGGTGACATTCTTCGGTGCGGGCCAGTCGGTTACTGCTTGCACCTTTGCGGGGTCCATTCTGATCCGGTTACATGATATCAATAATCCTAGGTATTCTACCTCCGGCCTTGAAAATTCACACTTTTTGGGTTTCAGCCACAATTGGTGCTTGCTCAGTGTGTCCAGTATACTGCCCACCGCTTCCGCATGGTCCGACCCTTTCCGCGTGTAGATCATGATGTCATCTAGGTATGCAGCGGTGTCTTTCCCAATCCGTCCGAGGAGGATGTCCTGCATCAAGTATTGGAAGTATCCTGGCGCTCCCGTGGGACCGAAGGGCATGGTAAGCGGGGCAAATTGTCCTGCCCTGCGGATGAAAGCCAGCTTATCTTCGTCGCCTTCCGCAACTCTGAGGTTTCCATATGCGTTGCGGAGGTCGAGCTTTGTGAATGTGTCCGCATCCAAAAGGCTGTCAACTAAGTCCATTGTCAGTGGGAGCGGGTACTTGTTCTTCACCGTTACCGCGTTGAGTCTCCTGTAGTCAAAACAGGGTCGCAGGTTTCTGTCCTTCTTTCCAGAGAATAGTACCGGTGCTGCCCACGGGGATGTAAAAGATTTTGAGGCGAAAACTAGAGATTGATTTCATTAGACAAGAGAAAACAGACAAGAGACAATATGAGAGAAACAAGGATATACCTAGAGGACCTGGATGGAAGGGCTATGAGATGGATGGTTGGAAGGGAATAAAAGAAGAAGAAAACAAAACAAACAAACACAAGAACAGAGACTGATAATCTAGGTTAGCAAACATGAAAGAAGAGCAGAGAGAGAATGAGGTTGAATCAACGAAGACGGGGTAGTTACCACTACTCTTGATTCTTGATACAATGATCCCGTGACAGCTTCAAGTCGACTATGTTGATTGATTGGATTGACTATTCTTGCTAGTGTGTCGGAGTTGGTTGGTTCCGTGCGGGATGAGGAAGAAACACTAGACCGGCAACTGCAGAGGTTAAATCATTGAAGACTGAGAGCACGCGCGGATCAGAGCGCCTAAGGCGCAAGTTTGAGAGCACGAGTTTCAGATTCTGACACTCCCACATGCTCATTGCCCCTCAGGCGATGAGCACAGAAGCTGAAGTCCCCTCAGGGCCCTTTTGATTGACGATTTTCCCACCGCTTTTGTAAGAAAGTCTGCAAGCATCATACATGAAGGAACATATTGAAGGATTATTGATTTGATTTTAATTTCTCGACGGATGAAGTGATGTTTGAGATCCATGTGCTTTGTTTTGTAGTTTGAGTGGTTGCTGAGATCATTGGCCAAGGCAATGGCCCCTTGATTGTCATCAAATATGCGAGTAGGTCCCTGGGTTTTGATGTTGAAGATTTTCTTGAGGAGGGTCTTAATCCACATTATCTCTTTTGTGATGTCTCCCAGCGACTTGTATTCGGCTTCGGTTGACGAGAGAGATAGAGTTGGCTGTTTCTTGGATTTCCACGATATGACGTTTCCATTGAACAACACTAGATTTCCGGAGACTGACCTCCTTGACTCGGGGCAGGAAGCCCAATCGGCATCAGCATACCCAATCAGTTCGTTTGAATCATCAAGGGGCTTTCTGAGTTGCAATCCTACATCACGAGTACCCTTCAGATAGCGAAAAACCTGAACACCTGCCTCCCAGTGTTGAGTGCCTGGATTGTTGAGGAATTGCGAGAGCGAGCTGACAGCAAAGGTGATGTTGGGTCTGGTGGTAACACTGAGGTAATTTAGGGCTCCCACCAGCGATCTGTAGCTTTTACCGGATTCAAGAAACGCCAGTCTTTCCTCCTTTGACGCTTGTACCAGGTGACCGTTTGGTTTCATGGGAGTTGATGCTGGGAAGAGTTCTGCGAGTTCAAAACGCTCTAGTTGAGCGTCTATGTAATGTCGTTGAGATAAAGTGACAGAATCGCTTTCCTGGATTACATTCATTCCTAGGAGCAGGCTAGACTCGCCAAGATCCTTTATTTCAAATCGCGATCTGACTTCCTGCTTGAAAGCTTCTGGATCCTTGCTGAATATTGCTAGGTCGTCCACGTGCAGGTAGAGAAATGTGCCCTTTCGCCAGAAGACACAGGGTTCGGCATCACACCTTTTGAAGCCAATTTGGAACAGTCAACTCGTGAGGGTTTGATGCCAGGCTTTTGGTGCCTGCTTCAGCCCATACATGGCCTTTTTTAACTTGAGCACATGATCTTGCGGTACATCAACGCCGGGAGGAGGATTCAGATAGATCTCTTCTTGAAGCGGCGCGTTTAGGAAGGCACTTTTGATGTCAATCTGGTGGAAAGATAGGTTATGTTTCAATGCAAAAACAATTAGTAGTCGGAGTGAAACCATTTTCCCAGTTGGAGCATAAGTATCGAAGTAATCTTTTCCTTCAACCTGTTGGAAGCCTTGCGCGCAGAGCCGTGCCTTGAACTCAATAGGTACGTTTAATTGGTTCTTCTTGACCTTGAACACCCACGTGCAGTTGATCCTCTTCTGATTTCCTTCCTTCTGGACAACAATCCATACATCGTGGTGATTCATATTGGATATCTCTTTTTCGATGGCCTTTCTCCAAAAGGATGAGTCAGCAGAGTTGATCGCTTGAATGTACGACTTTGGAGTATTGTCGTCCACATTTTCTGTGAGGTAAACAAGAATGGAGTTTCCCCGCCTATCGACTGATAGGATGTTATCCGATGATAAATCACTGTTGATGTCTCGAGGAGCTTTGACGGAACCGTTGTTTGAGTTTGTTGGTTGAACTTCCCTTGTTTCTGGCTGGTTATGACTTGATTTATTTGATGCAGCTAGATCCGTCGCCTCCACTCTCCAGTCAGAGACTTCAAGTCTCGCCGGACCCTCCAATTGGTTTTCCTCATCCGTTAAAAGATCTGACAAGTCCTCCTCTAAATCCTGAGTATGATCCTTGAGTCCTGGGAAGACGTCCTCATCAAATTTGACATTCCGGATCCGAAACACTTTCCGCGATTTGATTTTGTAGATTCTGTAGGTGGAAAAATCGTTTTCGTAGCCCAACATGATGCCTCTCTCGGCTGTGGGTAGTAGTTTGAACACCCGATTCTCCTTTGGTATGAGGGAGTAGGTTGCACATCCGAATGGCCGTAGCACGTCCAGGTTAACAGATCTTCCGGTCCACCCCGTGTACGGTATGGTTAGACCACGAGTTGCCGAAGGAGTCAGGTTTGAAAGTTGAGTCGCAGTGTTCACCGCTTCTGCCCAAAACGACCTTGGAAGACAAGACTGTACCAGAAGGCAACGAGCCTTGGTAATTATTGTCTGATTGCTTCTCTCAGCCATTCCATTGTTCTGAGGGTTGTATGCTGGTGATATGTTATGTACCACACCTTCAGAGTTGCAAAACTCCTGAAAGGACTCGTTGACAAACTTGCCTCCACCGTCCGAGATGATGGATTTGAGCTTGCAACCTGTTTGAGATTCGGCGAGAGATTTGAACTCGAGAAACTTTTCGAATGCCTCGTCCTTTGTCCGTAGGAATTTGACTGATTTGAATCCAGAGAACTGATCGACCAAGGTAAGGAAGTATCTGTAACCGTTTGTAGATTGAGTTGAGAACGGTCCTACAAGATCCATGTGTATTGACTCCAGGACCTTCGTGACAGGCTTGAATTTTCTGTTGAACGGCAAAGCCTTGAGCTTACACACTTTGCAAACCTCGCACTCCTCAGTGGGGAAGTCGGGAACAAGAATTTTTAGATATTTTGGATTGGGATGCCCGAGACGCACATGCCAGTCTGGTAAGACTGGACTTGAGTTATAACAGGAGAATGGAGATTGAATTGCAGCAAAGTGAGAGGATGGAAGTTCCAGTAAGTTGTTCCTTACAGAGCCTTCTAAGTTGAATGCACCGTCTATAACAATATCTACAGTATCGCCATCACCCCTATTAATCACTAGACTCTTCTCAAACAGCCTGGGGACCGATAATAGACAACGATTTAAACCCGGGACCAGAAGAACGTTTTCAAGCACCAGAGTCTGACCTTCTTGATTGACTAATTTGGCGGACCCGATGGCTTTTGCATGAAGAAAATTTTTATGCCCCCCCGTCGAAATTCTGATGTTTGTCTCGGCTGAGGGAGAGAAAACGTCTGGGTCATTTACCATGTGATGCGTGGCCCCAGTATCCATGACTATCGGTCGTATCGGGGCTTCTACCATTAGCAACGAGACTTCAGACTCGTGTCCATCGTCGACTTCAACCAGTTGAGTGGTGGGCGCGTTGGTAACCGTCGAGGTAACCCATGATGCAGGGCGGAGCTCGGGGTGAAGTTGGAAACAGTGCGCTGCGTCGTGTGAAGTAGCAGCTGGGTTGTGCTTTCCTGGTTCGCATCGAATTTTAGTCGTGCGGCGTCCTTTGTTCTTCCCCCCCTTCGACAACTCAAGCATTAATGCTGAGGCAGATCCATCATCCGTGATTTTTGGTCCGGATTTGACAACTCCTTTGCTCTTGCGCGATGCGTCGAGATGAACCATCTCTTGCAGTTTGGTGAGAACAGCCGTGGGATTCTCGCAAATAACTTCGTTCATTATAATGTTGTCGACCAGGTTGTAGAGATCTTCGGAGAGCTTAGCGAGAATTGAGAAACTGAGTATGTTGTCCGGAACCCCAAGATTAAGGATTCGAATTTCGTTCAACATTTTCTTCATGTCGATGATGAACTCAGAGAGTATTCCCCGGTATTCGTATCGCATAAAACGAAGCCAGACTCGCCCTTTGTTGTTTACGGAAGCGGATGCGAAGCGAGAAGTAATACTCGACCAGATGTCAAACGGTGACTCTGCAATGTCTGGAGTAACGACTGTTTCGAAAACCGTTTCGCTGACGTGGCTCATGAGGATATGAACCACTTCGGCGTGTTTCGTTGCTACTGCTACAGCTGCTGCACCCGCAAGATCCGCTGGAGGTTCCGAGACATACTTGAAAAGAGCCTTGTGTCGAAGGTAGGCTGTCATTCGCATCGACCATTGAAGGAAGTTTGCCTCCGTGAGCAGGGGAATGTTGGTTTTTGACTGGTTATTCTCATTGTCGGCCATCGAGATCCTCTAGATGTTTTCGTCGCTGCGAGACTGTAAATCTAAAAGATTTTGAGGCGAAAACTAGAGATTGATTTCATTAGACAAGAGAAAACAGACAAGAGACAATATGAGAGAAACAAGGATATACCTAGAGGACCTGGATGGAAGGGCTATGAGATGGATGGTTGGAAGGGAATAAAAGAAGAAGAAAACAAAACAAACAAACACAAGAACAGAGACTGATAATCTAGGTTAGCAAACATGAAAGAAGAGCAGAGAGAGAATGAGGTTGAATCAACGAAGACGGGGTAGTTACCACTACTCTTGATTCTTGATACAATGATCCCGTGACAGCTTCAAGTCGACTATGTTGATTGATTGGATTGACTATTCTTGCTAGTGTGTCGGAGTTGGTTGGTTCCGTGCGGGATGAGGAAGAAACACTAGACCGGCAACTGCAGAGGTTAAATCATTGAAGACTGAGAGCACGCGCGGATCAGAGCGCCTAAGGCGCAAGTTTGAGAGCACGAGTTTGAGATTCTGACAGGATGTGGTCCGTCGAATGGTCCCGCTCGTCAGTCCTTCGGCAATCATAATATCAAGTGCCTGGTTCTCTGCTGGGGATAGCGGGATGATCCTTCCGGCCTGTGGGGTGGCTCCTGGGATCAGATCTATGCGGAAGTCATACTTTCTTCGCAGGGGAAGTCTCATGGCGCTTGATTTCCAGAACATGTCAAGGTGTCGGTGGTAGCACTGCGGTACTAATTCTTCCGTAGTCCGCTCCGCAGTGGTGGCTTTCCCTTTTGCTGCCAATCGGGCCGATGTCGACCACGATGTCTTGGCCGTGCTGATCACTGCAGGGGTATGTCCTAGGGGGGAAAGAGGCTTGCCAGCTGTTTCGGGATTCAAATGCGGGGAAGATCTATCAGACTCACATTGCGGGGGTGTTATTGTGCTAAAAGCATACACCCCCTCGTCACTAATCCTAGCTTTCCCCATGGGCCTGTAGACCGTATGCGGGGATGTTGGCGGAGAGGACAATACTGCCTTGGCAGTAGCAAAAATTTCATTGGGTACCTGGTCAGAGTGTCGAGTCTTGGGGTTCTTGGCGGGGCTTGCGAATCTATCTACAAGGCGTACAAGCTTGCCAGCTGTCTCGGGCGGTAAAGTATGGGGTGGGGGGTTGTCAAACTCACATTGCGGGGGCGTTATTGTGCTGCAAGCACACACCCCCTCGTCACTAATCCTAGCTTTCCCCATGGGCCTTTCGACCTTCTGCGGGGATGTTGGCGGGTAGGACGATACTGCTGCCGCAGTAGCACAAGTTTGATTGGATACGGTTTCATCGGGTACGTGGTTGGGGTGTCGGGTTTCGGGATTCCATGTGGGGTTCTGGGGTCTATCTACAGGGTGTACAAGCTTGCCAGCCGTTTCGGGAATGATGTGGGGGATAGGGATATCGAACTCACATTGCGGGGGCGTTATTGTGTTCAAAACACACACCCCCTCGTCAATCTTCCTAGCTTTCCCTGACTCGCCGGTTGGGGTGTTTTTCGGAATAGACAAAACCGCCGAAGCGGCCCCAATGTCCGGGGTCCATAGGGTACGGTTTGTCCAATTGATTTGGTGTCCATATCGGCGGATCCAGGGCATCCCTAGGATCCCATCATACAAGTCTTTCAGCCGTGTAATGATGAATCGGGACGGGCGGGGTTCGTCGTTCAACCTTAGGTCTATCTCATGGGTTGCTCTGCTTGCGGACCCGTCAAATCCGAAGACGGTTTGCCCCAAGGCCAAAGAGGCCTCGAGGAGTCCCCATTGGGATGCGTACGATTCACTCAGAACGTCGTGGGTTGCTCCGGAGTCTATGAGGAAGGATAGGGGGGGATAGGGGCTTTGGGGTGTGGCTCTGGGAGTTGTGATGGTGCATGAAAGGAAACATCGGGGATCAATTTCATTTACATGTAATGTCTGACTAGCACCAATACTGCATGACAACTCCGCTACACTCGGGAAGGGCACAACCTTCATTCCCGAGCATCTCCATTTTTTGACTTATCGGCCCGTCCCTTGTTTGCCTTGTCCGCCTGTCCCTCCGTTTTAAGCGCCGCCAATCCATCGGCTAGCTGTCGGATCTGGTCCTCGAGTGCGGAGACTGAGGCAGGTGTCCGTCCTTTCCCTTTCTTGTTTGGACACTCCCGAGAGATATGTCCTCGCGTCCCGCAGCGGAAGCAAAGTCCTTCCCGCATCATGCGGGCCTTCTCGTCATCGGACAGTCGGCCGCTGATCGCAGATGTGTCCATGGCGTCGGGATCTGGCTGAGTCTTCGCAAATCCAGTGGTTGTTTCCGCCCCCTGCATCTCCGAATCAAGCTCCATGGCTAGACCCGCTGCCTCATTGACAGTGGTGAAAGTGGTGCGGGCCAGTAATAGTGCCGTCCGAATGTCCCGTTTTAAGCCCTGCCGGTATTGGCTGATGAGGGTTGGGACTTCCCATCCGGTGGCAGTAGCGTGGGTGAGGAATGTGTGGGTGTAGTCGGCCACTGTCCTTGTATGTCGTAGCGCTTGCAACGCCCGTTCCGCCTTTCCTTTCTTCTTGGAGTCGAAATACATCGTTCCAAAATCCTTCGTCCACCCGTCGTACGAGAAGTCCGCCCCTTCCGTGACTAGGTCGATGTACGGGGCGGACCACACGGCGGCGGGTCCGGTAAGGTAGGACGCGGCGAATAACAGCTTTGTCCTGTCGTCAGGGAACATGGCGCTGTTGACCAATGTATAAATCACCACTTGGCGGGCGAACGTTTCTGCCTTCGTCCCGCGTTCACCATTGAACTTGTCAGGACATGCGATCTTTGGTCCACGGGTTGGGGTGGAACCGGTTGGTCGGGATGGTTGGTCCCGTTGTGCTTCGGCCGCTCTTCGGCGGGATTGTTCGTTCTCCCTTGCTTGAGTCATCTCCTCAAGCTGTCGTCGGAGTTGCTCTACTTCGTCCATCTTTTGGGTGCGGGTGGAGTTGGGATCGTTCGGGTTGTCTGTCTGGTTTTGTTCAGGTGTCTGGGTGTTGGTTTCTTGCCTTTGTCTCCGTAGTGTTAGATCCTGCAATATGTTATGGTCTGATCTGTGGAGAGGAAGGCTCTGGGGTTCTGGGGTTTCTGGGGTTTTGGGATCCTATAATGTAGATTGCAGGATGAGGAAGAGATGTGGATCCTCTTCCTGACAGACTATATAGTGGTCTGTCTGTGACATGTACGTGATAGACTATCTACATGTGGTGCGGGCTTTGGTGCGGGCAGGCCCGCAATACAGCTCATGACACCCGAGTCTGATTCCCGACTGGGGCTTGCTCATGGTCCCGGTTTTTTTCAACCAGAACCAAAAAAAACACAGCTCCCGCTCACCGATTCAATCAAAACCAAAGCGGTGAGTCTGGAAATCCTAAAAAAAAAAAAAAAAAAAAAAAAAAAAAAAAAAAAAAAAATCAAAAAAAAATCAAAAGAAAACCAAAAAAAATCAATAAAAAACAAAAAATGAGAAATAAAAAATGAGAAAAAAACCCCAAAAAACCAAAAAAAAGGGATTTTTTGCAGTTTAATTTTGTGGGAGAAAAAAAGCCCACAGGCCCAGGGCTCCAAGACCCAACTGGCCCAAAGACAGGGCCCAATGGCCATAAGAACGGGCCCGCCTCTGCCCATCACCTCCAGTGGGCCCACAGGCCCACTTTGATGCTCCAAAGGGGCAATAAAACATTCAAAGGGGCCATTCAAACCCCCCAGGCAGCTCAAAGGGCCCCATATAAGCCCCAGACGCGCACCATCCCCCCCAAAAGTGGCCCAATGGGCCCATCTCAAACACATCTCTTCTTATTTTTATTTTTATTTTTTTACCATAGATATAGTAACACGTGCTGACATACTCTCCCATTAAAATGCTAACAGATTCTGCACAAATCACCAAATCAGCAGCAAAAGATGTCTCACACCAGTGATTACAACTCCGCAAGCAATCAGCCTCCACGCCCATACGGATTCTATGAGGTCGACCCCAACCATCACCCTGGCGCCCCACTTGGCAACTTGTATCAAAATCAAATCTCTGCGTATGGAAATTCACATGTGCTTGGCCAACCTGCAGCTCCACTCAATCAATCAGGCCACCTAGCAACTAACTATGGCTACCCAAGTGTCAGCTTGCTACTATGACAGAGCAACCTGTCACAAGTTTCCCACAAAAATTATTATAAAAAATATAGAACATCAAATAATAGTTAGAATATTATTTAATATTCTGAATCTACACTAAATTGAACCTAGGGTACCTCACTCACAGGTACCCCTAATTCCCACTCCTTCACTATGTAAATTAGCAAAGAAGAATTAGCAAGTACCTTTTAAATAAAAAGTACTTGCCATAATTGAATGCTTATATATATATATATACATATGCTTAAACCCCATTTCCAGTCACGGAAATGAGGTGTTGTCTAAATTAGGAGAGATAGTGTAAATACACCGTGTTTTACTCAAACCCCGCGTACCGCAGTCCGCAGAACTTGAAGTTCAACCCACGTGACTGAAAGCCCGCGCCAAAGTTGGGATATAAGCCCCCGCGCAAACATTAAGCCCCTTACAGGCTCTCAACTTAGCACGCGGACTCCACAGTCACTCAGGTACACCCAAATCTATAAAAACACGCCCCAGTGACCTCATTACATATGTTACATATGTAATAAAGATCACTGGGGACTAAATAATTGAATATAATGAATGGTATTATTTATTTATACATATAAAAAAAAAATATTGAGTGAAAAAACAGTACAAACAATACTGTGGCTTATTATAAATACAATTTCAGCCACTAGTATTAATCCATAACAACTAGTACTAATGTACTACAGACTGTACCTTAGTATAAATGAAAAAATAAATAAATATCATAATAAACTCAATTGGTGACATGTATTCAAAGCAAGGGCTGCTGAAGCGTCACCATGTAAGATGCTGCTTTCAGCTCCTCACTGGTACGTCGTGGACACTAGAAAACCAAGACCTTTTGTCTTGGGGAGACCAATTTTCTAGAACCTAGCTCAGTAGGAATTAATGTCAGAGGTCTCTCTTATATACAAATAGGATAAAGAATGATAATAATGAAAAGAGAAAGATAAGAGAAATGATGTTACTCACCTAGCTCAGTAGGAATTAATGTCAGAGGTCTCTACTGAGCTAGGAGGGTGCGGGGAAGGATGAGTTTAAGTATTCTTGAGTTGATTATATAATCTGATGTTCCTTTGGTGAACCCCGCGCGAGGGGGGTTTACAGTCTCCCCCCCTAAAAAAAACCGAATCCGAGTGCCGATGTTTTTTGAAAAGTCGAGAGGAATGAGAGATGAGGAAGTAAGAGAAAAAAAAAAAAAAAGGAAAAGGAGAGAAGATTGAGAAGTAAGGAAAAAACCAAAGAAAATAAGAAGTGAAAATCTGAGAACTTGAGATGAGGGAAAAGGAAGGAGAAGGGAAGTGGTGGGAGGAAGGGAAGGATAAGAAAAGAAGGGGGAGCGGAAGGAATCGGGGAAGTTGGCCAGAGTCGAATTTCGCGAGATGTCCCGCATAACCTAGATCAACGAAGGAGGTGTGCTCACGGAGTGGCCGAGGTGATGTTGCGACTCATTTGGTAGTAGAACCCAACTGGAGGTGCATTAATGGGCGGAACTTACTTTTATGGTTCCCCCTTTCGCATTCAAGCCCTCCTCCTCATGGAACTTCTTGAGTTTTGAGACGTGAAATGTTGGATGGCGGCGGTTGCCTTCCGGAAGCGTTAAGCGCACGCTTTGGCCGTGATTGAAAACATCTTTGACCTTGAATGGTCCTTCGTCTTTCAATTTGTCTACCCCCCCTTGGTGTCGGCCGCGCCAATCGGCGGAATTAAGGAGGACCCAGTCGCCAGATTGCAACGGCTGGGAGTCGTGACGGCGTTTATTGTGCTGAAGGGCCTGATGAATACGGCTTGTCCATAACTTGTCACGGGCCTCTGCCCAGGCTCCTTCCCGGGACTTAATCCAAGTGTCCAGGTTAGGAGGAGCTTCGAGGCAACCCGTTTTCGTAGGGAAAAGTCCGGGTTTTCGTCCAAACACAAGCTCAAAGGGGGAGTAGCCAGTGGCAACATTGACAGCTGAATTGATCGCAAATTCTACTGCTGGGATGGCTTCTAGCCAGCGGTGTTGTCTTTTGGATGTGAAGGTTCGGAGAACTTGACCGACAGTCTTATTAGTGCGTTCGCTGCGGCCATCGGCTTGAGGATGGAAAGCCAACGTCATGTGGAAACTGATGTTGAGGCGTTCCATAAGGGCCTTCCAGAACTTTGAGGTCCATGTCTTGTCTCAATCGCTGAGGATCGAGATTGGTGCCCCGAAGGTCCCGATCCAACTGCTGAAGAAGCGCGCGGCTGTCTTCTCTGCGGTGTCTTTTTGAAGGACTGGAATAATTCGCACAAAACCCAAAAGACGGCAAGCGCACGTCAAGATCATATCATAGTTAGTTGAGGATTTCAACGGTCCGACAAAGTCGATTGCTAGGTGTTGCAAGGGTACTCGGGGAACTGGAGGCTTAAGCATTTTTCCCATCGGCGCCGTCGTCTGTGCTTTGGTCTTTTGACAGGCTGTGCAGCACTTCACGAAACGCGCTGTGTCTTTGGCTATCTGTGGCCAGAAGAAATCGCGGCGGAGTTCAGCAATCGTCTTGAGATATCCCAGATGACCAACGCGGCGGTGGGTCTCTTCAATCAGTCCCGTACGGAGTTCGCTTAAGTTCGGTACAACCAGTCTATTGTCAACAAGTAACAAGCCGTCCTCTTCCCTGCAGTCTTCGCGGAGTGGGAGGACCTTTCGCAGGGAGACGCAGAAGGGGTCGTCGGAGTAACCTGCTAAGATTCGGGACTTGAGGGACTCTGACAGTGATGAGTGGAATTCCGTCAACGCCGCTACACAAGCTACATCGGCCGTCCCAATAAACGGCTCCTCTTCAGGACCGTGTTTGCGTGAAAGCGCATCGGCAACCGTGTTATCTTCCCCTCGGATATACTCAAAGCGTAGCTCGAAGTCCGCGAGAAGTTCAAGCCATCGCGCTTGTCGTTTACTCAACGTCCGTTGCTTCAAAAGATATGTCAGCGAGTGATGGTCGGTCATGACATTGACCTTCATTCCAAGAAGAAGCATTCTCCATTTCTGGAGGGCATGTACCACCGCTAACAGCTCCTGTTCGTGAACTGGGTAGTTCCGCTCTGCCGCCGTCATTTGATGCAATTCGTATGCGACAGGTGCAGCGGTCTTCCACTCTTTTCCTTGGAAAAGCGCCGCTCCAAGTCCGTATCCACTCGCGTCCGTGAATAGCCAGAGGGGATCGGCCGAATCGTAATCAATGTTTTTCAAATAAGGAAGGGACGTCATAAGTTTCTTGATATTATTAAAGGCGTTGTCCTCTGCTTCGCCCCACTTAAACTCTTTGGGGTCCAGTTTTGAGCTTGTGAGAGGAGTCAACGTACCTACGTACTTCTGGAGACCCCAGATGAACTTTTTCATCCATTGGACGGTCCCCAAAAACTTCTTCACCCCCTTTGGGGAACGTGGCGCGGGCCAGTCAACGATATCCTTGATTTTTCCTTCGTCCGGCTCGACACCCCTGGCTGATATCCAATGACCCAGGAATTTGATTCGATGTTGGAAGAGGTGAGTTTTCTTTGGGCTGCAATAGAGGTTAGCTCCCTGCAGTCGGCGAAGAACTTGTCGGATATGGGTTTTGTGTTCTTTGAAGTTCTGGGAAAAAACGACGATGTCGTCAAGATACACAACACAGATATCGTTGAGGAGATCGCCTAGGGCTTCTTCTAATCGAGCCTGGTGGGTGGCGGGGGCATTTGTCAGTCCCATAGGAATAACCACCCATTCCACGAGGCCCCACGGCGTCTTCACCGCCGTCAGTGGAATGTCGGCTTCTCTCATCCTAGTTTGAAAGAACGCATTCGTTTGGTCTAGTATCGAGAAAACGCGTCCTGACGCCACCAAAAGAATCAATTCGTCAACATTTGGAAGCGGAGAGCGATCTCGAACTGTCAAACTATTCAAGGTGCGATAATCGCAAATCCACCTAGGTAAAGCCGCGGGATCCTTTTTTGGAATAATGAAGCTTGGGGAGGCATACTGACTCGTGGAACGGCGGATTCGCCCTGCAACCATGTGTTGATCAAAAAGAGTTCGCCACGCCTTCAGGTGTTTTTGGGGATAAGCATATTGCTTCTCGTTAAAAACAGCCGCCGGGTCCGTGAGGATGATTTTGTGGCGGACTGCAGACTTCTCGTCTTGCAGTTTCGTAGGAAAGGAAGTCGCCATGAGTAACCCTTCGTGTTCTGCTTCTTCGGAGACCGGAGGGATATCCAAGGGGAAAAGATCCTGGAACTCAAGCAGGACTGCCCTTTCAGATGACTCTCGCGGGTACTCGCTCATGGGAGGCAATGCCTGCGTTTGATCAGGATGGATTATTGCTGGGGTTACATTGCAGGTGTCATCAATCACTAGTTTATCAGGTGAGTCACAAAGAATCGATCGTTTCGGAATAGAAATAGATAAGGAAAATTTGGAAAGGAAAGGCATTCCAAGTATGAGATCGTGGTGCCCGGCAATTGGGCCCACTTGAAGCATGACGTCTTTGAATTTCATCTTTGAATGTACGTCGGTGAATGTGACCGTGCAGAAATGTTCGAGGACGAGAGTATTGTTGGGATCGGAAGTAAACGCTTGAGTGACTCGTGTCGGTCGAGTGAGGTCAGACTTGGTGATGCCCGCCTGGCAAATCGCTGATTCGGAAATCAGACTAAGCTCTGATCCGGTGTCAATAAGGCCCCGTAAGTCTTTGCCGTTGCATACAAGATCAAGGATGAGCCGACGGGGCTGCGAATTCTCTACATACCTTTCCTCTGCGCTCAACTTGAGCTCTTCGTCCAATGCCGCAAGGGCCGCAATTGATGCTTGGTCCAACTCTGGGAAAAGGTTGGTATCGTCACCGGTAACTGCGGCGACCGACACCGCTCTTGTTGGCGGTTGACCCGCAGGGGGGTGAGTTGGTTTTCCCGCAGATGCCGAGGGCGTCGGACCTCTAGGCTGGGGAGACTTGTAGTCGTCGGATTTGGGGGGAGTCTTGAAGGAACTCGGGATGTCAATGAATCGGCGGTCGCACGGGTTAGAACATGAGCCAGGTGTGTTCCCACATGCTGTCTTACAGTGGTGGCACAACCCCTTCGAATCCAAGAAGGAGTGTAGGCGCCAGATCTTCTCTTCACGGCTCAGCGTTTGACTCGGCGCATTGGTCGGTTGGGTCGACGGTCTCGATTTTGCCGGTCCACGGCGGGGCATGTGTTCATCAAACCCCGCCATCCGCTGTTCGAAAGCCAAATACTGAAAGGGGTAGCTGAGCAAGAGTTGAAAGTCATGGGCTTTCATCTTCAGTTCCGGAAGAAGTCCGAATGTCACCGCTTCGGCCAAATCAAACTCGCTGACGGTGGACTGCTCGAAATTGATCAGGTTTCGTAACGTACGGCCTCTCGTGCTGTAAGTAAGGAAAGATTCGGAATCCGACATTTTAAGATGGCGTAGTTGCTCGCGGAGTTTGGTGCACCACAAAGCCGGCAGCGCAAAACCGATCAAGCTAGATTTGAAGGCCGTCCATGCGGTGGTGACATGTACCTCAGCGTCGTTCACATAGAATGAAAGCGTATTGGTTTTGCGGATGAGGCCGCCTGCGATACATATCTTGTCCTTGTCAAGCGTTACACCTCTGGTGTCGAGGAATATCTCGAGTGATCGAAGCCAGTTGAGTAGTGGTTCGACCGCTTGAAAGGGTCCGGAGAAGACGGGGCCGTCACCGATCCTAAATCGTTGGAGATCTATCCCACGAGGTTCAACCACGGGGTTGATGGCGTCCGATTCTGGTTTGATGGCCAGTCGAAGCATGGATTGCTCGAACAAGGCAAATCGTTCGGCTGTCGCCCGACGTTCTGCGGCCACTGCCTCCCGATCTGCCTGAGCCTGGAGGGTACTGGCATGTTGGGCTGCTAGTAGTAAACGTACAAGCTCCCGAGTAGATGACGTGTCTCGCTTAGGGTCCGTTGGAAGCTCAGATACCGTAGTTGAATCCCCGAGGGGTCGGTTCTCCTCGGCGGGCGATTGAGTCGATGAG
This sequence comes from Puccinia hordei, assembly GCA_007896445.1. Classification (NCBI taxonomy): domain Eukaryota; kingdom Fungi; phylum Basidiomycota; class Pucciniomycetes; order Pucciniales; family Pucciniaceae; genus Puccinia; species Puccinia hordei. The sequence goes on from RDRW01000079.1 coordinate 35,974, forward strand.
GGAAGCATCTCAGTGGGTTTCAAGAACGGTGAGGGGAGTTCGTTCAGCTCTGGAGTGTTGGCTTGGGGTGGGCTCGGAGGGATCGTGATTGAGCACGCTTGAGATACTGTAGCTGCTTCCTTAGCTTTACCCGCTAGACGTCGTCGCTCAGCGTTACCGGCTCGTAGTATTGCTTCTGGATCTGTGATCGGGGTGAGGTCGTTCGCAGATGTAATTCTCCTGGTTGACATGAATTTTCCACGTTGACGAGGATGATAGGGGAAGGTGAGGTTCAAGAAAAAAAAAGTGTAAGATGCTGCTTTCAGCTCCTCACTGGTACGTCGTGGACACTAGAAAACCAAGACCTTTTGTCTTGGGGAGACCAATTTTCTAGAACCTAGCTCAGTAGGAATTAATGTCAGAGGTCTCTCTTATATACAAATAGGATAAAGAATGATAATAATGAAAAGAGAAAGATAAGAGAAATGATGTTACTCACCTAGCTCAGTAGGAATTAATGTCAGAGGTCTCTACTGAGCTAGGAGGGTGCGGGGAAGGATGAGTTTAAGTATTCTTGAGTTGATTATATAATCTGATGTTCCTTTGGTGAACCCCGCGCAAGGGGGGTTTACACACCAAGAAAGCAAAAATGGCCAAAATGTGGTCCAAATATCCCACAAGTTGGCCAATAACACCTACAGGGTCCCCAGAGGGAACTCAAGACTATTTAAGGAGCTCTTCAACCGCCCAAAGAAGGCTCCTCATGCTTCCCAATACCCACTAACAACCTTACCCACTTCTTATTAGATATATATCTTTATAACACAGTCTGGTAAGCTTCTTAGTAGTTATTCTTTATTCCTGTCTTCCCCAACAACTTCACAGTGCCCATCCAGCTCCACCATCCATCCTTCCAAGCGCTTCAAACTGTCCATTTCTACCCAGAATATCCCCAAGATCCCTCAAGGTTTATTACTAGTAAGTAATAACCCTTTTTCTTGAAGATATTCCCCCATTTCCATTCCTGGGATTAAACCACCCCTGTTCCAACAGGCCCCAGTGTTCCAGGTACCTAAATCCTCTGCAAATTATTTGTAAGATACCTTAGAGGGATCTAAACCACCCCTGATTTATCAGGCCCCTCTGGTTTTAATTATATTAAATTTATTTAATATAATTATTACCCCAATTTTCTCTCAATTTTTACGTCACAATTCCCCCATATCTTTTGGGAATTGCAACTGTTCACCTTACCCAGAGTTTTGTAACTCTTTCCATTCATTCTTGCACAACCTGTAGCTAGAAGGACTTGTCCTTGGCATCAGGGAGGCTGACACCAAGCAACCAATATGGCCAAGCCCCCCAGCCCCTTACTGTCCCCCCAGCCCGCCCAGCCACCTACAGCTTCACAGACAAAAACTACAGACTGGCAATCCAGCCAAACCCTGTCCCCCCAGCCCACCCAGTAGTGCAGCCTGTGTTCTGCCCATATGAGGTACAATTGCCTCAATTCACCCACTATCACCATTGACCTCCAGCCTCTACCTATCAGCTTGATCCAGCCCAACCATCCTATCTGGCTCAGCCAGCCCTCTACGCACCACCTCATATAACTCAAGCCCCACCATCCCATCCGTTTCCGCAACCCCATCAAGCACCACAAATCTCAAACTACTGGAAGCCGGGACCCCAACCATTGTCCCACCCGGCCAACCCATTCACTCTTGGACCCACTCACTTCCAAGGCCCGCCAACCTCTCACAATTTCCCTGTTGGCCAACCATCAGTGCCTGCACCGCTGCAGACAAATCAAGTCCCTTCCATACCTGTCATGCAAGATATGCAGCCATCTCTTGGGGAAATAACCACCTCTGCACCATTTAGCCCTCAAATTTGGATGCCTGCACAACCAAGTCCACAACAGTTTCCCCGAGGAACTTTCAGTCCTAAAGTCCCACAAACTGTTGCTGAAGGTGAATCTTCAAATACTTCTCCACTTTGTTTTCATATTACCATAAACTAATGTTTACCTACTCAATCTCCCAGTCAAATACCCAAGGGCCATGGCTACATCTCCTGGCGGATATCAACCTGCATCACCCAGCCCTCAAGTATTTCCCCGAGCAAATTTCAGCCCTCAAGTCCCTCAAACTGTGGCTGAAGGTGAGTCTTCAAATACTTCTCCACTTTGTTTTCATATTAACAAGAACTAATGTTTACCTACTCAATCTCCCAGTCAAATACCCAAGGGCCATGGCTACATCTCCCGGCGGATATCAACCTGCATCACCCAGCCCTCAAGTATTTCCCCAAGCAAATTTCAGCCCTCAAGTCCCTCAAACTGTGGCTGAAGGTGAGTCTTCAAATACTTCTCCACTTTGTTTTCATATTAACAAGAACTAATGTTTACCTACTCAATCTCCCAGTCAAATACCCAAGGGCCATGGCTACATCTCCCGGCGGATATCAACCTGCATCACCCAGCCCTCAAGTATTTCCCCGAGCAAATTTCAGCTTTCAAGTCCCTCAAACTGTGGCTGAAGGTGAGTATTCAAATACTTCTCCACTTTGTTTTCATCTTACCAAGAACTAATGTTTACCTACACAATCTTCCAGTAAAATACTGGCTCAATCCTTTAGGACATTCACCGCTGGCCACCGCAATGTTACCTGCTGCCAATCAACCGCATAAAGTGTTGATGAAATCTGAAGATGTACAATCTTATGATTATTCGGTTGGCAGTAAGTTCTTCTAGTTTATTAATTCTCCCACTTTAGGCAGACTGGCTGAACTGCTTGTGTTTCCAGATGCAATGGATGCACCACCCGAATTCCTTTTCACATGTCAGCTTGCTACTATGTCAGAGACAACCTGAACAAAATATATAAATATATAATAATGAAAGAGACATTATTACAAACCAACAATGAAAGAGACATTATTACAAAACAACAATAAAAGAGACATTGTTACTTATGAAAGAGACATTGTTACTCTTTACGCCATAAAAAGAGAAAAATACATATAAAAACATATAAATAATAAAATATTATTTAATATTCTGATTCTACACGTAAAATAACAAAGGGTACCTCAGCCAAAGTACCCCTGTAACTTTACTCCTTCTAGTAGTAAATCCACCTTAAACTACTATAATAATAAGTATAAACATGAATAGTAGAATATACAACCTGTATGAAGAACAGAATAATCATCATACAACAGTAAAACTATAGTACAACTCAAAAGAAACATATGTAAACATTCCTACATACATAATTTGACATTTGTGGCCCAATTGGGATGACATATTACCAATGGTGATCATGACAGATGTTCTACATGGTTACCACTTCAGTTGGACACTCTGAAGCGCACACTTGAACCATATTACATGACAGTAACTGTGGTAATACTCCCATGTCAACCATTGACATCATTGCCAATCTGTCATGGCTCATCCTTAGTAGTTACTACTAAGAATCATGACACAAGACAGGCCTCTCTAGCTCTCCTGTTTCGCCACCAAGGCTTCAAAGAAGATATTTAAGAGGCTCTTCTTTCCCCTTGCTTTAATCCCCATCATCTTTTATACATACAACATATACATAGCATTCCACCAGTCATAGTAACCAGTGTCCTGCCCTGTAAGTTTGTCTATTATAGGCCTGATAACTCAGCCCTCTTTCTTCACCAACTGCCAGTCTTTAGCCCATCAATCCAACCGCCTCAGCCTGTCCAGTAACCCATAGAAGTGCCCCTTCCTTCCAGAAAAGACCATAACAGTAAGTCCTTTCTTTCAGGAGTTGTGGCCCTTCTAGCCATCTTCACTGGGATCAAAACAACCCCTGCTTGCAGGCCCCAGTTGTAACAGGTCACCAATTTCCTCTTCTTTTGCACAAAAACCTGTGGAGGGAACTAAACCACCCCTGCTTGCAGGCCCCTCCTTAAAAAATATATCCTTATATTTTTTATATCTCATATCACCACCATATTACCACCCTTTTCTATCTTTGCACCCAGTGTAGCTAGAAGGATCTTAGTCCTTGGCATCACAGAGCGTGACATCACATGTGTCACTGATCTCAAACACTTTGTCACCACATGGGCCCACGAGCATGGTTATGCTCTGAATGTTTGTGCATCCAAGCGGGACAAGAACATCTACTTTGCATGCACAGTTGCCGGAGAAGACCAAACCTCAGTTGATGCTATCCGGTTTCGAGAATCTAGGATAAAGCGACTGGGGTGCTGCTTCAAAATATCCGGCCACAAACCAACTTCATTAAAACTCAAGGACGCACCATGGGAACTCCGCTGCCAAAATACAATTGAGCACAATCATGGTCCAATCGATCTGGAACATGTGGTTATCCACAAGAAGCTCTCTGTCAAAGGCCAAACCGAGGTTGCTCGCTTATCGTCTCTTGGAATGCAACCCCAGGCAATTGCTAGACTCCTGACTAGCAGTGAGGGAAGGTTTGTAACCAACAGAACAATATACAACACAAAGGAGGCACTGAGGGCAGAGAAGAGGGCTGGCAACACCCCAATCAAGTACCTCCTACGTTGCCTCAATGAATCCAATTGGACACACAACAATGTTTACGACACAGACGGAAAGCTCCTGTACTTGTGGTTTGCGCACCCTGGATCGTTGCTTCTTGCTTGCAGGTTCCACCATGTGGTCAACATTGACTGCACTTACAAGACTAACCTGAACAACTACCCCCTGCTGCATGTGGTTGGCCAAACTGCAACCAATCACAGTTTTTTGATTGGTTTTTGTTTGATGCAAAACGAGAATAATGAGGCCTACTCATGGGCTCTTGATAAGTTGAAGTGGGTGGTCTATTTGACTAATCACCTATTCTCATCAGAAACTGACTGTACTCCGGTGCCTGTGTGATACCCATAGATCTATATGGGAAGCTGACCACGCGCCAAAGGTCTTTGTGACAGACAGGGAATTGGCACTGCGTAATGCTATCTCAAAGCACTTTCCGAATGCAACCGCAAACTTGTGCATGTGGCACATTGATTGGAACATTGTCACAAACTGCAAGCAAGCGTTTGCTGGTGATGGCAAAGAATGGGCCAAATTCATGAGGCTCTGGCATGAGGTCGCACATGCCCCCAATGAGGACACCTGCAACTCAAAGTGGGCTCAACTGACACGGTACCTAGTCACTTGAACTAACGTCTACAAATACCTATACAAGAACGTCTGGAGCGAGCGACAGAAGTTCATGAATGCATGGGCCGGAATGACACCCCAGGAAGATATGTTAAGAAGATTTTGCGCCTTTGGCCTTGAATTTAAGAACCAAGATGGATATACACATGATTGGGTTAGTTTACTCCCAGCTTTGGAAATAGCTTATAACAGCAGTAAGCATTCCTCAACTAAAGAAGTACCCTACATTTTAGAAAGAAGATGGATACCAAGAATGCCCAAAGACATGATTAATTCAAAATTACCTCATGTACATCCAACATCTGCTGATTTTAAGAAAATGTTAGACATTACACAAGAGCATGCTAACAAATGCGTACAAGATGCTGTAGAATATAACAAAACAAGGTGGGATAAAACACATAAAGAACCATCTTTTAATATTGGGGATAAGGTGTTACTTTCCACTGTAAATTTTAATAACCTAGGAGGAAATAAGAAACTTAAGCCATCCTTTGTAGGGCCCTTTACTATTAAGCAACTTCATGGAAAAAATGCAGTAGAAGTAATCCTTAGTGATGAATTATCCAGAAAACACCCAAGCCCTTCTCACAAAGAACAACAGGACAACCGTCTATTGAGAGAACACCTATTCCCCTCATTGTAGATCCTGAACCTAACATTAAATTGAAAGTATTAAAAATTCTTAAAGAAAAGAAAGAAAGGATTAATGGAAAAGATACTAGACTATACCTAGTCAGATATAAAAATACATCTGCTGATAAAGATGAGTGTCTCCCAGAAAGTAATATTCCTGATAGTTCTATTCACCTCAGAAATTTTAGGATATCCAAAAGGCACTAGGAATATAGAACATTTTTTTTAATAGACTCATTTTGAAGGTAGGGAATGTCAGCTTGCTACTATGTCAGAGAAAACCTGAACAAAATATATAAATATATAATAATGAAAGAGACATTATTACAAACCAACAATGAAAGAGACATTATTACAAAACAACAATAAAAGAGACATTGTTACTTATGAAAGAGACATTGTTACTCTTTACGCCATAAAAAGAGAAAAATACATATAAAAACATATAAATAATAAAATATTATTTAATATTCTGATTCTACACGTAAAATAACAAAGGGTACCTCAGCCAAAGTACCCCTGTAACTTTACTCCTTCTAGTAGTAAATCCACCTTAAACTACTATAATAATAAGTATAAACATGAATAGTAGAATATACAACCTGTATGAAGAACAGAATAATCATCATACAACAGTAAAACTATAGTACAACTCAAAAGAAACATATGTAAACATTCCTACATACATAATTTGACATTTGTGGCCCAATTGGGATGACATATTACCAATGGTGATCATGACAGATGTTCTACATGGTTACCACTTCAGTTGGACACTCTGAAGCGCACACTTGAACCATATTACATGACAGTAACTGTGGTAATACTCCCATGTCAACCATTGACATCATTGCCAATCTGTCATGGCTCATCCTTAGTAGTTACTACTAAGAATCATGACACAAGACAGGCCTCTCTAGCTCTCCTGTTTCGCCACCAAGGCTTCAAAGAAGATATTTAAGAGGCTCTTCTTTCCCCTTGCTTTAATCCCCATCATCTTTTATACATACAACATATACATAGCATTCCACCAGTCATAGTAACCAGTGTCCTGCCCTGTAAGTTTGTCTATTATAGGCCTGATAACTCAGCCCTCTTTCTTCACCAACTGCCAGTCTTTAGCCCATCAATCCAACCGCCTCAGCCTGTCCAGTAACCCATAGAAGTGCCCCTTCCTTCCAGAAAAGACCATAACAGTAAGTCCTTTCTTTCAGGAGTTGTGGCCCTTCTAGCCATCTTCACTGGGATCAAAACAACCCCTGCTTGCAGGCCCCAGTTGTAACAGGTCACCAATTTCCTCTGCTTTTGCACAAAAACCTGTGGAGGGAACTAAACCACCCCTGCTTGCAGGCCCCTCCTTAAAAAATATATCCTTATATTTTTTATATCTCATATCACCACCATATTACCACCCTTTTCTATCTTTGCACCCAGTGTAGCTAGAAGGATCTTAGTCCTTGGCATCACAGAGCGTGACATCACATGTGTCACTGATCTCAAACACTTTGTCACCACATGGGCCCACGAGCATGGTTATGCTCTGAATGTTTGTGCATCCAAGCGGGACAAGAACATCTACTTTGCATGCACAGTTGCCGGAGAAGACCAAACCTCAGTTGATGCTATCCGGTTTCGAGAATCTAGGATAAAGCGACTGGGGTGCTGCTTCAAAATATCCGGCCACAAACCAACTTCATTAAAACTCAAGGACGCACCATGGGAACTCCGCTGCCAAAATACAATTGAGCACAATCATGGTCCAATCGATCTGGAACATGTGGTTATCCACAAGAAGCTCTCTGTCAAAGGCCAAACCGAGGTTGCTCGCTTATCGTCTCTTGGAATGCAACCCCAGGCAATTGCTAGACTCCTGACTAGCAGTGAGGGAAGGTTTGTAACCAACAGAACAATATACAACACAAAGGAGGCACTGAGGGCAGAGAAGAGGGCTGGCAACACCCCAATCAAGTACCTCCTACGTTGCCTCAATGAATCCAATTGGACACACAACAATGTTTACGACACAGACGGAAAGCTCCTGTACTTGTGGTTTGCGCACCCTGGATCGTTGCTTCTTGCTTGCAGGTTCCACCATGTGGTCAACATTGACTGCACTTACAAGACTAACCTGAACAACTACCCCCTGCTGCATGTGGTTGGCCAAACTGCAACCAATCACAGTTTTTTGATTGGTTTTTGTTTGATGCAAAACGAGAATAATGAGGCCTACTCATGGGCTCTTGATAAGTTGAAGTGGGTGGTCTATTTGACTAATCACCTATTCTCATCAGAAACTGACTGTACTCCGGTGCCTGTGTGATACCCATAGATCTATATGGGAAGCTGACCACGCGCCAAAGGTCTTTGTGACAGACAGGGAATTGGCACTGCGTAATGCTATCTCAAAGCACTTTCCGAATGCAACCGCAAACTTGTGCATGTGGCACATTGATTGGAACATTGTCACAAACTGCAAGCAAGCGTTTGCTGGTGATGGCAAAGAATGGGCCAAATTCATGAGGCTCTGGCATGAGGTCGCACATGCCCCCAATGAGGACACCTGCAACTCAAAGTGGGCTCAACTGACACGGTACCTAGTCACTTGAACTAACGTCTACAAATACCTATACAAGAACGTCTGGAGCGAGCGACAGAAGTTCATGAATGCATGGGCCGGAATGACACCCCAGGAAGATATGTTAAGAAGATTTTGCGCCTTTGGCCTTGAATTTAAGAACCAAGATGGATATACACATGATTGGGTTAGTTTACTCCCAGCTTTGGAAATAGCTTATAACAGCAGTAAGCATTCCTCAACTAAAGAAGTACCCTACATTTTAGAAAGAAGATGGATACCAAGAATGCCCAAAGACATGATTAATTCAAAATTACCTCATGTACATCCAACATCTGCTGATTTTAAGAAAATGTTAGACATTACACAAGAGCATGCTAACAAATGCGTACAAGATGCTGTAGAATATAACAAAACAAGGTGGGATAAAACACATAAAGAACCATCTTTTAATATTGGGGATAAGGTGTTACTTTCCACTGTAAATTTTAATAACCTAGGAGGAAATAAGAAACTTAAGCCATCCTTTGTAGGGCCCTTTACTATTAAGCAACTTCATGGAAAAAATGCAGTAGAAGTAATCCTTAGTGATGAATTATCCAGAAAACACCCAAGCCCTTCTCACAAAGAACAACAGGACAACCGTCTATTGAGAGAACACCTATTCCCCTCATTGTAGATCCTGAACCTAACATTAAATTGAAAGTATTAAAAATTCTTAAAGAAAAGAAAGAAAGGATTAATGGAAAAGATACTAGACTATACCTAGTCAGATATAAAAATACATCTGCTGATAAAGATGAGTGTCTCCCAGAAAGTAATATTCCTGATAGTTCTATTCACCTCAGAAATTTTAGGATATCCAAAAGGCACTAGGAATATAGAACATTTTTTTTTAATAGACTCATTTTGAAGGTAGGGAATGTCAGCTTGCTACTATGTCAGAGAAAACCTGAACAAAATATATAAATATATAATAACGAAAGAGACATTATTACAAACCAACAATGAAAGAGACATTATTACAAAACAACAATAAAAGAGACATTGTTACTTATGAAAGAGACATTGTTACTCTTTACGCCATAAAAAGAGAAAAATACATATAAAAACATATAAATAATAAAATATTATTTAATATTCTGATTCTACACGTAAAATAACAAAGGGTACCTCAGCCAAAGTACCCCTGTAACTTTACTCCTTCTAGTAGTAAATCCACCTTAAACTACTATAATAATAAGTATAAACATGAATAGTAGAATATACAACCTGTATGAAGAACAGAATAATCATCATACAACAGTAAAACTATAGTACAACTCAAAAGAAACATATGTAAACATTCCTACATACATAATTTGACATTTGTGGCCCAATTGGGATGACATATTACCAATGGTGATCATGACAGATGTTCTACATGGTTACCACTTCAGTTGGACACTCTGAAGCGCACACTTGAACCATATTACATGACAGTAACTGTGGTAATACTCCCATGTCAACCATTGACATCATTGCCAATCTGTCATGGCTCATCCTTAGTAGTTACTACTAAGAATCATGACACAAGACAGGCCTCTCTAGCTCTCCTGTTTCGCCACCAAGGCTTCAAAGAAGATATTTAAGAGGCTCTTCTTTCCCCTTGCTTTAATCCCCATCATCTTTTATACATACAACATATACATAGCATTCCACCAGTCATAGTAACCAGTGTCCTGCCCTGTAAGTTTGTCTATTATAGGCCTGATAACTCAGCCCTCTTTCTTCACCAACTGCCAGTCTTTAGCCCATCAATCCAACCGCCTCAGCCTGTCCAGTAACCCATAGAAGTGCCCCTTCCTTCCAGAAAAGACCATAACAGTAAGTCCTTTCTTTCAGGAGTTGTGGCCCTTCTAGCCATCTTCACTGGGATCAAAACAACCCCTGCTTGCAGGCCCCAGTTGTAACAGGTCACCAATTTCCTCTGCTTTTGCACAAAAACCTGTGGAGGGAACTAAACCACCCCTGCTTGCAGGCCCCTCCTTAAAAAATATATCCTTATATTTTTTATATCTCATATCACCACCATATTACCACCCTTTTCTATCTTTGCACCCAGTGTAGCTAGAAGGATCTTAGTCCTTGGCATCACAGAGCGTGACATCACATGTGTCACTGATCTCAAACACTTTGTCACCACATGGGCCCACGAGCATGGTTATGCTCTGAATGTTTGTGCATCCAAGCGGGACAAGAACATCTACTTTGCATGCACAGTTGCCGGAGAAGACCAAACCTCAGTTGATGCTATCCCGTTTCGAGAATCTAGGATAAAGCGACTGGGGTGCTGCTTCAAAATATCCGGCCACAAACCAACTTCATTAAAACTCAAGGACGCACCATGGGAACTCCGCTGCCAAAATACAATTGAGCACAATCATGGTCCAATCGATCTGGAACATGTGGTTATCCACAAGAAGCTCTCTGTCAAAGGCCAAACCGAGGTTGCTCGCTTATCGTCTCTTGGAATGCAACCCCAGGCAATTGCTAGACTCCTGACTAGCAGTGAGGGAAGGTTTGTAACCAACAGAACAATATACAACACAAAGGAGGCACTGAGGGCAGAGAAGAGGGCTGGCAACACCCCAATCAAGTACCTCCTACGTTGCCTCAATGAATCCAATTGGACACACAACAATGTTTACGACACAGACGGAAAGCTCCTGTACTTGTGGTTTGCGCACCCTGGATCGTTGCTTCTTGCTTGCAGGTTCCACCATGTGGTCAACATTGACTGCACTTACAAGACTAACCTGAACAACTACCCCCTGCTGCATGTGGTTGGCCAAACTGCAACCAATCACAGTTTTTTGATTGGTTTTTGTTTGATGCAAAACGAGAATAATGAGGCCTACTCATGGGCTCTTGATAAGTTGAAGTGGGTGGTCTATTTGACTAATCACCTATTCTCATCAGAAACTGACTGTACTCCGGTGCCTGTGTGATACCCATAGATCTATATGGGAAGCTGACCACGCGCCAAAGGTCTTTGTGACAGACAGGGAATTGGCACTGCGTAATGCTATCTCAAAGCACTTTCCGAATGCAACCGCAAACTTGTGCATGTGGCACATTGATTGGAACATTGTCACAAACTGCAAGCAAGCGTTTGCTGGTGATGGCAAAGAATGGGCCAAATTCATGAGGCTCTGGCATGAGGTCGCACATGCCCCCAATGAGGACACCTGCAACTCAAAGTGGGCTCAACTGACACGGTACCTAGTCACTTGAACTAACGTCTACAAATACCTATACAAGAACGTCTGGAGCGAGCGACAGAAGTTCATGAATGCATGGGCCGGAATGACACCCCATCTAGGAAATCTGACTTTGTCACGATGTGAATCTGCCCACAGCTGGCTGAAAACCTATGTGACGTTGGCTAGGTGCGACTTTGCAACACTTTTCATTACAATTGCTGCAGCGGTCGACCGACAACTTGACACAGCCCACACAAACCTGGCACACGAGTTACAGAAGGGATTAACCGGTCTACTAAATGCCTTCAAGTCCCTCACCTGCAAAATCTCCTGTCATGTGCTCAAGTTGGCCTTGTCTCAGTACAACAAGTTCATCAAGATGAAGAAATCCAAGCCTGGGGATCCCAGCCTTGAATGCAAAGGTAATTTCCAGGCTGGCTTGGGCATTCCGTGTTCACACACTATTGAATGTTTGGTCCAGGGGAAGGGAGATGTGGAGCCTTCTGATTTCCATGTCCAGTGGCATCTGGCCTATAACCCTGACGGTCCAGTGAGTCCTCCTGATTTATGGCTTTTTCATGTCCCTCCTAGCTAATCTTCCTCTATGTTCATTGCAGGCTCTTGATCAACCAGTGTACGACTTTGACAACAATTTTGAGGATTTTAAGCAGGAGATCTTGGCTTCCCACCACCCCTCGGCGTTAGAAGCAACAATGAAAAAATTACAAAGGGTCCATGCAAACACGCACGTGGTTCCGCTTGCAGAGCCTGATCCTATCCAAGTGAAACACATACTGGAAAGGCCGTGGAAGAAGAGAAAGGGTAGTGGGCGAGTTCAAAAGCGCGATGACACCCATGCAGAAATTGTGGAAGCGCAAATCCAAAAGGCGCAGGGAAGGAAAGCCAGACAGAAGGTCGGTGTATCAAAAGGAAAAGGGTGTAAGCAAAAGTCCAAGCGGGTGCAGGCTCCATTGGACTCCTCAGCTTCTTCCTCTGGGGACCTGGATGAGCTTCCCAGTGTGGAGACACTCATGCATAAGCAACTTTATTGCATGTCTTTTTAAGAGGCTGATAACTGATGGAATGATAATGATGGACTTACTAAGCAGTCAAGAGAAATCACCCCCCACGAGTTGGCAGCCTCACTATTGGGAAACGGTATCGGGGGTCTTCCGGTTCAGTAACTTCACGGCGCAAGGAAACGTGGCAGGCCAAGTATGGTAGTATGGATGGTGTAACAGATGAAGATTCTGATTCTGCAGATGCAGTTTCAGATGAAGATTCTGATGCCCCAGATGGGGAATCGGAAGAAGAATCTGATGCCACAGATGGGGAATCAGTCAAAGAATCTGAGGCCCCAGGTGGGGAATCAGATGAAGAATCTGATCCCCCAGTGGATTTCTCCTCATCTATTGAGATGCAGGTTGAGGACAAGCTGCTGTCACCTCCAGAAGCCTCAAGAAAAGCCTCAAGCTCTCATGATCAGTTTCAGGGTGAGGCCAGGGTACATTCACCTCCCACAGCCAAGGTAAGTACTATAACTTTGCCATTAGATTATCAAGGTCTGATTCCATTGTATGTTTCATAGGACCGGCATGTAGAAGCTGAGGTTGCACCCAAGGCTGGCCGAATGAGACAGGGAAATACCAACCCTGATGTTGCAGTGAGTGACTCAAGCTTGACACGGACAAGGAGGAATGCACTTACTCTAACTGATAACCGACTTCTCATCATTCTTGTCAGGCACAGCTTCCACCATGGTTCTTAAAGTACCTGCATTCCACTTATAACCCTGCAGGTGATGGGAACTGTGGTTATGCATGTGTGGCACATGCATTGGCAGCAGATAGACCAGAGGGTCCCTACGCCAAGGCCAATGGGTGGTACCAAGTGCAAAAGGATGTGTTAGAAGAGATGGAAAAGAACAAGGCACATTGGACAAGATACCTTGGGGGGCCTTCAGAATTCGACCGCGCTTATGAACGTGTTCAGGTGACTGACCCACGTGGATCAGTCCCCATGAACAAATGGATGAGCAAGTTGGATGTGGGACCCATTCTGGCCAATGCATATAACCGGCCATTTGTCTTCCTCAGTAGAACGGGCGGGAGCACCACATATATTCCTGCCACAGTTCCCCCGGACCCTAAACCGTTGCCAGCCCTCTTCTTATCATTTTTCAATGATAATCATTGGATACGTGTGATAGTCAAGCGGACCCCCACGGTTCCCTTTCCTCTCCCTAAAGTCCCCCGGTTATTTCACAAGAGCCCAGCAGCTGCTTGGCTAGACTGTGTTTCCCCTTCCACTACTCTTCACTCTTTGATCCCTAAATGATTAAATGTACCAAGTTACTGCAAGTAACACTAATTATTATTATCCTTATTAATATTTACCATTCTTATTATTCTTTGATATTATTCCTTTAAGATCTCTAGTGATTATTATTAGTATTATTAATTCATCATCATGACCTTAAGAAGTGATAACATAGTATTATTAAACTACAATCTTTACATGGCCACAACCTACCTTCAATAAGGTAGAAACCACAAACCCACATGAGTACTCCTTGGATGCCTATTAACAATACTCTTATTGGGTTATATTTCAAAAAACACTGAAGTCTGATGTTTCATTCAAGTGGATGAGCAAGACAGTGGTGGAAATTACAACTCAAGGGCATGTGAATGAGAAATAAAAGGGAAACCAAAGAAAAAACAACCCCTGGTACATATATCAGAAGTGGTAGTTGGCTACAGCTATTTCTATATCTTGGGAAAACAAAATTTGGAGGTTTTGAATAGAAAAACATTTGTGAAACTCTTCATGGGTTTTTTTCCAATCAACCATTGGCAAACCATCATGACCAATCCGGTTAAATCCCATGGAGCACAAAAAGTTGAGAAAGTATAATCGGAGGTTATCCAAAGTCCTGTGAGGCATCACAGAAGTATTACCACTATCAACCTTATGTTTCAGAACATTGGCGCCAAATTCCAATAAGGCCAAAGCCTGTGAAGTAGTCGGACGTTTGGACCCGTATTTGTTAGTGACAAAGGCGGTTGTTGGACCAAAAACCAGGAGACCAGCAAGCATCCGCATTTCCTCCCGCGTGTTTAATGTTGACCACTCATAAAGCTTTGTACACTTTGGTCTTGTTGGTGCCTGGAGACCGCAGATGTAACACAAGGCTGACATAGCCCCCGTGAAGTATAGACCAACACTGCCAGCATAATTGCCTAGGATGAAGTCATCCCAGTTAAACTGGGATTCACTCAACCAATTTAAACTTGGTTGAAATCAACTGATGAAATGTAAATCCAAGGGACCCCCCTTGGTTTTATATTTCATTGGTTGAGGTCAACCTACTTTAAATTGTTTGTTTGCATCCTAGTTTAACTGGGATGAACTCAACCTAGGCAATTATGCTGGCAGTGCAAGGACCTTGAGACCGGAGGTGTTTGGTTGGGGGCTTGATCCATCCTTTGCGTGACTTCCAAGGTTTTCATAAGTTTGTTGGAATGCAAGATGGGCAGTATGCACCAAAGATTTGTCCAGGGGGAGAGGCTGCCATTCACTGCCCTGTTGCTCCATGTGTCAAAGGGCCCAGCAGTCTTGCAAAGCACTTTTAAGCCGGGTATAAGCGTGCTCACTTGGAGAAAAGTGACCGGCCAGATTTGCCGCAAGTGTGTGGGTCTGGACACGTTTGGATGGCGGCGCCTTCCGGTTCTCCTGGGAAGCCTCGAGCTGTGCCATGTTCACAACTTCAGGAGTTATCAGAGAGAGAGCACCAGGTTGAGTGGGGTTAAGAATTCTTTCTGCATACCACACAAATATCAGCCTTTGTGATGTATGAACAAGTGAGAAAAAAAGTGATTAATGACCAGATTTGCATGCCTTCAGAAGCGTATCCACTTCCCTCCAAACAACTTGGCTGAACTCCTGTGGCATTGTTGGATGTGGTGTGACCATTGAGCGAAGGTGTGTGAGGATGAATGCTATGTTTTCAATCATTTTCTTGGCTGAACGGTGTGACCACGCAATTCCACCCGCCAAATTTTCATTCAAATCATCTGCCAATGCTTTTGGAAGCATTGGGCCAGGGATAAATAGACCCATAGCTGTGCCCAAAGGAGGGATGTTAATTACAAGATGGGTGTGCATAAGCAATGGGGAGTGACTTACAAGGAGGCGTCAGGACAGGGGGAGGAGGAATTGATTTGCCTGGTGGTCTTTGGGTAGGTGGCTTGACTGTTGATGGCCCAGCAACAAGGGGGTTCCGTGGAATTCTGAGGCCTTGCAGTGATTGCGCAGTGATGAATTCGTGAGAGGTGGGATGAGGGGTGAAGAAATTATACATGGGGCCTGTATTTTTAGAAGAAGAAGCAGAGTTGTCCAGGTGCGCCTTTTTGCTCGTAGGGTCTTCAACCGTAGGATCTTCAATTTGTACCATGTCATAGCAATATCGGGTTTGTTGTGGCACCGGTTCATGGACTGGCTCCTGGTGGAAGGTAGGTTTGGGACGTCCATGAAGGAATCTTTGGAGGACTTGCTGGTCTTCTGCACCATCTTCAGAGTCATCTGTTTCACCCTCTGTGTCAGGGTCTTCAGAGCTGTCCCGGATGGCTGGATTGTTAATTTCTCGTCTCCCGTCTGCATTGGGGGCTTTGGAGGACTTCTGGCCAATGAGTGCTTGGTCCCTTTGTACGCCTTGAAGGAAAGACTGGCCAAAGGTGTTGAGGGTTGTCTTGTGGCCTTCAGCATCTGTCCGCATCTCTCGGCTTCCACGTGGGGATCCATCCGCTGGGTTTGTTGTGTTGGGCTGGCCATATTGAACATCCTTGTTGATTTGGTTTGCAAATTGATTGAGGGTGGGGATTGGGTTGGTTGCTGGAGGTAGGGGATCAGGAGTGTGTGCATATAAGTATGCCATTGAGTTGGTTGCAAATTCAGGGCGTGGGTGGGACTGTGGTGGAGCAGGCCTAGTGGCGCCTAAGGTGTTTCTAGCCGGCCCCGGGGTTCTGGAGACCTGTTCATTCTCATCGTCTGACTGCTTGTATTCAGCCTTTATTTTAGAGGCCCAATTCTCCAGGTTTTCACGTTCATCTGGTTTCAACACAGGGTGCCGCGCCAGCTCTGTGCATTTTTCCCAGAGATCCAAACCTGTGTAATGGTGGGAGGGTGGGTGGGAGTGAGCCAGGGACTTATATTATGCACAAAATAAAGGAATGAATCTCACGTCCTAGTTCACTGGTCTGATGTGAAGACATTGTTGATTGTTGAAGTCAAATTGGTGATTTGTGCGGAATCTGTTAGCATTTGAATGGGAGAGTATGTCAGCACGTGTTACTATATCTACGGTAAAAAAATAAAAATAAAAATAAGAAGAGATGTGTTTGAGATGGGCCCATTGGGCCACTTTTGGGGGATGGTGCGCGTCTGGGGCTTATATGGGGCCCTTTGAGCTGCCTGGGGGGTTTGAATGGCCCCTTTGAATGTTTTATTGCCCCTTTGGAGCATCAAAGTGGGCCTGTGGGCCCACTGGAGGTGATGGGCAGAGGCGGGCCCGTTCTTATGGCCATTGGGCCCTGTCTTTGGGCCAGTTGGGTCTTGGAGCCCTGGGCCTGTGGGCTTTTTTTCTCCCACAAAATTAAACCGCAAAAAATCCCTTTTTTTTGGTTTTTTTGGGGTTTATTTCTCATTTTTTGTTTTTTATTGAATTTTTTTGGTTTTCTTTTGAATTTTTTTTTTTTGTTTTGTTTTGTTTTGTTTTTTTTTTTGTTACTCACATTTTTCTTTTTCCAAATCGGTGTGTGGTGGTGATTTTCGGTTGGGGTTGATTTCGTGGTAGTTCTGGTTGAAAAAAACCAGACCGACAGTCTGATTCCTGAAAGGAATCAGACTCGGCGGGATCACTCACGTAATCAAATGGTCCCTCCCATTCAATTACATGAGCGAGGGGATGGATATCTCGCTCACGTAATCGAATGGTCCCTCCCATTCGATTACGTGAGCGAGGGGATGGATATGTATATCCCCATACACATAATACATGTATGTATTATGTGTCTGGGGATATCGCATGCAATATCCCCCCGCCGCCAAACAATTGGCGTGTGGGACCTGCACGCCAATTGTTTGGCATGCGCTCCCACACACCAAACAATTGGCGTGTGGGAGCGCACGCCAAACAATTGGCGTGCGGGGCCTACACGCCAATTTCATTTGGCGTGCGGGGCCCACCCGCCAAAACAAGTTGGCGTGTGGGACCCACACGCCATTTGTTTGGCGTGCGCTCCCACACGCCAATTGTTGTTGGCGTGTAGGGCCCGCACGCCAAAAAAAAATGGCGTGTAGGCCCTGCACGCCAAAAAAAATTGGCGTGCGGGTTGGCGTTGGCGTGCGCCGTTGGCGTGCGTGTCACGCTCTGTGATGCCAAGGACTAAGATCCTTCTAGCTACACAGGGTGCAAAGATAGACAAGGGTGGTAATATGGTGGTGATATGAGATATAAAAAATATAAGGATATATTTTTTAAGGAGGGGCCTGCAAGCAGGGGTGGTTTAGTTCCCTCCACAGGTTTTTGTGCAAAAGCAGAGGAAATTGGTGACCTGTTACAACTGGGGCCTGCAAGCAGGGGTTGTTTTGATCCCAGTAAAGATGGCTAGAAGGGCCACAACTCCTGAAAGAAAGGACTTACTGTTATGGTCTTTTCTGGAAGGAAGGGGCACTTCTATGGGTTACTGGACAGGCTGAGGCGGTTGGATTGATGGGCTAAAGACTGGCAGTTGGTGAAGAAAGAGGGCTGAGCTATCAGGCCTATAATAGACAAACTTACAGGGCAGGACACTGGTTACTATGACTGGTGGAATGCTATGTATATGTTGTATGTATAAAAGATGATGGGGATTAAAGCAAGGGGAAAGAAGAGCATCTTAAATATCTTCTTTGAAGCCTTGGTGGCGAAACAGGAGAGCTAGAGAGGGCTGTCTTGTGTCATGATTCTTAGTAGTAACTACTAAGGATGAGCCATGACAGATTGGCAATGATGTCAATGGTTGACATGGGAGTATTACCACAGTTACTGTCATGTAATATGGTTCAAGTGTGCGCTTCAGAGTGTCCAACTGAAGTGGTAACCATGTAGAACATCTGTCATGATCACCATTGGTAATATGTCATCCCAATTGGGCCACAAATGTCAAATTATGTATGTAGGAATGTTTACATATGTTTCTTTTGAGTTGTACTATAGTTTTACTGTTGTATGATGATTATTCTGTTCGTTCATACAGGTTGTATATTCTACTATTCATGTTTATACTTATTATTATAGTAGTTTAAGGTGGATTTACTACTAGAAGGAGTAAAGTTACAGGGGTACTTTGGCTGAGGTACCCTTTGTTATTTTACGTGTAGAATCAGAATATTAAATAATATTTTATTATTTATATGTTTTTATATGTATTTTTCTCTTTTTATGGCGTAAAGAGTAACAATGTCTCTTTCATAAGTAACAATGTCTCTTTTATTGTTGTTTTGTAATAATGTCTCTTTCATTGTTGGTTTGTAATAATGTCTCTTTCATTATTATATATTTATATATTTTGTTCAGGTTTTCTCTGACATAGTAGCAAGCTGACATTCCCTACCTTCAAAATGAGTCTATTAAAAAAAATGTTCTATATTCCTAGTGCCTTTTGGATATCCTAAAATTTCTGAGGTGAATAGAACTATCAGGAATATTACTTTCTGGGAGACACTCATCTTTATCAGCAGATGTATTTTTATATCTGACTAGGTATAGTCTAGTATCTTTTCCATTAATCCTTTCTTTCTTTTCTTTAAGAATTTTTAATACTTTCAATTTAATGTTAGGTTCAGGATCTACAATGAGGGGAATAGGTGTTCTCTCAATAGACGGTTGTCCTGTTGTTCTTTGTGAGAAGGGCTTGGGTGTTTTCTGGATAATTCATCACTAAGGATTACTTCTACTGCATTTTTTCCATGAAGTTGCTTAATAGTAAAGGGCCCTACAAAGGATGGCTTAAGTTTCTTATTTCCTCCTAGGTTATTAAAATTTACAGTGGAAAGTAACACCTTATCCCCAATATTAAAAGATGGTTCTTTATGTGTTTTATCCCACCTTGTTTTGTTATATTCTACAGCATCTTGTACGCATTTGTTAGCATGCTCTTGTGTAATGTCTAACATTTTCTTAAAATCAGCAGATGTTGGATGTACATGAGGTAATTTTGAATTAATCATGTCTTTGGGCATTCTTGGTATCCATCCTCTTTCTAAAATGTAGGGTACTTCTTTAGTTGAGGAATGCTTACTGCTGTTATAAGCTATTTCCAAAGCTGGGAGTAAACTAACCCAATCATGTGTATATCCATCTTGGTTCTTAAATTCAAGGCCAAAGGCGCAAAATCTTCTTAACATATCTTCCAATGTTTGGATCATCCTTTCTGCTAGGCCATCTGTTTGTGGATGATATGCGGTGGAAAAAGCCAATTTTGTACCTAACATGTCATGTAAATTCCTCCAAAATTCAGAGGTAAACTTGGGGTCTCTGTCACTAATTATGACTTTAGGTATCCCTACATCAGACATTATTCTATTCCAGAATAATAAAGCAACTTCCATTGCTGTGTCATCTTTGTGATTAGGTATAAATCTTGCTCTCTTAGAAAATCTATCTACTACCACCAATACAGAATTGTAAGAAAAGTGTCCTCCTGGTGGTAATCCCGTGACAAAGTCCATATTGATTATTTCCCACCTTGTAGTAGGTTCTTTGATGGTTTGAAGCAAGCCAAACCTTTTACCAGTTTGTTTATTTGCTTTCTGGCAGATATCACAGGTTTTTATATATTCAGCTACTTGATTCTTCCAATGGGGCCACCAAGCGGTGTTTTTAATTCTTTGCATAGTTCTTTCTTCTGAAAAATGCCCTGACCCTATCATATCATGACATTCTTCCATTATGTTATTAATCTGATTTTTCTCACAGATGACTATTACACTGGAATGTTTATGTCTATAATAAATTAAACCATCTAGAAGCGTAAATTTGCCATCAGCATATGGTTTAGATAGCTCAGGTGGTAGACTAGCAATTAATTCAGGCGCACTATTCTCATTGCTTAGTAGGTCTATTAATTTAATTAATTCAACATCTTGTTGATAGCTTTGTTCTATTAAATTAAAGTATGATTGGTCTAAATCACACGTATGAATCCCTAATATTGGGAAAATATCCTCATCTTCAGGGTCATACGCAGGATTATCCGGGGTATTGGGTAATGCCCATCTACTTAATCCATCCGCATTTTTGTGTTTAGCTCCAGCTTTATGTACAATTGTCATATGTCCCCTGTATTGTTGATTAGCTATTTGCCACCGCAACATATGCCTATTAGGGGTTTTCATGTTCATTAAAGTTTTTACAGCTGTACAATCAGTTACTACAACTACTTTACACCCTTCTAAATAATAATGTAATTTATCTAATGCCCATACTAAAGCTAGACACTCCATCTGACTGGCACCATACTTTTTCTCTGTTACTTTAATTTGTCTGGATATAAATAGTATAGGTTTTTCAATGGGTTTATCTTCTACTTGGAATTCCTGATGTAAGGCAGCTCCTAATCCATCTAGGCAAGCATCAATATATAATATGAAGGGAAGACTGTAGTCTGGTTGGGCTAAACCCGGGGCTGTAGTGGGGGCTTCTTTTAAAGATTCATAATCTTTGACTCTAGCAAAAGTCATTTCAAAAATAGTGTCTTTAGAGCAAAATTCATAAAGACTCTTGGACATGTTAGAAAATTTTTGTATATGTTGTCTATAATAACTGCAGAAACCTAAAAAGGATTGCATTTCTGTAATATTTTGAGGCATAGATTTCATCATAACAGCTGCTACTTTATTTTGGTCAATGGCTAAAGACAATCCTGATACTATATGTCCTAGAGCTTTTAGTTCTGTAAAACCAAAGTTACATTTTTTGATTGACATTCTTAATCCAGCTTTAATGGCGGTTTCTAGTACAATATTTATTTTATTGATGTGTGTCTCCCAATCTTCAGAATAAATTATTATGTCATCAATATAAATCATCATCCAACATTGGTGTATGTAACATCCAAATATGGAATCCATCATCCTTTGGAAATGGGAAGGCACATTTTTTATCCCAAAGGGCATTCTCAGGTATTCATATACTCCCAGGTGACAGATAATTCTCATGTATTTCCTACTTTCTTCTGCAATAGGTATTTGATGAAATCCCTTTAGTACATCCATGCACGTAATATATTTAGCTTTGAAAAATTGTGAAGTGAGTGGTCAATTCTAGGTATGGGGTAGTTATCAGCTTTGGTAAAGTTATTTAAAGCTCTAACTTGATTTATCATTATGCCACGCAATGATTACTGGTGTAGTAATTTCTACTTGTTCATTGTGACCTATTTTTCTCAGGACTTTCAGCTCAATCAATTCTTTAATGTGAGTCTCAAGAGCTATTCTTGATTTAGGACTGGAAGGATATGGAGGTCTCCTTAGAATTGGGGGGTAGGGTTCTTTACAGGTCAATTCAAGCTTAATATCATGTCCTTTCACATTACCAATGGGTTCTTCATTAGTAAAAAATGCTTCTTTGTTACGGTAACATGTTGTAAGAATATCAATTTGTTGCTCATTGCTCAAAGTCTCACTAATAGAGGCCTGGATAAAATATTCACTATTAAAGGTACTTAATTCTTTATTTAATTTTGTATCTTTTCCCGTGATTGGGTCAGGTAATTTGATATTAATATTGCATATTGAGAATTTCTTTTTCCAATCCGCACCAATAGTAAAATATCTATCTTTACTTTGAAATATATCAAATCCATACATGCAGAAGGAGTCATTCCCTAAGATTAAGTAATCACAAATAGCGTCTTGTAGTACCACAAATTCAATGTGCAATCTTAAAGAGCCTTTGGTGTGCGGAAAAATTAGTATAATTCCTACAGGTTTCATTGAGGAGTTACAACTACTGAATTTTGCCCTAGGAACTGGTAATAAATATTGTTTCCATTCAGGGTAATTAACATTAAGGAAGTCAGCACTTGTACACGAGCAGAAGGCTCCAATATCTAATAATACTTTTAGATATTTATCATTAAATATTACAGTGGAGTAACTGGTTTTTCCTAGAGTATAATTCATACCAGTATCAGGTTTATTTGTTAATAATTTTGTGTCAGAAATATGTCCTACTTCTAATGAATCATCCCATTTCTGTGGTAAATTAGAGTCACCATGTATTTCATTTATGCAAAAGTTATCTCCTATATCAGCTTGTATTACTTTAATTCTGCAAGAGTCTTCTTCATCTGTTTCAGGATCATAAAAATCACCGTGCTTAGGTTCTATAGACACTACATTAAAGTCAGATTGAGAGTCTGAGTTCTCATCTTCAGATTCCACATGTACATTGTTTACTCTTTTCCTTGGGTTGGGACATTCTGGTTTCTTATGACCAGTTTCTCCACAATTATAACACTCAGGTATCTTCACTTTTTTCATGATAGTGGGCGGATTTTTATCTTTTGTTTCTTTCTTTTTATCAAAAGAATGGCTCTTTCTGTTGAGTCCTTTCATCTCTACCACTTCTTCCATTACTGAAATTAGGTGAGATAAATCTGTTGATCCTTCTTTTAATCTACATCTCAATGAATGTTCAAAATTACCACGGCATTGGTCAAGGATTTTCTCAATTATTTCCTCTGTAGTGGGATTATTATTGATACAATTGATTCTTCTCATTTGAGTTAAACACCATTTGTGTGCAGAATGTCTTTGGGGATCAAAATAATCTGCTTCATATAATTTACGCATTTTATTTCTCCACATTCTAGTACCAAATTTAGCTTTGATCAATTCTTTCCAAGTACTCCAGCTTTGTACTCCTATTTCTTCTTGGGTGTTTACATACCATTCATACGCAACACCTTCAAATATTCTAGGAATTCTGGCAGAGATAATATCTTCAATGGCACCATAAGTTTTAATAAGGTGATCAATGTATTTAATAAAAGTAATGTGATCATACTCTCCTTGACCTGTAAATTTTGGCCAATCAGCTAGGGGAGGCATGAGTTTATTAATGGCTACTATATCTAGATTGTAGTTAATACCAGAATCTTTACTAGTCTGTTCTGCTCTCTTTTTATTACTTTTTTAAGTCATAAAGGGATTATTAAACTTTGGACTATCCTCTGATATGTTCTGTAAATGAGGAGGGTTTTCCTTATTGTTAGAATTTGCAATATCATTTATATCTTCTCTGATTAGGCGTAATTGAGAGTTATAGTCTCTATTTATCTCCTCAATAGTCAAGTGTGTATATTCTAGATTTTTAAGCATGGTAGAATTATGTTGTAACAATAATTATTTAATTTCATTTAAAGATCCATCATTATTATTCTTTTGTTTTTCTTTAATAATGTCCTGTTTTATAGTTGAAGTAACATAATCAGAGTTACCATTTGATACTTCTTCCAATCTTTGGATTCTTTCAGTTAATAATTCAGTATTGGCTTTGTTATTCTCATGTAAAATTTGTATTTCATTTTTTATATCTTTAAACATGTTACTTTCACTTAAGTCAAGCGGTAATTGGCTCAATACTTGTATTAATTGAGAAAATCTGATGTCAATTTCATTGGTGATGACTTTAGAAGAAGAAGAAATCCTATGTACAATGTTGTTGTGATTAATCTCAATATTACTGTCAAGATTAGTCAAATTGCTATTTACAACATCAATGCTATCTAGTATAGCACAAAAATAAGAGATATCCTCTACGCGGTGCTGTCGTAGAGGCCCTTGGCGGCTTGGATCATCTCTGAGATTTGTTTCCATTTGCGCGGGTTGCTGTAATCCTTGCGCTTGTCTGAATGTTTTTCTTTCTTTGCCTTCCCGTTGGTTTTCTCTGGAGTGGGGAAGTGGAATTTTTTCTTGTTCCAGGGATTCCATCCCTTCACGTAAGATTCTATCTCTTTGTTCGTCATCAGCTTCTGTAGAGACTTCTGTGTCTCTTGCGCGTCGGTCAGAATATTGCGGAGAAGGTCTAGATCCTTCTTTGCGGTATCTTCCTGACTCTTTTTCCACAAAGCCACGTGTTGTCAAACCAGAACCTTGATCCTCTCCGGTTTCGAGAGTTCTTGGATGTCTCTGGACTGGTTTATCACCTGTATCTCTGGGGTTCTTGGACGAGTTACTAACTATGGCTGTGATGGATTCAATTCCTTCGTCTTTGGGTTTGAATCCTCCAACTCCATCCTTTGGGGTTCTTGGGTAGCTTCCAAAGAAGTCGACGGAGGATCTATTTCCATTGCTTCCGTCGTCGAGGTTTTGGGAACTATATCCCTCCGTTGGATGATCCTGAACTTCATTGTCTTGATCCTCTCTTGTAATTCCCGTGGTCTGGGAGGGGTCCTGCGAGGACTGGTCTGTTGGATCTAGTAGACATGGAGTAGTTTCAGATTCCAAATACGTGTAACTGTTTGTTTTTTAGGAATATTCCCTTTGTCAACGGTGTTAGAGCTGTCAGAGTTGGGTACGACGGAGTTGTTTTCAACGGTGTTGACGGTGGAAGTAGGATTCACTGAAAATGAATTAATCAGGTGGTTAATATAGATTTAATCACGTGAAAAGGATAAGGATTTAAACGGACTTGCGGCGCGTTTTCAAGCTCTTTTATCCTCACGGTATTCACAAAAAAGCTGGTTGACGAGTATTTGGCTTTCTAAGTCCGCTTCCTCTTGTTGTTGGATGTGGTAAGTAGCTAACTGGATCTGTTCCTCTCGATTAAGTAGCTCCCACGACGATGGAACGTAGTTGCGGATGAATTCCTCCTTGCGTAGCCTAAGATTTTCAAGGTATTATTGGATTAGTTCGGCGTTCTCCTTAAGATTCACTAAGAAGAATTTAAAGAGGAGTATAAAAAAGATTTATTATTAATGTTTTTCTTTTTTGTTTTAAATGTTTTAGTAGAAAAAATGAGATTTTTCGAGTTTTTATGGATTTTTAATTTTGTATAAAAAGATATGTATTTTATCGATTTTTGTGAATTAAATATCAGATGTGGTTAGATGAGAGGATAAAGAATGTTTTTGTAATTTTATTAGGGTTTTTATAAAAAAGGGATAATTTTTTATGGTGGTTTGGATTTATGGATAATTTTTATGGTGTGGCTTTATGTTTGTAAAAAAATAAAGATGGCTAAGTGAGGAATAATTTTTATGGGTAATAAAAATTGGATAATTCCCGGCCAGACCCCCAATTGTCACGCTCTGTGATGCCAATGACTAAGATCCTTCTAGCTACACAGGGTGCAAAGATAGAAAAGGGTGGTAATATGGTGGTGATATGAGATATAAAAAATATAAGGATATATTTTTTAAGGAGGGGCCTGCAAGCAGGGGTGGTTTAGTTCCCTCCACAGGTTTTCTTGCAAAAGCAGAGGAAATTGGTGACCTGTTACAACTGGGGCCTGCAAGCAGGGGTTGTTTTGATCCCAGTAAAGATGGCTAGAAGGGCCACAACTCCTGAAAGAAAGGACTTACTGTTATGGTCTTTTCTGGAAGGAAGGGGCACTTCTATGGGTTACTGGACAGGCTGAGGCGGTTGGATTGATGGGCTAAAGACTGGCAGTTGGTGAAGAAAGAGGGCTGAGTGATCAGGCCTATAATAGACAAACTTACAGGGCAGGACACTGGTTACTATGACTGGTGGAATGCTATGTATGTATGTTGTATGTATAAAAGATGATGGGGATTAAAGCAAGGGGAAAGAAGAGCCTCTTAAATATCTTCTTTGAAGCCTTGGTGGCGAAACAGGAGATCTAGAGAGGGCTGTCTTGTGTCATGATTCTTAGTAGTAACTACTGAGGATGAGCCATGACAGATTGGCAATGATGTCAATGGTTGACATGGGAGTATTACCACAGTTACTGTCATGTAATATGGTTCAAGTGTGCGCTTCAGAGTGTCCAACTGAAGTGGTAACCATGTAGAACATCTGTCATGATCACCATTGGTAATATGTCATCCCAATTGGGCCACAAATGTCAAATTATGTATGTAGGGATGTTTACATATGTTTCCTTTGAGTTGTACTATATTTTTACTGTTGTATGATGATTATTCTGTTCGTCATACAGGTTGTATGTTCTACTATTCATGTTTATACTTATTATTTTAAGGTGGATTTACTACTAGAAGGAGTAAAGTGACAGGGGTACTTTGGCTGAAGTACCCTATGTTATTTTACATGTAGAATCAGAATATTAAGTAATATTTTATTATTTATATGTTTTTATATGTATTTTTCTCTTTTTATGGCGTAAAGAGTAACAATGTCTCTTTCATAAGTAACAATGTCTCTTTTATTGTTGTTTTGTAATAATGTCTCTTTCATTGTTGGTTTGTAATAATGTTTCTTTCATTATTATATTTTTATATTTTGTTCAGGTTGTCTCTGAAATAGTAGCAAGCTGACAGAGACCAACTAGTGAGCGGCTTGAATGTCTACAACAAGCTCTGTCAGCCCCCGTCTCTTATGTGATGCGGGGTTGAATATCAGATTTGTATATTATACTGTATACAGTATAGCAAACTGTATTTTTAAGGTCTGACTATAACCAGTGAGGCCAGTGGAAATAAGCTCCTCTACGCTGAAAGTGGAGAAGCTGGCACCTTTGTATAACAAAGGAACGTGGCTATGTAAAGCTCTACGCAAATTGCCTCAACAGCTCCCTGAGAGTAGGAGAGAATTTCTAGTCACTTGAATAAAGATTCTAGTAACTAGGAAAAGGGATAAAGGATAAAGAATAAAGAGAATTGGTTGATTATAAAAACCCCACTAACTAAAACAATAGTAAGGTAAGCAGGTTTGTATGGTAATAATCTGGGGGAAATTCCCTTTAGGAGGAAATATCAGCCTCTCAAATATTACACATTATGTTATCCCCAATGTAATAACTCAAAGAGTTTGTATTACATGGGGTAGTTTATGATAATAGTCTCCTTGTAGGAGATATAACTAAATTGTAATCATGTAGGGTAAATTCATGGAGATATATTAATCTCTCCTTAAATTAGAATTTCTTAATATTAGTTAGTTTATTAAAAGGATAAATATTGGATAAAATAAGTATAAAAATTATGATTCATATGGGAATTGAACTTATGAATTTATGATAATTTACTCAGTTCATTTATTCCTTTTTCTTTTTGTAAACACAAGTCCTTAACCATTGGGTTATGTGACTTGTATTATTTTGTAGACATGTGGGCTTATTGTCTCAATGTCTGACAAGCTCAAGGAACACATTCTAGAGTTATTGAAGCCATTTGAGTCAAAGGACTTTTTGGTCCCCAAACAAGATATTCAACCGTTCTTCAACAAGATTAAAGGCAAAATTCACAACCAAACTTGGTGATCTCCATCACTCCCTTTCATCAATCTGATTGATTTTCTGCAGCTTGCAAATCCATTTTCTGGTTGTTAGCTTCTTTTCATTATATGTATTATATCAATATTAAATTATGTTGGTGAATCTATCGAAGTAGAAAAAAAGAATTGGGTTGCAAGTCTAGCTGTATACTGTAATTGAAGATCTCTTAAAAACCAATGTTACACTATATTTCCACCATTTGCTTGGTATATCCAGCATCACCCATTCGGATGGATAGCTCTCCTACTCAATCATACATTTAACTTTCTTGGAAGGTTTTCTCTTTCCTTCAGTAATCTCCTGATTGTGCCCAACTCGTTAGGAAATCCTGCTAAAATTCACATTAAATCCATCATTCTCTTGCTTAGATCGATTCGGATTATTTTACCACCAAGCGCAAACATGCAGTACACGCAAGGCCTTGGTCATTGGTACTTGGAGAGAGATCTTCTGAGCAATACACCATAATGGTTGAAGTTTCCAGATTCTCCACATTCCAAATTGGAGTTGTTTACATAAGAGTATGTGATATCTACCATGTGACACTATATGTAATCTATGTAGCTCGATGAGATGTCACAAGCTATGATGTCACTCAGTAAGTAATGACATCATCAGCTGATCGGATGGGTTAAGATGCATTATTATGTACATACATAAATACATATAGGGGTTAATATTCACTTTCTCTTATTAACCGTCTCTCCCAACCTGTGCCTTAATCAGTCAGATTCATTCCCCCCCTGTTGACCAGGAAAAAAAACCAAGACGATAAAAACAAACAATCTGCTCAAAAGGAACGATAAGATGGACAATAACCAAGCCGAGCCATCTCAACTCTCGACTTTACTTCCAGCCGATCAGTACTATGGTACCTCTCACGAGCCTCGAAGGACAACCAGGACCTATAGCTGGTCTCATCGACACCACAACAATGGCCCAATCAATAATACTCAAGACGTCACTACCAATAACATCACCAATAACTTGAATAAACTACATTTCAACTCTCAAGGGCTTGATTCAAGTATTACCAATCCAAACCTCAACCAAGAAGAAGATTCATCGTTCGTGCAACACCAACGAAACCGTAGACTCAGTCATGGTAAGCAACCAAAATGGGATAGCAGAAAGATTCAACTCATCACTCTTCGCTGAGCTGATCTGATCATCATGATCATATCTACTAGACGAAAAACCGATTCAGGCTAGAAAGTTTTTGCTCCCAGTGGAAGAGACCATCAGATTGGTCTTAGAACAAGAAGACACGAACGGCGACTTTCAGATCTCAATCACAGACTCAGGCCCTAAACTATTATCTGTTGGAACTGTTTCATCCAATGGTTACAAAAAATTCGATGTCAGTCTTTAAATTCCTCGTGGCTTTTATTCTATTTCATTTTCTCTCTTTCTAAAAAAAAACACAATTATCAAACCGCACACCATTTCACTTGATCATCACAGATTCGAGGACAATACATGATCTCTAACCTACTACAAGAGTGGGTTATTACCAAGTATCAATTTTTTGATTTTATGAATATTCAACTGACGTAAACCTGTCCACCAAAAAGGTTAGCACTCGCATCGTCGTATGGTCGAAAGCATATCGTATTGGATGAAGGAAGACTCACCGAAAACCCAGTTGATAGACTTTCTCGAATGATCAAGACAACGTTTTGGCCATCACTAACCCGAAGGATCGATGAAGCTGGATTACTAACGATCCTGAATGACCCCAAGGATCGATCATTAACTCAAGCCCGAAGGATCTATGTCCCTCATACTGAAGAGGATATCTTCAACTACTATAAACAGATCGCCAGTCAAAATCCTCAGCTTGAATTGATCGTCGAAAAGCTTCCTAAGCTATCAGACATCACTCCAAGTTTCGTGCGCTCTCTCAACGATCGCCCCGGTATCCTGGCCCTCGCAATGAAAAAAGTTCAAGTCGGACCAGGTCATCATCAATTGCAAGCTATCCCGTTCGTCGTGCCTGGTGCTCGGTTCAATGAGCTTTATAACGTACGTATCCTCATTTCGATACAACCGTTCTCTCTCTCTCTCTTTTGGGTGTGCGTGTAACTGCTCATTGGGATATATCACCACTCTTGACGCCAAACCGTAAATATCTCGACATGACTTTAGTGGGACTCGTAAGACCACCTGTTTAACTTTCTCTATCTGGCAAGTTCAATATAGGAGTTTCCAATTCATGGCTTGCGTCTTCTCCCCTTATAGTTATTTTATTTCAATAGGACTTTTAATCGATGATCATTTGGAATTGGCCCAAGGGATTGTTGAACATTTTGTGTTCGAGATCAATCATTATGGGAGAATATTAAAGTAAGGCCTTACTGACTCAATCGGCGCTTCTCTCCAGAAGCTCATTGCTTGATATCCCCACAAAAAAAACAGTGGTAATCGGTCATACTATCTGTGCCGTTCTCAACCTCCATTCTTGACCGATTTCGCTCTGCAAGTGTACTCTCGACTGCATCCGCTTCAGATCACCGAAAATAAGATTTGGCTGGCTAGAGTGATCAAAGCGGCAATCAAAGAGTATCATACGGTCTGGATGGCCAAACCACGACTGGAGCCTAGGACGGGATTGAGTCGATATCGACCAGATGGGATCGGAGTGCCGCCTGAAACTGAATCGTCTCATTTCACACATGTCCTGCAGCCTTATGCTCAAAAGCATTCGATGAGCGTGAACGAGTTTATTGATGCTTACAATCAAGAGAAGGTCCATGAACCTGAGTTGGATGAATACTTCTTACACGATCGAGCGGTCAGAGAGTCCGGACACGACACCACTTATCGTTTCGAAGGGGTCTGTGCGGACCTAGTGACGATCGACTTGAACAGTCTGCTATACAAATACGAGATCGACATCGCTACTTGTATTCGAGACGTGTTTGATGATCGGTTGGGATTAGACGAAGAGTTTGAGTTTTCTGGCTTTCCATTTGGAGAAGAACTTCCCTATTCCCAACCCGATTCTACGGAGCCACAACATCATCTTCACTTCAATCAGAAAGTCCAGAGCTCAAAAGAGTGGTTCGACCGTGCAAAGAGACGCAAACAATTAATCGACCATTTCCTTTGGAATCCTGGAAAATCTCTCTTCTTTGATTTCAATGCCAAGGAGTTCAAACAAACTACTTATGAATCTGTGACTGCACTGTGGAGTTTATGGGCCGGCCTTGCTAGTCAAGATCAAGCTGAAAAACTGGTGTAGGTCTACAATTTTCATTGCCATGTTTTTTTTTTTTTCATTGAGATGACTTCAGTTGGAATAAATTTCTTTGGCTCCTCCCAGGGCGCATTCTCTCACGAAGTTTGAAGTTCCTGGTGGGCTCGTGGCATGTACAGAAGCATCTCGAGGCGAGATAAGCTTAGTGCGTCCCAATCGACAATGGGAGTGAGTCGACCGTTTGCTAGATCATTGGTTTGTTTCACCGCTGCTAACCTTGCGCGGATGAACCATGTCGTTCTAGTTATCCTGCTGCTTGGGCTCCCCATCAGATCTTGGCTTGGGTCGGATTAGAGCGTTACGGTTTCACGCAAGAATCTCAGCGGACCGCTTACCGATGGTTATACATGTTAAGCCACTTTCTCCATCCATTAATCTTATCTTAATCCGATTTTGTCTTCCTGCCATCTCCAACATTCACACTAATCGTTGCTCGGTTTGGGTATGTGATTAGGATGACTAAAGCGTTCGTCGACTATAACGGAGTCGTACCTGAGAAATATGACGCCATTGCTCTCAACCATTTGGTGCATGCAGAATATGGAAACCAAGGAGTAGATTTCAAGGTGACGTTTTTTCTGATTATGTAATTGGCTTACCACGTTCCCATTTCCTCCAATTCTGACTGTTGTCTCATTTCATGATCTTGATAGATGGTTCCTAGAGAAGGATTTGGATGGTGTAATACCAGTTATCAATTAGGCTTGAAGTTCTTGAACGATTTCCAACGTAGAGCTCTTGGTGTTCTCGTTCACCCTGACGAACTTTTCCTTATCTCTAAACCTCCTCTTCCGACTCAACCTATCCATCACCTTCAACATTAACTTCTCCAGCCAAATTGATTGAGTTTCACTCTAGAACTCTAGCGCTCCGCTTTTTGTTCCCTGGTATCACTTCTTTTTCTTTTCTCTCTATTCATTAAGCTTAGTGCCCTTTCATTCTTTTCCTTTGGTGAGTTGGACTTATAATTATAAAACAAAAAAGGCAAATAGAAACGAATAGGATAAACCTCCAAAACATTTACGTAGGGAAAAATTTGAAAATAGCTCCCACAAAAAAAAGAACCCACATTCTTATTTATTTATGATGTTGTCTGTCTGTATTTATGTATGTATAGAAGATATAGTGTTGCCTGACATTGAATGACTTCCTATCATAATCCGAGGGCCCTGCAGAAGATTTTTAGAGCATTGAGAGCTGGACTTGCCTACCGACAACTTAACATTTTGGGGTCTAAATGGAAGTCTAACATAATTGATAGGAAGTCATCCAGTGATGAACGTGTTAGTAGCACATTGTAGAGGTACCCAAACTTGTGGTACATACAATTATAAACTACTTTTGGCTAGGACAATTCCAGAAAAAGCTATCTATGTTTGACCAGACTTGTAACCAATTTTCAACGCCTTATCATACCCAAATGACATATGTTGTATACTACAAGGTAGCTTATCCTAATTTGGGGAAAACAAAAAATCTAAACAGATGGGCGGAGCAGGTTGGATGTGTTCACAAGGCATACGAGGCTCAGCAAAAGGGTCTGGCCGGGAATTGAACCCGGGACCTCACCCATCTGAGACGTTGCGCCCTAAGGGTGAATCATACTACTAGACCACCAAACCGATGACGAAAAGACGCCACTGTACCATTATCACCCCAGCCCAGCGAGGGTCTGATATCATGAGGAGTAGTGAAGCTAGGAAGTATGAAGATTGATAAGGATGTTTATGGTTGATAAGGGTGTTTTGTTGATTGATAAGGGCGTTGGTTTAGTTTGTTAAGAGATGGCTTGGGTTGGGTTGACGTGGGTTGGCTTAAGTCCAGGCTGAGCTGAGTGGGAGAGGAGAAAGGGGGACACTTCAACCAAAACCATCACGAACAAGATGATGCCAACTCCAGTACCACCTTCACAGAACTAGCGATACCAAAGGTACTCTTCAAGGGAAAGATGGTCTCAGGCAAGAAATCTAACTCACCCTTCTTCGTCCATCAACGACACAAACAGAGTCGATCCAAAACCAACCCACCAGGAACATCCCCAGAACGAACCGATGATAATCTCCAAAAACAGAAAACTAACACGCTAGGCTCTAACCCTCATCCGCTCCTCAACAAATCACTCGCTCTCCTCCTCTCTGGGTTCCGTTACTCCCTCTTCATCCTTCTGCTCAGTATCTTACTCAGTCGGATGATCACCGAACATTGGCTATGGGGATACCAGGGGAAATGGGTGAAATTAAGCTACTACTTTCCAGTCAGTATCTCCACTCTCTCTATCTCTCACAAATCGAACAAAACGCGCATAGATCTAACCTCAAATTTGGTTTTACGTTTTTTACGTTTTTGGATATCACAGGGCCCACAGGAGTCATTTACGATCGAGAGATTGGCTTTACACGACGGCGTCCAGGATCCTTCAAAGCCAATCCTCCTCTCTATCAACGGAAACGTTTACAATGTTAACTCGAATCCCTCGATGTATGGGCCCGATGGATCGTATCATCATTTCGCTGGAAGAGACGCTAGTCGTGCGTTTGTCACTGGCTGCTTCAAAACCGGCTTGACTTTTGACCTCAGAGGACTCAATCAACGTCAGAAAAAAGTGAGCTCCGTTTCTCTCCTCTACACACAGCTATATACCTTGCCTTTTTGCTGATCCATCATGAAACCATCGCACAATCCTCAATCCATGTAGTCATTGGATTATTGGACAAATTTCTTCGAAAACTCACCCAAATATTTTAAAGTTGGTAACCTAATCCTTCCCGATCTGGATCAATCCAACACACCGGTCCCTAAGGATTGTGACCCGAAAACTGAAGGCGGTGCGATCTGAGTCTTCATCGTACATCTATCAGATATAGTTGCCTATGTTTATACATGTCAGAAAGAAGATGTAGGTTATAATATCTTTTTGGTTGATTTATAGATAGGTATGCTTCAAAAAGATTAATTCACCCTTATTTACATTTTGTCTTCTTCCTTGCTGTACCCCTTCATCTTTGTACTGATTTTTCTCATATATCTAGTCTGCTCGTCCATGATCACCTGATCACAAAAGTCGTCCTGTTGTATTCTTTGGATATTGTGACGTTTCTTTTATTTATCTTTCTTCATTTGATTTAGTTCACACTTCGTTTTTTTCGTCTTTCTTTTTTTCAGCATATTATGCTTACTCTTTTGTTTTTATGTTTTTACGTTTTTATGTTTTTATGTTATTTTGTATTTCTTTTTTCCAGCACGGTATTGGGTTTACCCTTGTGTTAAATTTACTTATACAACAGCGCAAATAAAAGAACGAAAGAAGGGAGAAACATGTTTGTCATGCTTTCTACCTTTTACAACCACCATTCTTCAGCCTATGGATTTATTGCACAATTCGCCCAGCACACGCAGACTGAGATATCAGTTCATAGGCATCTGCGAGCGGCTTTCTACGAATTGAGTCGAATGAAATCATCAGCCAAGAATTCTCCATCGTCTGTTACCAGCCTCATATAAAACTGGGTGGGATTCTTGGTCGATGACCATCGAGTTTCTCAATCAGAATCATCCTCAAATATTCGCCAAAGATGACCCGATCATTGCCCCTAAATCCTTTGGTAACCTCGACATTGACATCAATTCTTGTACCCGGTATTCGGGTGTGGTCTTCCAATTACTAGGTACTTACCTGAGTATGTATTCATGCTCACTGTTATTCTTTCCAACCCGTTTATCTATTCGTTGGCACTTTTTTTAGAATGGTCTTTCTGGCTTGAACTTCGACCTGATCCAAAGTGTAATCTATTCCATGAACCGTCTTTTGATGTGAAATCTGCTTTCCTGCATAGCAACATTGACTACGATGTCTAAGTTAGGCCTCCTCCTGGTGTGAAAGCTAAGCCCGGCTCTGTTCTGAAGTTGAGGAAGGCACTCTACAGAACAAAGCAGGCCAGTCGTTGCTGGTGGTTCCATCTAAAGTCAAAATTAGCTAAAACTCGTTTTCACCTTGATCTAAAGGAGCAATCAACCTATGTCTCTAAACCAGGAGATGAGTTGGCTTTCCTTTGGGTCCATGTTGATGATGGGCTGTTCATGGCGAGTTTGGTGACGTTACTGCAACGCTTGAAGAAGGCACTGGACACGGCTCTTGATTTGAAATGGGATGACACTCTCTCCAGCATTGTGGGTACACCACGGACGCACTTTTCTGGAATGAGTTCGAAATAAATTCGATTGTTTCTTTTTTTTTTTTTTTCGATGGATTCGAATTCGAATCGAAGATAAATCGAAGGCCAGGTGGAATCTTCGAAGAGCAATCGAAGATTCCACCTGGAGCATCGGAATATCCGAGCAATGGGCGGATTTACGCGGATGAGTAATCCAATTCGAAGTATATTCGAACTGGATGTTCGACTTCGAAGTACATTCAAATTAGATTTTCGAATTCGAATGTACTTCGATTTGACATCATAGCGCATCGAAATCACTTCGATGCGCTATGGTCTTCGAAGTGACTTCGGAAGACATTCGAAGTCACTTCGAAGACCATCTACATGAGACCGGCACACTTCAACATGGCTCCTCCATGTGTGAAGTGTGCAGGAGGACAGGCGAGGGTCACCACTGGAGGGGTAACTGATCCCCTCCAGTGGTTGGTGACTGATCACCACTGCAGTCGACCTGAGAACCATGTGTGGTTTCCAAGCCGGCTTGGAAACCACACATGGCTCTCAGGTCGACCCGGGAGTGGATTCCAAGCCGGCTTGGAATCCACTCGACATTAATCGAGACCGGTGAGAGGTGGAGAGGTGGGGGATGGGTTATAAAAGCACTCATTTGAGTGCTTTTATAACCCATCCCCCACCTCTCCACCTCTCACCGACTCCATTCCTATGCCTCGCCACACCAACCAGCTGGAGATCACCTACGACGCCTGGCTGTGCGACAGCATCCTCAAGCTCTGTGCGGCTGAGAAGGCACAGGGTTTTTGGCCGACCAACACCTCTCAGATGATGCCGGTCAGCCAAGCACCACCCACCGGCTGTGCCGATTCAAGAAACTCGTTTTCGATTTTCTTGATTTGGCCCGCAGCGACTTCATGGTCGGAGGCATCCTGAAGTATGAGGATGCCTCCCGCAATCTCGCTTGGACCGGCCGCATCCTCCGCGGACGACGATACCACCTCTACCCCCTGGTATCCGCTTCGACGTACGGGCGCTTTCGACGCCTCATGGTGAATATCCCCAAGAAAGGGGATATTTCTGCCTCAGTTTTAATACAATTCTCCCCTGAACACAAGGAGAGATTGTCAAAAAATCCTGTAAGTGATTTAATTGAATTATCTTTCAAAATGGAGGGGCAAATTGACTAATTTAAAGTTGTTGTAGTCCCCCCCTAGCCTCAGCACCACTGAGTCTGACTACACTCACATATCTTGGCCCCCCTCAGAAGATGGGGTTGAAGCAGACGGCAGTGAAGAAATCAACACCAACCAGGCCCCACATCTCCCCCTTATCCCTCCAATTGAGGGCAATTCTCTCTCAATTGCTGGTGCACACCCCACCAGCACTCCATGCCGGGGAGAAGCCAATCTCACCATGGCGGAATTTTTTCTCATTTCATACTTGTCTGAAAATGACAGACACACTTTGTCTGTAATGTCTGAACATGCTTTCTACCACTGGTCTGCTTTCAAAGGCATGACTCAGAAAGAGCTCACAGACCTAGGCTTCCGTGTGGGCCCAGCTCGTTTGATCATATCTGGTGTGGCCAATGTTCTCAAGCGGCTGGGATCTTACAATCCTCAAGGCTGATCTCTCACACTTGTAATTTACTGGTTATATATATATATATTATATGTTTATTTGGTTTCATCGTTCAGCAATGGGTTCCTTCTTCCACAAATATACATATTCATGTTTACCTGATTTTTCATTCAGAATGTGGTCCCTCCCCCAGTCCTGCTTTTAATGTAGCCAAAAATATAGATGTATCAAATTCTTTGCAAAAATCCGGGTGGTAAGAAGTACTTGATGAAGCATGAGGAAATTTGAGCTGTAAGGGAGGGGGGAATTGGGGTTGTGGGGTGAGCTTGATGGATACTAATGTTTTTTTATGGTTTGTTTGATTTGTTTTCTTGTTATGGCCACCATTGTTATTCCATTTGGTCTGACCTGAATATGCACCTTCAAGCATGATTGTATCTGTAATGCAGGTCTTTGGTAGTGTTGAAATTGCTGATATGCTCTCTCAATTCTTTGATGTGGCTATCATTTCAACAATGTTGGTTTCAAATGTCAGGCTTCCAATAAAGGATAATGGAATCCATATGTCATTTTGTGATTGTGTCATAAATGGGAAGTACACAAATGGTTCCAACTGTAAAACTGTGCAGAAATCCTTTCCCACAAATCTCTTCCAGTGTGTAATCATGTACTTGGACCTTACATTGAGGCGCATTCCCAACAAATGGCCAAAAAGAATCACAATCAAGAGGTCCCATGGCCTTCATCATGAAAAAACACCTAGGATATCTGCCACACTTTTGCCTCTGGAATGATCACTTTTCTACTCTAAATATTGCTCTATCTCCATTGTTTTGAATCCTTTTATTTTTCTATCAAGATGTGATCCAATTATCCAATTGGCCATGATATGTATATTGAAAAGGGAAATTCATCTGAGATATATACAAACTGTTGAGATTTATTTGCATGCTTTTTTCATCTAAGATATAACCTAATTAGGACATTTCTTTGCATCCTTAGATGTGATCCAATTGGCCATGATATGTATATTGAAAAGGGTAAATAATCTGAGATATATACATACTGTTGTGATTTTTTTGCATGATGTATACTGAAAAGGGAAATTCATCTGAGATATATACAAACATTTGTGTTTTTTTGGAATGCTTTTTTTTCTTCTCAAGAGGGATTCCAATTGGCCATGAGCTATATGTATTTAAAAGGGAGTTTCATCTAAGATATAACCAAATTGCTATGATTTTTTTGCATTGTTTTATTTAAATTCCAAGAGGTTATTGCAATACCTCTTGATATTTATATTTCCAAGGCAATTTCACTAATTTACCCTCCACTCAATCTTTCTTGCTGAAATGTCTCACTCACCTGTGGACACTAGTAGAAATTTGTTCAAACACATATAATTAAATACAATTGCCTCCTTTTAATCACTGTGATGACCATCATTTTGTTTGTTCCGCCATTTCTGAAGGCCTTCATGTAAAGCTTGCATCATTTGCCCCTCAGGAATCTCCTTAGGCCTCAAGCCAGATTCATTGCGGTGATTTTCAGCTTCATGATGTGAAAAAGCATTCAAAAGATAACTGTTGTGATTAGTGTGCTGTATGTGATGACACGTGGATGTGCCCTCATGCCTCTTGTTGACATGAAAAGTTGCTTCCACTGCAGTACAACCTCCTTCAAAACAGTTGTGCTGGACATTGAGGCAACATTTGATTGACTAAGTCCACCATGGAATTATGCAAATAAGAGACATGCCTTTTTTCTCAGTGAAGTGTATTTTGGGAAACTTTTTGATAGTAGGAATGACTTACACAAACAGGTACAAGAGTTGAGGTGGTCCTTTTTGCCAAGGTAGCCATGTTAGTATGGCTGTTTATGCGCCCACGCCAACATTCCACTCGCCTCAAATAAATTTTATTACCTGGTGACACCTCCCAGATTGATTGCACACATGCAATTGCATTTGGTCGATTTTGCTGTCCATGCTCCTATTTTCATGTCACAAAGTAATGATATCATTATGCTTGGATGCTTATTGCACAATGTAAATCTGAAAGTGCATATTCAATCTTGCAGATTTTGACTCACCAGATAAAACATCCCCTTATGAATTATTTCCTTGGGATTCAATTTGATTGCTGCCACTTGCCTGATTTTGTGGGTAGGGAATCTGTCCCTCAGGATTTCAGGTATCAGTTCAATATCAGCTTGTTTCAATTTTGTGTTGTGTATGTATGGATACACAATCCTGCCTTTGATCAATGTTGAGTTGTAACCAAATGACTTTTGAATTAGTAAATTTTGATGAAATATATTTGTAACATGTGAAGATGCTTGAAAGTATCCCCTTGTTTTAACATCGTACAAATATGCACCAGAAAACAATAGCCTCTCTATTTGATAGTTAGCAAATGAGTGGGCCAAATCCCGGCTTGGTGCTTGGCGATTTGAGTGAATTGATGCTGTGCGCACTATCCCATTGTAGCTCTCAAATTTCTCTGTGGCAAACAGGCTAGCAGGCCCAAATCGCCTGATGGATTGGGGAAGGTGTAGAAGCATATGGACCTTGGGTTTATTTGACCATTGGCCAGACATTTTACTTATGTGATACATAAACTCTCTGATAATTAATTCCAGTCCTTGGATGTATGTCTCCATGTCCGGAATGCAGGTCTGAAATGCCACACTGGATAAGTAGCATAGTGAAAACCAGAGGGCCTTCATTTCTTCTGTCATGAAAGGAAAGAAGACAAATGGGGCTGCCTGCAATATGGTCCGGAAATCTTTACCAATAAAGGAGGCATGGTGGCACATCATATAATTTGCTTGAATGGGAGGTATGTTTAGGCCCTCTGTATTGAAGGATTTTAATCGGGCCTCAACTTGAATGAGCTTGTTCTTTGGTATCCGGTTTTTCATAAGGTCTCCCAATAAATACTTCACAGAACCCAGTAATATTACATGTAATATCTCCACTGGGGTGTCATTACAACCATCAAATGAGGCTAGTTCCAAGAATGAGTTGAATATTCTTGAATGTGAAGTTCTTGCCAGTTCAGCTATGCGTATTCTTTCGTGTACATGTTTAGATTGCAATTCAATCAGTTTGTGGGTTATTTGGTCCTTCAACCCATACTCTGCAGTTTTCAAATTGAAATCATTCTTGCTCTGTTCATTATATATATCCCAAAGGTCATGGGATCGTATCTTTGTTTCTTCCCATTGTCGGCCTGGTGGTAAGTGAGGAAGCCCAAAGAATGACCTGAGGAATTCCAATGAGCACCGGTGTTCTTTGGATTTGGCATGCAGATGACATATTCGGCAAGGATTGTTGGCCAGCCCGGGATTTGGGGTACTTGTGATTTCAGCAGCCATGGGTGAGTCAGCCAAGAATGCAAGGGGGATAATCATAAAGAGCACTTCTTGTCTCAATCCTGCATCATATGCAATAGCACCTTCATTGGCCAATTGGCTACATTTAATGAAATTTCAGCTTTCATACTATAATAATCAATTCATAAGGTATGTGAGGCTCACTTTATCTCAGCAACAATAGGTTCGCCTATCTCCAAAGCAGATGCAACATTAGATGTTGAAATGAAATGACAATTATATTCCATGTTTGTCATTTCTGGGGGGAGTCCACCCAATGTGACGTAGTATGAAACATGTTTGTTCCACCTTTTGGACTGGTTACCTGAAGTGTCATCAGAATATAGTGTGATAGGCACATGGCGGATGATCTTGTTCCCTGCCTTCTTCCTCCAAGGATTTGGAACTGGGATTGGCACAGATGAACCAAATTCTGTCATTGCTACCAATTAGTATACATCCTTTGGTGAACTTTATTTCTGTTATTCAGATAATTAAATCTCACCCCATATCTTGTAGTCACCATGTGAGATCATTAAGGAACCATCTTTCCAGAGTATTTCTGAGTATATCTTGTTGAATTGTGTAAGTGGAACATCCAGTAAATCTGAGTCGTTGTATTTGATATTGGGTCTTATATAGAAAAAAATTTCATGTATTGATCTGATGCAGTAAATTTGCCTACAGTGCACTTTGCATGTAATCCATTTTCATTCTGGTAGAAGAATATTGGCACCACAATATTCTCATCTGGTCCAATGAGTGTGACAGGCTCAAAAATGTAGTAGTGTTTACCATGCATTTCAGCCATTTGGACACGGTGTTCTGGTTCAAGATGTTCACGCCATTTTGCACTTTGGTAAAGAGCATGAATGTTTTTTCCTTTGGTATCATGTGGGTAGAACTGTAAGTGTGGGTGAACTACTGGGTTAGCCAATTCCTAGACAGGAGGACAAAAGCAAAATGATAGTTATAAATTTTTATTCCCATGTACCATTGTGTTTGTGGAACATAAATAAAGGTGGAAATGCATAACCACACTCACATGACCAATTATGTCTCTGAGACTCAGAGAATAGCATGTGTTATTGAATACTGACAAATTCTTGTTTATCTTGATGTCTAAAAGCTTTCTAATTGATTCCCGGTTTCTCTTAATACTATCCCAATGGGGAAGCTTAATGTTTCTGAGGGTCATGACCATACGTAGCTGGTGATACATTGTTCGGGACAATATGTTGTGAAGGTGGCCTAGCATCAGGGCAGCCATGAGATACTGAGAGAGCAGTAAGTATAATCAGTGGATAATCAAAAGCTCTCCCACAATAATCAAATCAATCAGAAATAATGAACTTACATCTTTATTTCTGAATGGAAACCATTGAGAAGAGCTATCTTCATCCCTCAATGCATCATTTTCACCATGAGCATCCTGACCTGAGATTGACAGTTCCTCATCCATCATTCCAGCTACCAGTGCTGTTGACATCCAATCTTCCATGCCATCTTCACCAGAATATTCTACTCCAATGGCTTGAGACCCCATTCCAAATCCAAGCAAGTCATTGGCATCAAAATCAGCAGCATTGGAACCATGTTGAGAGGGCCCTGGGGTATCAGAAGCATGGTATAGCATTGGTGTATCATCAGCACCAGTGCCCATCTGGGCCTCCAAGGGATCTTGGTTCCAAACATGAGGCAGTGATTCTACCCTTTGAGAATGTTGGATAGAATGTGCCATCTGCTGTTGAAATTCTTTCAGTTCATTCAGTTTTTCAATATGTGTGCGACATTGAAGATGTTTGGCAACATTTTCCTCCAAAGCCCATTTAGATTTGCATAAGGTGCATCTATATCTGTATGTACCATCAGGATAGGTCACAGAATCAAATCCTGAAGCATTAGACCAATATATCAAACATCAGTACTCCCCCAAAAACCCCATCTCAGCAGCAAAAATAAAAATCTTACCAGCATGACTATTTGGTGGCACACGCCCCATATTGTTTTGTCCCTGAGAGCCCTGAGAGAACATGGTAAACAAAGCAGATCAACCAAAAATATTTAAATGAATATCTATTTGCTTATTTATATATTTATATTTATTTATTATTTTATTTATTTGCCTATTTATCTATTTGAAAATTTATATAGTTGTTTATTTATATATTTATTGATTTATATATTTATTGATTTATTTATTTGTATGTTTATTTATTTGTTGAAATTTTTATTTCAATATTTGCTTATTTTTGATTGATTTGTTTACCTATTTATTCATTTACCTATTTAGCTATTTGCTTTATGTATTTAATTATTAATTATATGTTTATTTATTTATTTATTTGAAAAATATATTTTTTTATTTATTTTCATGTATATTTTTATATTTTTATATTTTTATATTTTTATATTTTTATATTTTTATATTTTTATATTTATTTAATGATTTATTTAAGTAAAAGAGTAAAATTCTAATTTGATGTTATATTTCTTTTGAAATGACACACAAAACACCAGGGTAGGTAAGAGAAAATGAGCAGCTAATGATGATGAACTTTCATCCTTTCAAATCATGAATTGGTGTGTCAATTTGTGCACATGGCCCCAAAAGCACTGGTCACTGGGGCCCGCAACACCCCGCAACAGATACAGCCCGCAGCTGAACGTGTGACACGCAACGCAACAGCCCGCAGCTGTTTCTCTGGTTTTGCCGAGTCGGCTTTCTCCCTCCGAGTGGCTTTCTTCCTCCGACTCGGCCGGACCTCTCTTCCTCCCACTCATCCCCCCCCCCCACACACCTCTCCCTCCAATCAAGACAACCCAGTTCAACCAACGACATCAAATCACCTCACCGACATCGTAAGTCCAATTTTTATTTATTTATTTTTTCAAAAAAAACAAGATAAACTAATTGAAACAATCTCTCCTGTCAAACACAGGAGAGATGTCACAGCCAATCAATCAAGCCGTCGGATGGGAGCAGCTTGAGTCCAACTACAACCCCCTTGGACCCGATCAATCTTCGATGCTTACCCAGCACATGAGTCTCCCCCTCG
Organism: Puccinia hordei; assembly: GCA_007896445.1. Taxonomy (NCBI): domain Eukaryota; kingdom Fungi; phylum Basidiomycota; class Pucciniomycetes; order Pucciniales; family Pucciniaceae; genus Puccinia; species Puccinia hordei. The sequence goes on from RDRW01000079.1 coordinate 79,572, forward strand.
GAACGCAACCCATGATGCCCCCACCAGTCAATCACACCAGCTATCCCCACGGTCCAAGCCAAGGCGGCCCGCTGCGAACTCCGGTACGATCCCAAATCCGCCCGCCTTCTTCGCCCTACGATCGCCAAGGTGATCGAAACGATTTGAGCCCGGCGGGATCGGATATGACGATGGGGGGATCTCAAACGTCCCGATCGTCTGGGATCACCCACCACTCGCCTACTGTGCCGGATGCCAATACCTTACAAGCTACTCTTCAAGCCATCCAAGCAACGTTCCGACTCAGCGATGATCTTCTCCAACGGGCCCAGCCCCTCTTCCAGGTGAGTCCGACAAATTTTTTTTTGTGCTTGCACAAGCTGAAACAGTGTATTCAGATGAGCCAAGAAACCAGAAACACAGCTGTGCTTCTGCTGGCCCTGCACAATGGCCTTGGACTTCCGGCGAACCAAACCGGCCCCAGTTTAATGCCCTCAATTGACCCGCCCCCAGCGCAAGACCAATCTTACCAACCCCACGACTACTCTTCTGGCTTCAAATCTTGGCTCCGCAAAACAATCCATCAGATCCTCCTTGAGGAGGATCTTGAATCGTATGGTAGCCGCGCTGCACGTCGATTGCAAGTCTCCAAGACGCCTTTCTCTCGGGTCAAGGTAATAATCCCTAATCCCAGCTGATTCACATCAACTGGGACCAATGAAACTGACATTCAAATGTATCAACGCAGGAGTGCATTGCCGACGAACCGGAGTCGTTTCGGACGACACATTTGCCGACCAACTACGACGAGGGCCGGGCCAAGGCCCACTTTGAGAAGCTCGTCCTTGAAACGATCAAGGGCGAGAAAGCTGTCCTCTCGAATCTTCTCAAGGCGGGGTTGAATGGCCACGACCCACTCGACCCGGTTCCTAGCCTACGCGATCTCGTCACCGCCGTCTTCTCCGCTTTTCATCCTACGTTCAAACGGCTCAGCGCGGACCAAATTCACTCCGACTTGCGCATCACCCAAGGGATTAAAATTCGACTTGGCTTCCTGCGATTCATGGCCAACGTTAATCGCATCCAAAACCCCAGACGACCCACTAACACGCAGGCTTCGTTGTGGGACGATATCGACGAACAGCTTGGGATCTTGAGGAAGAAGCCAAGGGTGTACGGTGTTGCATACTTCAAGGCTGTCTACCAAAAGGAGGTCCAGAATTGGGACAGCCACAAGACAATCCAAGATGTTCCGGAGGCCGACCAATTACCACCCTCTGAAGAGGACATTGCCTCGCTTGTTAGTAGCTTGGTTGACACTCCCATTTAAACAATCTCTCTCTCTCTCTCTCTCTCTCTCATCTCTCTCTCTCTCTCTCTCTCATCTCTCTCTCTCGTCTCTCTCTCTCATCTCTCTCTCTCTCAGTGTCTCTCTTTCTCTGTCTATCTGTTTGTATATCACTACTATGACAACTGGCTTTGAAAGTCAATGCAATTAAGCCGCATTAACGAAAAAAAATTATTCAAAGTGAGCTTGAGAAAAACAAATCGATAATCTTTCAAAGTGCGGTGAAAAATAATTTCGATTAATAATCGAAGTGCGGATAAGAAAAAAAAATCGATTATTATTCGAAATTAAATCCGAGGTAAACTTGTGGTTCGTTCGAAGCGACCTCATGGATTCACCGAAGGGAATTCGATTATAATTCGAAGTAGATTCGAAATATGCATTCGAAATCATTTCGAAGCCGCATGAATTCGAATATACTTCGAACTATAATCGAATTCCCTTCGATCTTCCAGTTCGGAGTCATTTCGAAGTGGCCTAACTTCGAATTGACTCCGAAGTTTCCTCGAAGCCATTTCGAAGGACCCCTTCGAATATAATTCGAAAAAGCTGACGACCAAGGTCGGCGACGTCTCCCCCTGCAGGCAGGGTATTTGAAGTCATTTCGATGATCTTTCGAAATGACTTCGTACTTTTGCGTCCGTGGTGTATACACGTGCGGGAAATCACTGGCGGTTTTGAGCTCAAATCAACCGATGTTGATTGCAAAGATTTTGAGTTATATCCCCTCCAACATCAAGACGCGGTCTCCACTTCCTCCTACCGATCTCATTTCCAATCCTTTGCAGGAAATGGACCAGGAATATTGGCTGTGGGTTGGTTATCTCCTCTATCTAGCTCAAGGATCCCGCCCCAATGTATCTTTTGCCGTGAATTTCCCAGCACGTTTCTCTATGGCGCCGGATCACACTCACTGGGCCGCGCTGAAACACCTTATCTATTGTATTCGTTGGACCTCAAGCTTGTCTCTTTCAATAGTGGCAACTGGGGATAAACTTGACTGTGTCAGGACTTTTTTCAGTGCTAGCTGGGGTGGGGAGCTGTAGCGTTCAGTTCCTGCTACATCACTAGAATATGCAGAACAGCGATATCTTGGGCCTCGGAGTCGAAGCAGCAATCATGTGTGGCTAGGTCGACATGCCAGGTGGAATACATGGCGCTCTCCTTGGCGTCAAAGGATGCTTGCTTCATTCAATCACTTTTATCTAAATTCCTCCCAATCCTTCCTCCTTTATTGTTGTCCAATAACAAAGTAGCCGTGTATGTTGCAAAAGATTGCAGTACCAGAAAAGAACATTGACATATTGACCAAGAGTTTCAAATCATTAACGAGTTACTGTATCAGGAGAAAATTCGACTTGACTGGATTTCCACCAACGACCAATTGGCCAGCATTGTTCCCAAGGCATTATTAGCCTGGTGAAAAGTCTCAGAATTGTTGTCGCAGACGGGACTAAAGTCTTTGTCTAACACCTTGGCAAGTAATGAGGGGGGCTGGTAGCAATGATTGTACACCCCCCGCAATTGCCTGTCTCTCAATGTTGCCCAGCCATCCTTTGTTTCAAGGGAAGTTAACCTTTTTGAACTTATTTTTGGGCTATGATCAGGTTCCCCAAGATATCATATTACCAACGTGGCCGTGTGTCTTGCTTGGAATGTTATATATGTCTCTATCTGTTCTTCTGGTATATTATTATTATTATTATTATTATTATTATTATTATTATTATTATTATTATTATTATTATTATTATTATTATTATTATTATTATTATTATTATTATTATTATTATTATTATTATTATTATTATTATTATTATTATTATTATTATTATTATTATTATGTTTATTATTATTTATATTTATATTTTTCTTTTGCATTTATTTATTCATTGTTTTCTTTGTCTGTCTGTTCTTCAATTTTTCAACAATTCCTTATCTTTCTCTGCACTATAGGTTCTCTACACATCTTTTTCTGTTTTCCTGTTTCCTTATTTTTCCATGTTTTGTATGGTTGTGTTCTCCTTTTTTGTCTCTGGAGTGTTCTTCTCACGCATTATGGATCTATAGTTATACATACAACTCTATATCTTGTACATTATCTGACAAACCAGGGATTCAGCTTTCTGTCCGCAACCAAAATTTTGCCAAAAATAAATCATACACCTCACACCACCACTTCCCCCCCTTACCTCGCAGAAAGATTTCTCCCCTTCCCCCTTCCCTGAGCTCGCATGCTCCCTCCCCTCCGCCCCCCAGACCCACTCCGTCCCAATAACGTATCAATGATGGAAGATGCTGTTAATATTCAACTTTCCGCTTCCTCTTCCCAATCCCCCGCTTCCTCTCTTTATCCTGAAAGCCCCGACAAATCCAGTATGACATCATCTTAAAGAAGACCGCTTGGTTGCTTGATCCCCTGAATCTCCTATTCTTTTCTCTTCTTTGTCATCTATAAATACTAGAAACTTCCTTCAAACTTCTTCCCTTTGTTAACAAGAAATTTATCCATTTAGAACTTCATCTACTTCCAAGTTCCTCCTTTTCTCAGTCCTCCTGAATTGATTCCCTCCAACAATTCTTATCTTAAACTATCCCAATTCCTTACTGTTTATCTCATTCCTCCTGAATTGACTCCCTTTGGTAATCCTATCAATATCAACAATCCTATCACTTTCAACCAACCAAATTTTTCTTTCTTCTCTTTTCTTTTCCCTTTCCATTGCAAACCTCTTTCCTTCTTCTAAAATCATCATACTATCATTGTATCATCATTGTAAGAATTCCTCAATATTTATCCTGAAACAATTGACTTCTCCTAAAAAACTCACCTTTGAATTCTCACAGTATCCATTATCACTTCTTTGCTATCATCATGATTATTGTTCCTTTTTATTGTGTCGTGTTGCCTTTAGGTATTAATTTCTTTTATTCTTCTCATGTTATTTCTTATATTTTAAAGGGCATTAATAAAAAAACCCAGTTTTTCCGCGTTTACACCCAGTTTTCTGCGCAGCCGCAGCTGCGCAGCAAACCGGTTTTCCGCGCGCACACCCAGTTTTTTTTAATTCCGAGTTTTTATTCAATATGCATAATGAGGGTGGCATATGATGCGCACAGACTCCCCAGGCATGCTCATCCAACTTCCAACATCAACCACATCAAAATCCACTCACCACAATCAAAACCCAACGCCACCCCCCCTAAATCATCAACCCCCCGTAACTCATCAACCACTCAACCAATCCACATAAAAAAACACCAAAATTCCCCATTTTTTCTCCTCTCCGCAACCCAAGTCACCAATTTCACTTTTTTTTCCCAAATTTTCCCAACTCCTCCCACCACCCATTTTCACTTCCACCACTACTCCTCATCCATTTTCCACCCAAACCCACTAAAAATAACACCAAAAAACTTCTTTTTTTCCCCTCTCCGCGCCACCTCAAAATCTTCCATACCCCACCAATTTTTCAACCTTTCCCCCAATCCAAGAAAACCCCAAAATCCAACATGTCTCACATCAGCCCTCTCTTCCTTGCCAAAGATGCCGCCACCACTCCCGCCACCACTCCTGAAGTACCCAACCTTGCTCCTCCTCCTGAGTTAACATATCAAACAAAGGAGGAAATGCATAGCTCTGTCCAAACTTGGGCCAAGAAGCATGGCTATGCCCTCTGCATAACCCATTCCTCTACTGAAAATGGGGAGAACAGATGCACTTATCAATGTGACAGATCTGGGGTTTTTCAGCCCAAAGATGGTACTCAATTGGGGAAGACCAAGAAGATTTCCTGTCCTTTCAAACTTACTGGAAACTGCTATAAGAAGAAAGGCTACTTCCAAATCAAGATTAAAGATCCTAGCCACAACCACCCAGCTTCTGAAGATCCTTCCATCCATGCCGTCCATTGCCGATTAACCAATGAACAAAAAACCACTGTCACCCAATTAACCCATTCTGGAGTTTGTCCATTAAATATTAAGACTGCCTTATTGCAAGACACCAATCTCCCTTCTTCTGTCACCCTCAACACCATCTACAATCACCGTAACCTCTTGAGATCCACCCAACTTGAAGGACGTACACCGATTGAAGCTCTTGTTCATGAAATCCGCCATCATGAATTCTACCACACGATTGATACCTCCAAAGGCCACATGACCTCTTTGTTCTTTGCTCATCCAAAATCCCTTGACTTGGCAAAACAATTTCCCACCACTATCCTTGTTGACTGCACCTACAAAACCAACAAGTTCAAAATGCCCCTTCCTCACACAGTTGGTATTAACTCCTCAAAAAAATCTTGTTCCTTGGCTTTCTGTTTCCTTTCTGCTGAGAAGATAGCCAACTACTCTTGGGCCTTGGATAAGCTTTGCATCTCAATGGACAATCAATCTCCATCTGTACTAGTCACCGACAACAAGGCCGCCCTAATCAAAGCAATCAAACAAGTCTTCCCAAATGCCTCAAATCTCCTCTGCTCCTGGCACATTATGAAGAATATCCAGTCCAACTGCTACAAACATTTCAACTCTGAAGAAGAATGGTCCACCTTTTGAAAACATTGGAATCAATTACTCCATTCCAAAACTGTTTCTGACTATCATAAAAACTTCACTCAGCTTTCTATGACTTGGAATCCACCAACCGCCAACTACATCATCTCCAACATCCTCCCTTGCAAAGAAAAAATCATAGCCTGTTTTGTCAACAAGAAAACCCACTTCGGTAACACTATCACCTCTAGAGTCAAAGTTCTTCACGCTTACATCAAACAATTCATCAACTCTTCCACTGCCTCCTTTGCTGCTGTTGTCAAACAAATCCACCAAGCTCTGACCAATCAACTTCACAAACAATACATCAAATCCTCTCAGCACTCCTAAAAACTCCTCACTGGCCTCCCCCCTTGTGTTGGTGATCTAAATTGCACCATCTCCCACTATGCCCTCAAGATCATCCATTCTCACCACATTTCTAAACAACCAACTTCCACTTGCACTGGAAACTACTCTTCTCACATGGGAATCCCTTTCATCCATCAAGTTCACAAAGCAAAAGGACTAGGCAGCAAATTCACCCATCGCAATTTCCATTCTCAGTGGCATGTTAAAAAGGATCTTGAAGTGAGTTGGCTAATATAATTTCCTGGTTTCTGTTTCTCTTTCATAGTTTTATAGTTCTAATTTGTTTTTTGCCTCCATTTATGAGCAGACATTCACTGAAGAGGACAACAACAATGGATCAAGTGACGGTCTACTTCCCACCAAAGAAAACAACAAGGAAATTCTCTTGACAGATCTCTTTAAGGAATTCCAAACCTTTCAACCTGGCGAGCAAAAATTCTACATTGGCGAAATCAAGAAGCTCTTTCAAGGGAGCTACACCACAGTGGCCATCCAGGAACCTCTCTTTAGCAAGGATCACCAAGGAAAAGGAAGACCAAAGGGCGCCAAAAGGAAACACAAATCAACTACTTCAACAAAAAGGGATCCTTCAGGCTATGAATACACAGAATTGGAGAAGAAAGGAAGAGGAAGGCCAAGGAAGCAGGTGACAGAACACAAGTTATTTATTCATTTATCTCTTGTCTGTTTGTCTTTGGTTATTGATTTCTTGTGAACTTGTAGGAACCTTTGGCCAAGACAAAAGGACGTGGTAGGCCTAAGAAGATGGATGAATCTGAGGAATCAGAGGTAATGATTCATCTTTATTCTTCACTCAAATATCACATATAATTCTTTCTCCTTGTGTTTTCTAGGCTGTGTCAACGGAAGAGGAAAGTCAGGATTAGTCTGAATCAAGTGGAGAGCTTCCAGAGGTGGATGATATCATTCAACAGGGCTCAGAACATGAAGGAGGAAATTTGAAGACTGTAAGTGTTGTTATTTCCATCTTGAGTACATTATACTGAAGTTAAATTATTTTCTGATACATCAGAGGTCTGGAAAAATACTTAAACAGGTGAAATTTGAATCAGTTAAAAGGACCAAGACATATGAATACACTTTGGCAGAAAATGATGCTTATAGGCCTTTTGATGTGAGTTTTGCTAATTTTTTTTGAAGATATCTTTAATTCTGAGCTTCTTATTGGTTACCCCTTTCATAGACCTCAATGACTGCCAGCTCAATCTCTAATCCTGACACCTATATGTCTGAGGCACTCAGTTGGAGTACTTACAATAATGTGGCTGTTGACAACGATGGGCCGCTACGCTACGCTATTTGACCGCTACGTGTTAGCGTAGCGGTTTTTTTTTTCCCCAGAAAATTTGTAGCGTTAGCTGAAATTTCACTCCGCTACACTAACAGTTAGCGTAGCGACAAATTTTTCCGTCCATTTTTTTGTAGCGTTAGCGGGGAAAATTCACCGCTACGCTAACAAGTAGCGTAACTTTTCTGGCGCTAACAGATTTTGAAGTTCTCAGTAACGTAGCGGCATCATTGCTAAGCTACGCTAAATGTTAGCTGTTAGCTGATATTTTTTCCGCTACATAGATTTTTGGATTACACCCTAACACTGATTTTTGACAGCTAACAAGACAACTGTTAGCTGTGTAATTCAAATTATATCTCTTGTGAGAATTGATCCCGTGCTCAAAAGGAAGAGGGAGGTTAGCCATGGCGTAGTGGTCAATCTTGACCACTACACCACGGCTACCCTGAGAGTTGGAGGGATTGGTGGGAGTAAATCCCATCCATGCAGCTCAGGTTCCATTTTTTTTTTTTTTTTTTCAAATCCTGGATGAGTTCTTATTTTATTATCAATTCCAGTCTCCTTCGAAAATTTGTCACCTGAATTTTTTTTTTCAATTTTTTTTTCTTCGGTGATAACTTCCTCAATCCTCAATATTTATTTATTTTTTGAGATTTTTTCAAGATTTTTTTTTTTTTGAGATAAGTTCTTGATTCTCAACCGGCACTCTCACTCAGCTCTTCCAATAGCTTCAACCTCCCAAATCCCTCCCACCAGGCTCAACCTAGCTCTCAGGATCACCGGTAAGTCCCCTCCCCTTCTCCTCCACCCACCATTACTTACCACCTTGCTACCCTACCCTGCCACTATCTGCCCAGCTACCCACAACCACTGCTACCCTGGGGCCACCTGCCTTGTAAGTCCCCTCCACCCTGCTACCCTGTCCACTACCCTCACCTCTGCTACCCTACAGCCACCAGATACCAGCTACTCTACCACGCTCGCTACCCTTTTTCGTTACCCTGGGGCACCCACACATGTAAGTCCCTTCTTTCTCTACCCCCCTCCCTCACGTTGATCGTTCAACGTTTGAACGATCAAACGTTGATCGTTCAACGTTTGAACGATCAAACGTTGATCGCTCAACGTTTGATCGTTCAACGTTTGAACGTCCAAACGTTGATCGTTCAACGTTTGAACGATCAACGTTTGATCGTTCAAACGTTGAACGATCAACGTTGATCGTTCAATGTTTGAACGATCAAACAATCGATCAAACAGCAAGCTGACCGCTTGCTACCTGCCCAGCCTACCCTAGCCTACCCTAGCCTACCCTGCCCAGCCTACCCTGCCCTGCCCAGCCCAGCCTACCCTGCCCAGCCCAGCCTACCCTACCCTGCCCAGCCCAGCCTACCCTACCCTGCCCAGCCCAGTCTACCCTGCCCTGCCCAGCCCAGCCTACCCTGCCCTGCCCAGCCCAGCTTGCCCTGCCCTGCCCAGCCCAGCCTGCCCAGCCTGCCCTGCCCTGCCCAGCCTGCCCTGCCCAGCCCTGCCCTGCCCAGCCTACCCTGCCCAGCCTGTCAGCCACCAAGATATTACATGTATTATGTAACATGTAATAATGTAACATGTAATATATGTAACATGTAATAATGTAACATGTAATACTTGAAAGCTGCAAGCTTGAATAATTATTATTATTCTTTATTTATTATTTTTATAGTCTGAACAGAAGGGAATTTAGACCTTATCATTTTATCAAATGGTACAATAGTCTAACAGTAAGAGACTGGCTCAGTAATAACTGTCATTGACATAAGGACCTGAGTTCAAGCCACACTCATGACCACATTGAATAAAAATCATTTATTTAAATTATTTCTATCTTTTACTAAAATTAAGTTATAATTTAATTTATGAAAATCTTTTGGAAAATTAATTTTCAAACATGCAATAAATGGATAAAGAACCATTTATTGGCATAGTTTTCTTCATGAAAATCCTGGAAGATCCAAGATTAACCCATAGTAATTCATAGTATAAAATTACACATGAATAAGGGTAAATCTTTATGTAAAGTATATTAATTATGCAGTAATGACTTATAAAGTAAATCCCACATGTTTAACTCTCCAGAGCCAGCGCTTTTCTAAGCTCCAACCCCAAAGGAAATTACATGTACATGTGATTAAGAATTACTTAGTTTGATTAAGAAAAATAAACATTAAATTAAGTTAATTAATAAACATGGTGACATTTTAATTAACAATGACACCATGCTTCCCTTCTTACCACGAACAGGCTGATTAGAATCACCTGTCAATATTGCCCCAATCCCCACTGACAATTAAATTGCAGAGGAATTAATACAAATATTTTATTATTTAAGGAGGAGGTCTCTTCACCAAATTGAAGATATCCTCCCCCCATCAATTTTAACATACACCAGATAACTTATTATAAGCTACAAAGGCGCTCACCTTCTCCTGTAAGTAAGGAGGACTGGCCTTTATTTATATACTATCTAAATTAGTTAAAATTCTTCAAACAAACCCTCCTCAATTAATTAAAATATCTTTAATTAATTGAAAAAAAAACCGTGTTCAAGTCTGGTTAGCCCTTCAGAGGATTTATTCCCATAACTGAAGTTTTGGCAGCAGGGTCATAACCTGTTTTATTTGATACTTAGTGTTTTATAACACTTTAAGTACTTTGCTTTTATTGGAAATTGTCTATTTACACTTTTAAGTGTAAAATACTTCTTTAGTCCTTACTGTACACGCCACAATAAGTGGAGTAGAGTACAGCAAGCTGACACAGCCTACCCTGCCCAGCCCAGCCCTGCCCAGCCCTGCCCTGCCCAGCCTACCCTGCCCAGCCCAGCCTACCCTGCCCAGCCCAGCCTACCCTGCCCAGCCCAGCCTACCCTGCCCAGCCCAGCCTACCCTACCACGTCTCATATCTGCCATGGGGAAAAGAGAACTGTATGTATTTCATTATATTAATTGTGATATCAATACTAATCAATGTTTTCTTTTCCCTTTTCCAATTCTTTTTGTTTTGATCCCTGAATGCGTTAACTACCCTTATTGGATTGGTTTTAATGTTAAATGATGGATCTCGGGACAATATTGTTCTGGGGACCTCATTGAATCATCAAAGTCATAACAATAAGAGTGCTAAGGCATCCAAGCATCAAAACAAGATGAAGCGTCAAAGGGAAAAGCGTTTGTTATGTAGAGAGGGTTTAGGAATCAAGGATGCATCCATATCATGGCACACCGTCAAATACACTCCTCACAATCTCTATCCAACCATCCCTATGAAGAATAACAAACCAACTCGCCACCCAACTCCATCAGAAATCAGCTTAGCATACAATGAAATCAACACCTATCACTTTATGAAGTCTGGGATGAATATTATTGTTGATCCTCTTGACAAGACTGAGGTGATTGCTATTGTAGAATTCACTCCTTATAAAGACCTCACCCCTTCTCAATTGGACGATCTCAACTATATTTCCACTTTCCTCCACCAGTCTCAACGTTTCCTGAACTCTGTCTCATCCTGGGCCATCGGTTGGAGAAAGTCTTATGATGAACATCAAATAGTTGGCTGGTATATCAAGGCATTTGATGAAACTGAGATGAAAGCATACAATGATCACTATATTAAATCTTCTCGAGTTGGAAATATTATTGGTAATCTCTTCAAAGATCTTGCTCATACTCCCTTTCAACAGAATCAAGATCTTATGAAGAAATATAATATCCCTTCCTTTCCCAATCTTTCTTATGGTGAACTTCCTGAAGACAGCACCTGCACTCCTCACATTACTTTTACTACAAATGGTTTCTTCAATCCCCCACACACCGATACTGAAGATATATCCCAATTTGCCTTTGTTTTATTTCTCCCCACTCGCACGTCTGATTATACCCTGGTAGACTCTTCTAACTATGATATCACATCTGGTCCTTTCATTTTTCCTGATCACCGTATTGGTATTGATTTTGATCATCAGCATGGTATTGTTAAAATGATTTGGCAAGCTAATAAGTATACTCATTGTACTATGCCTCATTCCACAAGCTCTTCTTTCACTCGTCTTGGTTTATCTATTCAAATCAATTTTAGTCTTGCTAATACTTGTAGTAAATATTTGAAGGGTTTTTATCAAGATTCTGCTCATTACTTTGCTGATCATTTTTATTATATGTTTCGTAGTATGGCTAGAAGCACATTAACAGCTAGTTCACTTCCAATATTTTTTTTATTTACTATTTTTTCCTCTTTTTGTTTCTGACTTCTAAACTCTTAATTTCCAAGGCTTTTACCATTAAATATTGAATGTGTTATTTTGTGGTTTATTCTTTTATATCTAACCATTTAATCATAATAAAAATCAATTCAAGAAGGGGAACAGAGCCATGGTATCAGTAATAGTAAGCTTGGGAATTGATTTTAAGAATTAAAACAGGTAATAAAAAATTACCAAATGGAATGTGCCTCGAATAAATATTCAAGCAGGGAAAAAGAGTCCTGGAATTAATAAGCTTGGGAATTGATTTTAAGAATTAAAACCGGTAACCAACAATTACCAAATGGAATGGGCCTTGAATAAATAATTGCAGTGTGTAGATTAGTTTTCTGTCAACAGGGGGAATTGAAGATGATACACTGTTTCTATTTGCAATAAACATCTGACGTGGAGCTCAACTTCAACAGGAGACTTTTTTCAAATCCGAACTTCAGAGTCAACTCTCCAATTAATTTCTTGTTGTTAAACCAAACATATCTCAATCTAGTCAACCAGCAACAATGCCCAATCAAGATGGAAATATGTCTGATTCATCAGGTGGCCATACCCGCAGATCTTCACGAGTAACCACACCAATAAGGCGATCCGGAATGATTCATCCCTCGCCAGATTCACGCCGGTCAATTGTGCATCATTTTTATCACAAAGAAGTCACATTTCATCAGCATCATTGGTATCAAATTCCCAATCAAACAAACGACAAGGCCCCGCATCAGAATCTGTATCAAATTCCCAATCAAACAAACGAAAAGGCCCTACATCAGAATCTTCAATTGAAGAACGAAGCCCTCCACTCCCTGGAAAGAAACAGAACAACAATCATCTGAGTCAGCCCTTATCGACCTCCAAAGTTCCAAGCTCACAGGTGATTGATCTTGCTCAAGACTCCGATGACGAAAACACAAAGGCAAAACCCAAACGTAGAAAGAAAAACCCTGAATTTGATGATGCAAAGGATTTTTTTTCCAAACCAACTAGACGTCCAGGTGATGTGTGTAATTCTTGATAGCTAAGTGTTTGAAATGAATGTATACTAATATAACTGTTTAAAAAAGCCTTTAAATAAAGTGCCATCAACATATGCCTGCTTGTGGTGCAAGAAGGATGTCAGGGTTTCTTTAAGCAGCTTTTCAAATCTTCGAACTCATCGTGATGGTTCCCGCCAAAAAGGGAGGATTTCTGTTGGATGCCCCAATTGTCATCAAGCAATCTCTTCTGGCGCCAAGCTTCCACCAACAGCACTTGAAGAGGAAAGAATCAAACAGACTACCCAATCTGGATCGCTCACCAAACATTTTGCCCCTGTTGAAAAGTTTGACAATCAGGTTTTCAATCAAATAATAACTCTATGGCTGTTACGGCAATCATTACCTTGGAACCGTGTTGAAGACCCCTATCTCCAAGCTGCCTTCTCCTATTGTCAAACAGGAGCAAATTTGTTTAAACGAAAGTGGGCTGCAACTTCTGGACGAGTGGTACACTTGGATTTACAAGAGGCTATGATATGCCAGTTGAAGGTGAGTGATACCATTGCGTTCAATTAAATGTAAAAAAATATACTTATTTCCCTTTAAACAACATTTCAACAGGATTCTGAGAGCAAGTTTAACTTGATACACAATGTTTGGACAACAAAAGGAAATCGCTTTGGATTTATTGGAGCTTCTGTCTCTTTTATTGATAAGGATTGGAACTATCTAGTACTGCATCTGACTCTCAAGCTAGTTGCCTGGCACCATAAGGGAAGCATGCTGGCTGAACCTGTTGTGAACGTATTGAAGAAACATGATTTACATAATAAGATAAGCACCCTTTGATTCTTCACTGGTAATCTGCCAAAAACTTATTTATTTTTTGTCCTATAAATACATGCTTTGCCAGACAACTGATTCAGGATCAAATAACAACACAATGGCCGAAACAATGCACTCCAAACTCGTTGCCCTGCCCCAAACCACGGATTTGGATTGGAACTACAAGACAATGCATATCAAGTGCTTTTGTCATAAAATTGCGCTTGTTTTCAATGCTGGATTGAAAGAATTGGGCCTTGAAGCTCCTCCTCCACCAAAGCTCAAAAAGTCATTCCTCGGAACTTTCCCTTTTTCCAACACAATGGACCCAATAATTGAAGAGGACGAAGAAGAGCAATCCGTAGAATTATCGGTTGAAGACAGGGTGGAAGATGAGACGGATGTTGATGAGGATGAGCCAGATCTTGAAACTGACAATGACGACAATGATGAGGGGACTGAATCTGGATACGAAGACTATGATCAAATCACCTCAAAGAATAAAAATAATCAGAAATCATCTGCAAATACAAATTATTCTAATGATTTGAATGAGTTAACCAAAGCGGTCAGCTGGATATTTTATATTTTTTTTTATTTTGCTAGCAATCAATTACTGAATCTTTCCTTCTTATTTTTTTGATATATAGCTGGACTTTGTAGTACGAAAGATTACCTCATCAAGTGCATGGAGAGCTGAATTTGACCGCCGTGCGGAGGATTACCAGAAGCAAAAAGGGGGAACAAAAGTGAATGGTCTGATTGCTGGTTATGGAATCCGCTGGAACATCAAATATCAAAGCCGAGAGCGGGCCTACAGGGCAAGAGAGGTATTTCATTAACCTTCACCTCCAAATAATGTGTTGGTACTGATAGACATATTGTTAAACTCAGGTTATTGATGCAATGCTCCGTGATGAGTATAGTAAATTCCAAGATCAAATTGTTTGGTCCAGCCGCAAAGAAAATCGCAAGAAGTTTGGCTACTTCAAAGAAATTCAGTTTACCAGCAAGGAATGGATAATGATCAATGAATTGAATCAGGAGTTAGAAGTAAGATATATTCATTCCGTAGATCCACTTATATATTTCATACATAATGCTCATTTTTTTTGATAGCCGTTTAACTGTTTGACCAAGGAGATGGAGGGAAATGGTCCTACAGGTGCTTTTGTATTGCCAAACTACTATCAAACAATCTCTGATTTAAAGAAGAAAGAGGCAGGATGCAATCGAGGGCATCCATTACATCCAATGTATGTGAAAATGATGCAAAAGCTTTAGGTCTACCAAGAAGAGGCGCTTGAATGTGAAGCACTTGTAATGGCCACCGTTCTTCACCCAACGTTTCGCATCAAAATCTTCTCTCATTGCTGGCCTGAAAAAGCAGAGGAAGCCAAAGCAACTTTGGACCGCCTTTTTTCTAAACGAAGGGATTTGTTGAACAAGAAGAAAAAATCAAACATTAACATCTTGGACGAAAATACTTCAAATGTTGAAAAGGATAATATATTTGATTTTTTCAACACTCCTGAAACATCGGATGAAAGCAAAGAGCTAGAAGTATATGTCAAGAACATGGATCGCTTAACCGGTCCAGATGGAAAGGATCCCAATAGTATTTTGAGGTGGTGGAAGGTATAGCTTCTATTTGTTCTCAGCTTTGTCCACTTGTGTTTGTTAGCTCATATTGATTTTAACAATGCTACTTAAACTTTTCAGGTTCATTCATCAACATATCCAGTTCTTTCATCATTAGCCAGGGACTACTTGGCCAGCTCAGCATCATCTTGTGCTGCAGAGCGTACATTTTCTTCTGCTGCCAATGTTTGCTCAAGTGGCCGAGGAAGCTTGAACCCACAGACAATTGAGAGGTGTGTTAGTAGTCACATGTTGTTGAAAGACGGTATACAGGTGGCTGGAAAGTTTGCACAAGCTCAAGGCATTGTTAACAACTATACAAATTTTTCCCAAAAAAATAATGAAAATAAATAAATAAATAAAATTCTTATTGCTCTTTTTCATTGGTCTCAATATTTCTTCCTTGTTTCATGGATTAAAGAAAAAAAAAAAAAAAAAAAAAAAAATTGTATATACAAATAGTTTGCACAATAATTGCTATCTGACCGCCTTCATATTATTATTATCCTTATTCCCTAGTTTTTTTTTTTTTTTTTTTTACTCCTTAATATTGATTTATGAGAGCCTCTTCTGGTTCACTATGGGTGAGTGGTATAGCTGAGCAGGGCGCTACGCTAACATGTAGCGTAGCTGAAAAGAGCGCTACGCTAACAGTTAGCGTAGCTGACAAGAGCGCTACGCTAACAGTTAGCGTAGCGTTTGTTCCAGCTAACACCGCTACAAGTCAGCTAACAGGTAATTCCTGTAGCGTTAACTTTTTTTTTTGAAGTCGCTAACGCTACGCTACAGCTATTTTTTTTTTTGACAAAAATTTTGTAGCGTTAGCTGAAAAAAAAAAACCGCTAACAGTAACTTTGTGTTAGCGTAGCGATAAAAGCTAACATTACGCTACGCTACAGCTATTGTTAGCGTAGCGGGCCCACCGTTGCTGTTGATTTGGTTAGTAATTTCCTTTTATTTAGTGTTCATTTTATATACAATTAATCTTTTCTCAAATTATCCTTCAGTACAAGTACAAAGAAAACATGCAACACAAAGAAGCCATCCAACATCTCTCTACAATTACCAATGTCAACGGCAATGGGAATTGTGGATTTTGAGCCGCTGCGGTCAGCATGGGACGTTCCTCAGACAAATGGATGAAAATTTGCAAGGAAATGAAAGAAGAACTCAAATCAAACCCTTTCTATTCAAACCATCAGATGCTAAAGAACATATGGGGCGCCAACCACAAGGATCTAATTGATGCACTCTCTTGGGATGGAAAAGCACAGGCCCCACTGAAGTATTGGATGACCTTCCCTGCTCATGGATACTTGATGGCTGACACTTATAAAAGACCTGTGGTCTTTTTTTCTGGTCTAATGCCCACCATTTATCTCCCTCTCTCTTCTCCACCCACCACTCACTCTCCCATATGTCTCATACTCATTCCCAGTCTTCTTCATCTCATCAGCTTCACGTTTAAGGCTGAAATATGGCCTTCCCCTAGGATTGATCCATATTGGCAACATTGGGCTGAAGAGGAAGCTCTGTTGTGGAAATAGTGGATTCAGCCCAATTTGGAACTTGGGGAAAAAGTTCTTTTCCCTCCAATAAGAAGATCTGCCAGAATTAATAAGATTGTTGATGTTGAATAGTTATTTGTCTATTTTCCTATATTTCCATTTTATTCTGATAAACATTCCATTTTATTCTGATAACAAGTCAATTGTATGATCTGTATTTCTTTCCAATGAATTCTTCACCCTCTAAAGTGTATGAAACCATTTAAAAACTCCCCAAATATCTTAAAAGACAGGCGTGAAGGTGTTTACAAATAAGTTCTGTCCAAAAAGCTTAAAACAAAAAAAAAACCAGTAAATTTAAAAATAAACTGTTTTTTGCATTAAATTCTACACCCTTTAAAGTGCTTTAAAAAGATTTAAAACTTTGAGAAATCCTGAAAATTGAGCTGTGGGGATTTTTTTTGAAAAAACCGGGTGTATTGGCAAAAAAAATAGATGTTGTTTTTTTGGAAAATAAAAAATACTATAAATTTCACACTCCTAGAAGTATATTTAGCAATTTTAAAATTTTGACAAACCATAAAATTCCGCCCGCAAAAAAATAAATAAAAACACCAGGTGTAAACGCGGAAAACCGGGTGTACTCCGCAGCAAATTTTACGTTGCCGCTGCGTAAAACCGGGTGTAAACTCAGAAAAACCGGGTTGGTTTTATTAATTCCCTATTATAAACTTATGAAATATTATCTTTAGTTTGGTTATTCACAGATGCCCCCACCCTCAAAGACACAAATTAAGCGCTTCCCCCCCTCATCTAGCCTTCACATGTTATTGGTCAAATTATTACTAGACCAAAACAACCAAGACACGTTGGGTGCCATCACTATTGATGCACGCTTTGTGGATGTTATCCTGGAATTATTGGCCAACACAGAACAGATGATTAAGTGGCTCAAGGATAACAATGATCAGCTTTTGACGGTCATTAATTGTCTTTCGGATCTAGAGAAACGTGTTGAGGCGGGTCAGCCTTTGTTCTGACCCCCCAGGAAATTGTTTGCGTCCGCTGCCATTCCTTCCATGGCTGTGGCAACCCCGCACATCCACCCTCCACCCCCACCTACTCTTGCTGCTTTAAAACGAAAACATGTTGTTATTCATTTGAAACTGCTAAACAACACGCTTGAAGATTTTCCTTGCTGTGCTCTAGTCAAGAAAGAAAATGAAGCCCTTCTCAAACTTGGAGCAATGATTGACGGTGAGGCAGTTGCTTTTTGCGGCACCAGCATGCTCCCATCAGGAGACATGTTGTTTTATTTCAAGAATCAAAGTAACCAGAAGTGGCTCTCAGAAAATAAGCATCTGTGGTCCAAGGAGGTCCACCCCAACCTGGAAGCCTTGCCTAGCACCTTCTCTGGCATGGCCCACAGAGTCCCAAAATCTTTTGACATCTCTAAACCGGCTAACCTAGCCACACTAGCCTCCAAAAAAAAATTCCAAGCATCTGACCTGGCCAGAGTCAGATGGATGGGGTCAAAAGACAAAGTTCCAAAGCAGGCAGGATCCCTGGTTCTGTCTTTCACCAATAAAGACCCATTTGCATTGAGAAGTTGGGGATCTTTTTGAATTATGATTTTCATCAGACAGCCCGTTTCAAACCTTGCCCGCCTCAATGCTTCAAGTGCCTCAGGATGGGCCATTTCAGCAAGTGGTGCAGGGAGGTAGCTCAATGTGCCAAGTGTTCTAGTGCCCACTCAACTAACAAATTTTCTGAAGGTCTAGGCGGCGTTAAGTCATGTGTCCTGTGAAAAGACAGTTTGAAGAATAAAGTGGCCAGCGTTGTAGACATCAATCACACTCCATTTGATACTTCCTGCCCCTACAAGAAGGCATGGCTTGAGAAACTACACCAACCATCTCAATGATATATACAACTAACACAACACAAGATCATCCACAAGTGCCACAACCTCCAGCATCTCAAACTGCCTTCAACACCCTTCAGCAAGACCTCATCTCTTCATCTACTCCAGAAATTACACACTAAAAATCCCTCTCAATCATGCAGCTCAACTGTCATGTCTCAAAATCAGTCGCACTTAGCTTACTCAATTCTGCTCTGAATTTTGGTATCCTTCTCTTACAGGAACCATGGATTGATCCCTACAATCCTCAACCCCCCGCAGCACTCATCTTGGTGAGCTTATTTTTGGGGGGGTAATTGGCACATCATGCATCACCAGGGAAAAGGAAAAAAAAGTTGGAACCTCCATGGAGGTGACTTCTCTATATCCCCCACTTATCCCACCTCTATCTACTATGTATCCTTGGTGTGCACCAATTTTATCTCCATGCCTATCTATTATGTATCACCAATGTATAATGATACATCAGAGGAGCTTTCAAAAAAAATTCAAAAGATCCAATTGTTTTTATAGAAATTTCTGAGGCAAGGAATTCTTTTTATTACAACCAATGTTTAATCAATGACAGCTCATAACAAAATCAAACAAATTATAATTTGTGAAATGGAGACTATAGTTTGATCTTGGATGAAAATTATATCCAACCATGGTTTATCTATTACTAAAGTTCTTGGAAAACATGACCATAGAACTCTGAAATAAGCCAGTTATATTTGAAAAGTGCATACATCACCCCGGGAGATCCACCACCCCCACTGCCAACACCTTGGAAGCTGAATTTATGATATGCACAAGCTTCAAAATCCAAAAAAAAACATCAAGTAGCTTGATCAAGTGAAATTCAAGGTTTCAAAAATATTCTTTACAACATGGCTAACATGAACTCCTTGTGGTTTTCAACTCTGGTACAATTGTTGCAAAGTCATCCAACCACAACTAATATTTTATTTTGTATAAATTTGATATTTTGGGATTAAACATGGAAATAAAACCAATCTTGATAATCAACTTGAAGTAAACAACACAATTCATTATAAGCCATTTATTGCAAAATTTTCAGCTGAAAAATTCAACTTTTGCTGTTGAAAAGGAACAAAATTCTTATTACATATTCCTTGTCTATGTTGAAACCTTGCATTGTTAAGAATGATTCTTTTGTACCCATCAGCTATTCAATTTGAAGCCAATATGGCATTGGTTTCCCCAATTTTTTTACTTCCTCCATGTTCACAAGTTTCAGAAAAACAGTGATATCATATTCTTTTTCCTTCATCAGATTATTTGTAATTATGGTAAGTGCAAGTTGAACTAAGAACACAAGCGTAAAAATCTCCTATCAAAAAGCATCTATGGAACGTGGGCCTTGAATTCTGCAAAAAATCAACAAAAGATTATTTCATTAATTTTGGTGCCACATTGCACATTCATAAATATGGTATATAGATTTGTCTAAAATCAAATTGAATGCCCTAGTTGGAATCAGGAAACACTTTCTAGGTGTAGGATCATTTTTTCCCCCACATATGTTAATATCCATTTGAGAATCACCATTTCAACCTCCCATTAATTTGATATAGACTATATCTCTCATTTCTGTCTTCATTTCTGTCTCAATAAATTTCAACCTAACACATAATTTAATTTAGACACAACAAGATTTCAGGTGGGGATCATTTTTTTTTTGATTCTCTCTTCAAATCTGCTTAAATGTATCCCTGTCAAGTCCCAAAAAGAATTTCAAGAGAAAAGATGTTATTGATCCTAATGAAATTTGGCCATTCAATTACATGTGAATTTTTAAATATCCACAAAAACAGCTTAAGTCATTTACTTGGAAGCTTCCCGCATGGAAAAGCCCTCTTGGGTATCAAATCTCCTGTATAATTTTGTGGTGTTGTTGAAATATGTATACCATCCTGTTTTGGTGTTACTGCTCTGAATCCTAGATTATCCTTAGATGATACTGTAGATAATTTTCAAAAACCATGTCAAGTCCTCCGGTAAGTTATGCAAAATTACTGAGAAAGAGCAAGAAATTGAAAATCATGATTATTGTATTGATGATATATTTCTTACCATCTCTCTTACCAATTAATTCTGGAAGCCTTCTGATCTCACCTCCTATCATCACACTCTTTTTTTCCAACTAAGACCCAAGATTACTTATTATCAAAGAATGGTTGACACTGGTCTTGTATTTATAGATTACCTTTTCAGCTTCCATCTGTCATTTTATAATATCAACTTTGGTTAGAAATGATTCACATGATTTGAAAAATCTCATTCTTTTTCCATGAATAATCAATAAATTTTGGATTCAAACAAAACAATTTTGCCATATCCTATGATCTTATGTCGAACCCCAATCTTAATTACCCAATTACTCATAAGCCGGCCAGGATTTTCTGTTGTAGATTAAGCCCGCCGGGCTTAAACAGAACCCTTGATTTTCCTTGTTTTCCTGCACATACAATATTTTTTTGGTTCAAGCATCCTTAAGCCCGCCGGGCTTAATATCAATGAATTTTGTATTAAAACCAAACAATTTTGATGTATTCTATTATTTTATGCAGGACCCAATCATACTTACCTAGTGACGCACAAGCCCACCAGGAATATCTTTTTTAGATTAAGCCCGCCGGGCTTAAAAACACCCCTGTGCTTCCTTTTTGCCCTACACTCAAAGTCTTTCAGTCCAAGCATTTTTAAGCCCGCCGGGCTTAATATCAATCAATCTGGATTCAAAAAAAATTGTCCAGATTCTATGATTTTATGTGTTTCCCAAAACTTACTTAATTGGTGAGACATAAAACTGCCACGATTTTCTGATATAGATTAAGCCTGCCGGGCTTAAATCCTAACTGAGCTTGTCATTTTTGGCCTTACCCTTGATTTTGTTTGGTCCAACCATCCTTAAGCCCGCCAGGCTTAATCACTAAGATGAAGCCCCAGCTCATAATTATACTTTGATGCTACAGTACAAGTGGAAATTTCAGATCTTCCAGAAATTTTTGAAGAGATATTTATCAAGGGAAAATAAAGAGGATGTGGACAGGAATTCTGGATACTAAGACCTGAGTCAGGAGAAAACAAAGAAATACAGTCCGCTAGGTTGCATTGCAGAAAATTACTCATCCAACAAGAAGTATTGACCTTGAGGAAATGCACTTAGATGAACAGATATTTTTATTTCTATATAAACATTAGGTTTGAAATTTACAACAACTTTGGGGTCAGATTGTAGGACAGAAGATGGTGGATTACATGCAAATTCAATCTTTATGGGGAGAATTGAGTGACAGGAAGTGAAAGGCGTGATAGATACGGAAACAGAGAAAACAATGAGATATGTGAATGATGAAATTCCAACACTTAGTGAAAATTAAACTCAACTGCAAATTTTTTCATCTGGTTTTTACCTGAATGAAAGGATCTTGAATGACCACATGCAAGCTGCACACTTCTTGCATAAAGAACCACCCACAAAAATATTTATTTTTGGTTTGATGAAACTTCAATGATTTTGTGTATAAGGCAGCTCAAATATTGCATTAAAATAACTGATTGGACATTTTCAAGGAGAGTGCTTCTCTTTGCACGTGGTATTTGCACTAGCCTTGGGGGAGGTAGGTTAGATCACACCCAAGACACTTAGTTGGTACAGACCACATGAGAAAATGATGAATTCAACCCTGCGGTATGATATATTTCAAAACTGGATACATATGAGTGGATTTAGATAGGCAGGCATCAGGCATAAAACATGTGTATCCCTCTGCTATCCCTTTCATCAAGGGATTGATATATGTTGGATACAAAGTGGGGACAGCATGGTGAAATACAAAGACCTTGTTTTCCCTGAAGCAAATCCCTCTCAGGCTTCATAAATTATGATCAAATCTGACAAGAAGTTTTCAATAAATTTTGAAGGGTTATGTGGGTAATACATTACAACTTTGGTTCACAGAAAACCGCCTGAAAAACCTATCCATTCAATTCACTCAGCTTAGATAATAAATTACAAGATATAACTTCCAGGGTATTCCACTTGTGTTTTAATTTCCCCCAGCACCAACTCTACTATAGTAGAAATAAAGATTCTGACCTCTTTTGAATTTTGAAGAACCGCTAAAAAAAGAGGCACACTCTGAGTGATTTCATGTATGATCCAGTATTTTTGAGCGCTTAATATATTCCAAGGAATGATGATATCATATGATATTTACAGAAGATTTCACTGTTTGTGGGTTTCAGTTGGTAACTGAAACTCAACATCAAGAATTTAACCTTACAGGTGAAATCCCCAGGAAATTCAATCACAGAGGAATTAAAAATCCCTCGAATCAATTATACATCTGATAAACAGATAAATTGTGCTGGATGAAACGTTTTGATTGAGTATATGCTCAGTTGCTTTGATTTTCATATGAAAAATTTAGAGCTGTTCATTTGGATCATAAACCTCTTATTTGATTCATTTGAAACCATGATTGCTGTGAAATTCAAGCACACTAGCTCTTTGGGCCAAGAAATTTAGCTCATGTATTTCATTTCCTCTATCAAAAGTCATCTGCTCTACAGTACTCTTTGGAGTTTACTGTTCAGAAGCAATTTCCAGTTTCAGCCTTCTCTATCAACAGATACACAAACTTCAAAGATTGGATAATAAAACCACCCCATAAGCGCCTTGCTTAAATACTCCCATCATCCGCCAGACAAACCACCAATTGTCAAACTTGAATTACATTTTATTTAGGATACTAAATTGGATACCATATCCCATATATACCAAGCAAGACATTGGTTTCAATTTCTTAAGGAAGCTGTTTTATCATTTGAAGTCATTGTTGATATTACAATCCAGCTGAGCTTGGAGGCCATGATTTGACATAGAGGATATTGTTTGTCCATTGTAACTATTTCCACCAAATTGATGAATCATGGAATTTAATCTCTCAATTTTGCATGGAACAGAGAAACCGCTATTAAGCAGTCCCTGATTCCTTAATAGTTTCGAATACCCATAGAATGCATTTGGATAGAGGTACTTCAGTCATATTTTGGAAAATTTGTGAAATTTTACTGAAATTTCCAGCTTCAAATTCCATCAGAATCCATGATTAGAAAACCAAACACAGTTTCAGGTTGAAATTGACCAATTTTAACCATTGAAGAACTAAATATGCAGGTCCTGTGGATGATTAGTTGAAGTCCACTCAAATTTAAGCTCTTTTTTCTTGGAATTTTCAGGATAAATATAGAATTACACCTATTAGCTATGATCAATTCACAATAACCATATATTTAATTTATTATCCAGGATTTGGAGTTTGTTGGAATAACTGTTACTAAAATCAAGCTGCATCAGTTTTGACCTGACAGTTGTTAATTGCTTCATTTTATCTTCATTCTTCCCCTCACCATCTTTCACTACAAAGATTGTTCATTTTGCCTCAGGGTATATTGATCAACTTTTCAATTTTTCCCCCTTTTTTTTTTTTTTTTTTTTTTTTTTTTTTCCTCATGCGGCAGCGCTACCATCCTTATCAGGAACTCCATGTGTAATCAATTGTTTCAATTGCTATCAACTCATTTCCCATTTCTCTGATTCACAGTTTTTGTTGAATTATATTTCTTGGAGTCAAGCGTTGGTTAGATTTGATAAATTTTGATAGGTTAAATTAGATACAATTACAATCAAGTATGTACAGCAGTTTTTACAAAGAAATTATTTATGTACAAGGAAAAATGTGATTATAAATGAGAACTAATTTCCGGGGACCATCTCTGAGTTTTTACAAATAAATTATTGATGTACAAGGAAAAATGTGATTATAAATGAGAACTAATTTCCGGGGACCATCTCCTCAAGTTCCTTAACCAGGGCTCTAATATCAGGGTTTGAGCGCAACTTCAAAGCAGATCTTTGATGCTCGGTGAGGGAGTCAAGCCATTCACAATCAAAGCATGCCTTTGGAAAATTTGATGGTGTTTTGAGCTTGCTTTCAATTGGCAAAGAAACATTCCGACGCTCCCGGGTCGCAGCACCAGAAGAGCCTTTTGGGGTTGCTGCTATCATAGCAGCCTTCAAATCATCAATTTTATGCATCATGCAAGAAATTTTGTGATGTTGCCATGGGATTGATCAAACGGTGCATTTTTTGGGATTTCTTTTTGAATAAGCCATTTGGATCATTTGAGATACTTCATCATCGGTATCTTTGTCACTGCATGCGCCTTCAACAATTGGAAAAAGGCCCAAAATCTTTTGATACTTGCTTAAGGTTGCAATTCGGGCATGTTGTAGCTGCAAGAAAAGTTTGGTTTTGTTAGTCCGGGAATATATTTAAGCGGTCAATTCAATTGTTGCTTACATTAACCAATCTAGAAGTGCGCCAAGCAGTCTTGTCTTGTGCGTCTTGTTGACTGCTGGACCACTTATTCTCTTGTCAATACCTGATGAAATTTGTTTAGTAAGGAGACGTGAATCAATATGATAGGTAAACAAAGAATCAGGAAAAAACTGACCGTCTTCTGAGTCGCTGGGTAACATGGAGATGAATGGCATTTTGGATGCTTTCCTCTTGCAGAC
The DNA here is from genome assembly GCA_007896445.1 of Puccinia hordei. NCBI lineage: Eukaryota > Fungi > Basidiomycota > Pucciniomycetes > Pucciniales > Pucciniaceae > Puccinia > Puccinia hordei. Next base: position 104,883 of record RDRW01000079.1, read on the forward strand.
CTTTGGGAACAATTCCAGTGTACTCTTTGCATTTGACCAGCTCAACAAATTTCTTCACGGCCAGATCAAGCAGATGCTCATTATCAGGACTGCTGATTGGTTGGTTGAAATTTGGGCGGAAGGAATGAACTCTGGCGGCAGTCATCATCCTGCGCATGATGGCCAATGTTTTGGGGGTAGCGGATGGATGACCAGGACCATGAGGATACGGGTAGTCTGGATCACTCAAGAGATCCTCCACCTGATCATCAATATCCATGCGCAATTCCTCTTCATCATGATGAGGTAGAGTTTTGCTTTTTGACCCTATCAGGGTGGCAACATGTTGTTGTATCAAGCGCTGAAGATCAAAGTTGAGTTAGCAAGACGTAACATGTGGGGGACAAATGGAGACATACAGTGAATTCCCCTCCTTGTGGTTTTTCATGATCACTAGTCAAATTTCATGAAGTTTATTGGGGATTTACTTACCATTTGAAAAATTATTAATTAAATATATGGAAATACTTCAACTTTGGAGCAGTCATGTGAAAACAAGATACCTTCATTGATACATTCTGTTGAAGTGGGGGATACAGTCAAGATACAGTGTTGATATGTTGAGGATGGGTAAGAGATAAGCAAAGGCACCTCCATAGAGGTGCCAACATTTTTTTCCTGGTGCATAATTATGCAAGTTGCGCTGAGTCAGCTAGTCAACAAGTCTGTCAACTCGACTTGCGGGTACTTGTGCCCGTGTTTTTCCTTTTCTTTTTTGATTCAATACGACTTCTCAAGATTCAAACATTGAATCCGAGAAGACTCAAACATTGAATCAGAGAAGAACTAGAAGAACTAGATCAACAGGTAACATTCATAAAGAGCTCAACCTATCAATTGATACTCATCACCAACTGTTGAATTCACCTCATAGATCACAAACGTCAAATTCAGGAGGAGAGGATAAGAGTTACTAAAATAAAATCATTTATAAACTACAGGTAGTTGATCAAGTATTTTGTTTTTTCTTATCACTTATTTTTTCTTCATAAATATACTGAATTATGTTTTATGTTTATCTAGCTGTTGTTTTCCTTGTTGTTGTGCTGCCGTATTTGCTGTTGTCTGAGTTTTTCAAAAACATCTGTCTGGTCTTCATGTTGGTCTTTTGTTTTCTTTTTATTTTCACTCTCATTGTTTTCTGGTTGGCCATGTGTCTCTTTTATCTGTTTTTCTTGTAGCATTCTACTACTACTGGCTGTGTTAAAGGTTTGAAATAAAGAGACTCTTTGAAACAATCACACTTATATGGCTCATGAACACTCACCACTGTCCTGGCGCCAACACCACAAAGCCGTCATTTACGTCAAGCTTTCAATCCTAACTCAAGCCATCAAGATCCTAGATGGAGGTTCTCAAAACTTAGTAGGCCTGGTAATATCACTGCCTTCTGGGAAGCCATTTCTGATTTTCAAAATCTATAATCCTCCACCATCTTTCCCCTCAATTGATTTATTGAAAACATGGCTGATGTCAACAAACTGTACTCTACTCCACTGATTGTGGCGTGTACAGCAAGGAATAAAACGATTTACACTTTAAAAAGTGTAATAAATACAAACAATATTACTTTGGTGTTTTGTTAAAAACACTAAGTATAAAAAATAACAGGTTACTAACCTGCTGCCAGACTTCTGTTATGGGAATTAATATCCTCGGAAGGGCTAACCAGACTTTAACACGGTTCTTCCAATTAAATTAAGGGGTGTTAATTTAATTGGGGGGGATTTGAAGAACTCTAACTATAAGAGATAGTTATGAGTAAAAAAGGCCAGTCCTCCTAACTTACAGGAGAAGGTGAGCGCCTTGGTAGCTTATAATAAGTTATCTAATTATGGTTAAAGTTGATGGGGGGAGGATGTCTTCTATTTGGTGAAGAAACCTCCTCCTTAAATAATAATTATGTTTGGATTAATCCCTCTGCAATTCATTTGATAGTGGGGATTGGGGGTAATTTGGCAGGTGAATCTGATCAGCCTGTTTGTGGTAATAGGTGAAAAATGGTTTCATTTTTAATTTCCCTTTTGTTAAGAATGTAAATTTAAATAAAAGATAATAAAAAATAAAGAATAATTATAATTATTCAAGCTTGCAGTTTCAAGTATTACATGTTACATACTACATGTAATATCTTGGTGGCTGACAGCTGACATGTATCTACTCTCAAAAGGTCCCAATGTTTGTCTGCATGGATTCAAATCTGCATCACAAACACTGGAACCCCCCTGGATGTAGGAAAAATGACCCGGAGGCAATCAATCTGCTAAATTTTTTATCTTGTCTGGGTTTTTATATTGCTTCACCCAAGCATATCACAACATTCTAATCTAACAAGGGTAAATGATCCTAAGAGACTGGAATGGGTGAAACTGGAGATTAGGAAATCAGGGGGGCTTATGATGATGTAATCTGGGCTTAGGCTATTACTAGTTGTATTTTGTCTCCCGCGTTGTTTTCTCTTTTTCTTCATCACTTCTGTTTTCTCACTTATCATCCAGGTCTGCTGCTCCTCCATTGTCAGCTTGCTACTATGACAGAGCAACCTGTCACAAGTTTTCTACAAGAATTATTATAAAAAATATAGAATATTAAATGATAGTTAGAATATTATTTCATATTCTGAATCTACACTAAAATCAACCTAGGGTACCTCACTCACAGGTACCCCTAATTCTCACTCCTTCACTATGTAAATTTGCTTATAAGAATTAGCAAGTACCTTTAATAAAAAAGGCACTTGCATTAATTAATGCTTATATATATGCTTAAAACCCCATTTCCAGTCACGGAAATGAGGTGTTGTGTAAATTAGGGGAGATAGTGTAAATACACCGTGTTTTACTCAAACTCCGCGTACCGCAGTCCGCAGAACTTGAAGTTCAACCCGCGTGACTGAAAGCCCGCGCCAAAGTTGGGATATAAGCCCCCACGCAAGCATTAAGCCCCTTACAGGCTCTCAGCTTGGCACGCGGACTCCACACTGCAAAGATTATTGTATCAGATTCTCAAATCTGGCATTACATCAGTTGAAATAACCTTTTATCATATCAGACAAAGCTGGTATTGTAGCTACCACAACTGATATTATATCTACCTATTATGATATTATGTCTATCATCAGGGATATTAAATCAGTTGAAACTATTTAATATCAACATGACTGACTTGATGTCAGATTTTTCCATCTGATGTAATACCCATGGGCCAAAATGTTATGTCAGATGCAAAAAACTGATATAAAGTCAGGGATGTTGATATTCAATTGCATCAACTGATGCAATATCTGTCATGATAGACATTAAATCAGGCAAGGTAGATATAATATCAGTTTTGGTAGATACAATACCAGGCTTGTCTGATATAATACCAGATTTTTTCAACTGATGTAATGCCAGATTTGGGAATCTGATACAACCATTCTGACAGTACCACAGTCACTCAGGTACACCCAAATCAGCAAAAACATGCCCCAGTGACCTCATTACATATGTTACATATATAATGAAGATCACTGGGGACTAAATAATTAAATATATTGAATGGTATTATTTATTTATACATGTAAATAAAATATATTGAGTGAAAAAACAGTACAAATAATACTGTGGCTTATTATAAATACAAATAAAGCCACTAGTATTAAATCTATAACAAAACAGTACTAATGTACTACAGACTTTAAGTCAATGTAAATAAATAAATAATAATAAAACACATTAATAAAATCAATTGGTGATGTGTATTCAAAGCAGGGGCTGCTGAAGCATCACCAAGAAAGCAAAAATGGCCAAAATGTGGTCCAAAGATCCCACAAGTTGGCCAATAATACCAACAGGGTCCCCAGGGGGAACTCAAGACTATTTAAGGAGCTCTTCAACCGCCCAAAGAAGGCTCCTCATGCTTCCAAATACCCACTAGCAACCTTACCCACTTCTCATTAGATATATACATCTTTATAACACAGTCTGGTAAGCTTCTTAGTAGTTATTCTTTAGCCCTGTCTTCCCCAACAACTTCACAGTGACCATCCAGCTCCACCATCCATCCATCCAAGCGCTTCAAACTGTCCAGTTTCACCCAGAATATCCCCAAGATCCCTCAAGGTTTATTACTAGTAAGTAATAACCCTTTTCTTGAAGATATTCCCCACTTTCCTTTCCTGGGATTAAACCACCCCTGATTTATCAGGCCCCAGTGTTCCAGGTACCTAAATCCTCTGCAATTTATTTGCAAGATACCTTAGAGGGATCTAAACCACCCCTGATTTATCAGGCCCCTCTGGTTTTAATTATATTAAATTTATTTAATATAATTATTAACCTATTTTTCTCTCAATTTTTATGTCACAATTCCCCCATATCTTTTGGGAATTGCAACTTTGTACCTTACCCAGAGCTTATATACTCTTTCCATCTATCCTTGCACCACCTGTAGCTAGAAGTAATTTTCCTTGGCATCAGGGAGGCTGACATCCATCCTTTCATCCATCCCAGGGCGCTGACAACCAGTCATCCAACTCCAAAGGTTATTTTCCAATACTATAATTTGTTGTGTTTTGTCTCTCTCATCTCTCTCTATTCTAATACATGATCACTTCTGTTTTCTCCCTTATCATCCAGTTCTGCTTCTCCTCCATCCTTTCATCCATCCCAGGGCGCTGACAACCAGTCATCCCACGCCAAAGGTTCCCTTTGACTTTTCCATTTCACAGATTATGAGACCGGTTTTCTAAAACCTAAACTCTGAGCTTAAACACATCAACCTGTCTAACCCTATCTCACCTATCCTCCCAGAGTTACTAGTCAACAATCAACATGGTTGAACTAACCGTAGAACTCCCCGCCAAGGAAAAACTTAATGCAACAAATTTTCTCAACTGGAAAATTTGCATGAAGAGTATCCTTCAACTGAAAAAACTATACATTCTTGTTACCAGAGAAGGACAAGAAGCCGCCACTCTTGAACTTGACAAGAAAGACCCGTATTGCCTATCTGACGCAATGGCCATACTCACTCTAAACTGCGACGTGAAGATTGTGTCCCAGTTCGCCGATGAAGCCAACAACAATCCCTGCAAGTTCTGGGAGCTTCTCGAGAGTTTCTATCAACCCAAGACAATTAAGAATCAATCTACTTTCTTAAACTGGATCTTCACAACTGTCTTGAGTTCTGATAAACTTGAGGCGAACTTGACTACTCTCTATGAAAATTCAAGAATCCTCTGCAGCCTGATTGACGACAAGAAAACAAAACCGTCTACGTTACTCGACTCTTTTATTGCCACCTGGGCTATCATCAACCTACCTGACAACTTCAAGATGGCCGGCGAGCTGATTATAAAGAAGTGTGAAATCGAGGGGCCTCTTCCCCTATGTTTAATTCCAGGGAGTACTTCTCTGATCTAACTGAACACTGCAATACCGTATATCAAGCCAACGGATCCGCTCTTCAAGTCACTGGTATTGGAACAGTGAGACTCGACTTGCCGTTCATGGTCCTTCATTTACGAAACACCCTTCTAGTTCCAAGACTCTTGTCCAACCTAATAAGTCAGTCTACATTTTTACGAACTGGACACACCATTTTTCCCCTTGGTAAAGAAGGATTCACTGTTGTTGACAATGAGGAAAGAATAGTTCTGGACGGGTCATACACCTCAGGAAACCTAATTATCCAAAAGTCATGTCCGTCTGCCCACGTTGCCATTCAACATTCTGTTTCCCCCCAACTCCTATCTCTTCACCGAGCTGCTGGCCATCCGTCCTTAGGATATCTCAGGCGAATGTTTCCAGACAGCAAAATTGAAGATTTCAACTGCATTGAATGTGACCTAAGCAAGAAACATAAAGATCTTTTTCCCAGTTCCTTCCCTCCTGCAACTAGACGACTTGAATACATTCACCTAGACCTGTGTGGTCCCATCTCCCCTCCGTCCAAATCTGGCCATCAATACTTCTTACGTGTAGTCAACGGGTTTTCTCATTATGTCTGGATTCATTTCTTGACCTCCAAAACCAAGACCAACAAACTAATCAAAATGATGTTCAACCAAATCAAAAATGCCTCTGGGGAACAAATTGCACACCTTGTATCAGAAAATGGCACCGAGTTCAAGAACAAAGACTTGATATCCTTCTATGACAAAAAGGGAATCAAGCATCTACCTACTGCACCGTATACTCCAGATAACAACCCCTTTGCTGAAAGAGGAAACCGTACCACCCTCAACAAGGCGCAATGCCTTCTGAAGCACAGCGGGCTGAACCAGCAATACTGGGCCAATGCGTGCAACACCGCCATCTACCTCGAAAATCGAAACAGTTTGTAAATCTATTAATTCCCTTACCCCTTATGAGTTGTGGTTTCAAAGACCACCCAAACTCAATTGTCTATTTCCATTCGGCTGTCAAGCTGTCTTTTTGAAAAACAGGGCCTCTGGGAAGTTTGGAGATCAAGGAGCAGCTGGCGCTTTCTTGGGATACGGGGAGGGGCACCGGACCTATAGGATTGAGCATGGGGAAACAGGTATAGTGCAGACCACCCACCATGATAAATTTCATAAAGATACCTTTCCTGCAAAAATCAAAACCTCTAATCCCTCTCTGGTTGTGAATCCTGACAACTCTCTATTCACCATTTCCTTTGATGATGAAACTCCAGCTGAAACCACTCTGGAGGACATCGAGCAGTCAAAAACCAATCATCCCACTTGAATACAAGAGTCAGCTACACCGGATCACTCCAAGGATTCATCCGCCTATATTAGCTTCTGGCTCTGCGTCCGGGGCTTCGACCAAAGAGAGGGGGTAGATTACAATGATGTATTCTCACCCACCGGCCGACTTACCTCCCTGTGTCTGTTACTAACCATCTGTAACCTCAACCATTTCGAAGTCCACCAAATGGATGTAAAATGTGCTTTCCTCAACGGTGTCCCGGAAGAAGACTTGTACATTTTCCCGCCTCAAGGGCTTCCCCACCACCCACCAAACACTGTACTTCAACTAAACAAACTGCTGTAGGACGTGGAAGGAAACTCTCCTCATCCTTCCACGAACATCATCCGCTCCCCACACCGTGTCCGCTGTCCTCAGGTTAGCCAGTCTTTTTTTTCTTGATGTCTTTCTCTGTTTCTCTCTTCTCCCTTTCTGGCTCTTTTATGTGTAATGACATATCATCCTTCCACAAACATTGTTCATCTTCCAAACAGGTAAAAATCAACATGGAGTCCACGGCTTCCAACCAATAGGTCTCCAGCGCGAGAATCCCCATCCTAGCAGCACCAGGCCCAAACTCCAACTACCTCAACTGGGAGCTAGTTGTTATGGCCAGCTACTTCATATCAGTAGGAGTCAAATATGTCCTATCCCCTGTACCCAAGGAAAGTCAAACGGCGGAATGGATTGCTGATAACGCTGCGGTTGTTGCGGTTCTCACTCAGGCAGTTGATGTTGCCAACCTTTGACATGTACGGTCTTTCTGCAAAGACGCACATGGCATGTGGACTGCTCTGCAATGGACCCACCTAGACTCATCCACCGGGGGCCCCATATTCTGGATCAGGAAGCTCCTCCTCACAAAAATGGAGGGAGATTACATCCTCTCTCATCTGGACAAAATGGCTAAGTCTTATGAGCGTCTCAACGCCCTTGTCACTCCGGAAAAACCGCTCACGCCCTTGGATGTGCATTCCCCCGCTCTCTTGGGATCCATCCCCAACAACTGGGTCGGATGTGTGTCCCACCTCATGAACCAGGATGATACTCCTACTGAAACCATTGTCTTGGCTTTGAAAAACAAGCACACCCGTCAACAGGCTCAGACCAACATCACGGCCTCCGCCTCGTTTGCATCTTCGACCAAGGGCAAGCCCAAGTCCAAAAATCACAGTTGCCCTGGAGGATCCAACTCGGACAAACCTCAACACTGTTGCTTTTGCAATGCTGATGGGCACGACCTCAACAACTGCAAGAATACCCAGGGCATCTTGAACGAGGTCAAGTCGAATCAAAAGCCCCGCCAGCCTTCCTCTAACAATTCCGGGAAGGCCCCTGGTCATACCAACAAACCGGCTTCCTGTGCGGGCCGTACCTCTGCAGCAAACCCTCAGACTTTCCTCCCACTCCTATGACAAAGACGGAGAAAAATCCGACTATTCCGGTTCCGAGATTGATGTGGTCGCAGGGTACGCCGTGGAATCACTTTCAGTCTTTCTGAACCCGTTTGCGTCGGGGGATGCCAACCTGGATTCTGGATGCTGAATGTCCATGGCACCCAATCTATCCTCCATTGAAAATCCCAAGCCCTGTTATATCAAAATATGGTTTTATTTATATTTTTATATTTCTCACGCTATGTTTTATATTTTGATATTATACTATGGGTTTATTTCTCAACAATCCAACTATGTATTTACAAGACACTATATATAGTTTTCATTTGTCTTGAAATATATTTTTCCCTGGGGGAGTTTTCCATCACCAAACACTATCTTTAGGATTGTAGCTTCTACAGGTTATGAGCCTGCGCTGTTACCAGCGGCAATATCAATCATCATTCACCCTTCTGTGAATAGATAAACTAGCTTTTGGATCTTCACCCTTCCGTGAAGTTTATTACTATCCCACTTGACTTTAAATATTAATGGTTAATACTAGATCTGGTAATCAAGAAATAACTCAACCAGATTTTTCAGCAAGAGTGACTCCTCCAAGAAAACATCAACTTTTGGCAGTCAACCAGTCTTTCAAATCAAACAATTTTGTCTTGGCAGATTCGTCTTTGTCCTCAAACATGATGTCTGCGTCTCAATCGAACATCCCTTTTCCCTCGTCTTCAGATACTCAGGATGCTAATCCGGCCTCTGGACCCGTCAATTCTATTGACAACCAAGATTCAAAGCCCCCGGAATCTTTGGATGCAATAATTGCTAACAAAATCGAACAGACTGGACTGTCGGGTCTTGATGATAATCTGTTGAAGTCACTTCTCATCCGCAATTTGAGTAGTACCAGCAACGCAATGGCGACGGCTGCGTCAACAACTGTATCCAGCCAATTGCAATGGAATCAGCTAGGAAAGGACGTATCTCCTCAACTGGCGATAGACGGGAAAAATTTTCCTTCTTGGTTGGCCTCGGTTATGGGAATTGTGCACCAAGTCACTCAAAACACCAAGTTTTTCGATATTGACACATTGACTACAGACCCGCAAATTTTGAATGGTGTTTTTTCTTTGATTCAGATGTCTATCGATCCGGTGCTGCGCTCATCCCTCAACGGATTGTCTGCGTATGGGGCTTACCATTCTCTTGAGGAGCGTTTTGCAGCAACCTCCTGGTCTCTCCTTCTTAGCCAATACTCTGACATCGCCCAAGCCCCAGATGCATCAGATTTGTTATCAGCCAGCTATGAAGCTTTAAAGCAGAGCTGGGCTGATTTAGAGGAGAGATTAGGGGGGCTGACCGCAGATAAGTTGCTTTCCTTATCTTTCCATCACTTGGTCAAGCGATATCAGCACAGCATTGCTGATGCGATTGATTCTCGACTGGCTATCAACCCCACCAAGAATATCCCGTTGGTGGACATCCTCAACATTGCTACTCGGCTTCATCAGTCAGCCATGTCGTTGGCTTCGCCATCCGCTATGGCGTTCTTGACTCAAAATCGAGGCGGGTACAATTCAAGTGGTCAAGGAGGTCGAGGTCAATGGTTGAACCGAGGACGCGGTCATTTTTTGAGAAGTCAGGGAGCAGGGTCTCATGCTCAATCTCCCTCCAGGGTACCTCCTGCGGACGTGTGGGCTGCGAAGCATCTGACGGAAAGTTTTCCTTGCAACGTCTGTTGGGAATGGGGACACTGGGGCCCGGATTGTCCAAGGGTAAAAGATAATCTTCCGCCGCTTGAAGATCCTCGTTTGTCAAACCAGGACTGGCGCCCCAAGAAATCGACTACCCTGTCCGGTTGACTGGTCAAGACTGGAGGATTGGCTTCAATCTCCGCCACTCCGGATAATCCGTTGGACTTGCTGTGCAACGCGGGAGCTACTCATCATGTAATGTCCCATAGAGAATTCTTTACCCACGTTTGCCCAACTAACATGGGTCTTTGTGTGGCGTCTCAAGAACAACTTCCCGTAGACAGTGTTGGAGATGTGGCTATTCCGACGAGTTTTGGTACTTTTTTGCTGAAGGACGTTCTCTTGGTGCCACAAGTATGTGGAACGGTTATATCAGTTGGTTATTTTGATTGTTGGGACGGGAAAGTTTCTTTTGAAAATGGTTTATTCTTGTTTGTACAAGCATCAACGTGTTTCCTGACGTATACCAGAAATTATCAATGGTTTATTTGATACCCCCTTCCCTCATTGGCTACTTCATTTCCACCTGTTTTATCTTCTCTATCTTTCTCTGATCTTTGGCATGCTCGGATGGGCCATATTGCAATACAATTCTTGAATAAGACCATTGTCAATCAATGTGCCCATGGTGTTCCAATGAATAAGCTCCCACTTTCTAAATCAAGATGCCACTCTTGTTCTTTGTCAAAAAGCACTCATCTACCAATTCATTCGCCGTCACGGGATCTGGTGGAACAACCAGGAGATATGGTGGCCATTGATTTAGTTGGTCCTTTTCCGGCTGCTCTCGATGGAAGCATCTATGGATTGGTTATTCACGATATTTTTTCCAGGCTGACATCCGTAATTGGTCTGAAGAGAAATTCTTTGGCGGCCCCGGTGATCATTGATTGGATCATCAAGTTCAACAAGAACATCAAACATGAAGTTCAAGGTGTCACGCTCTGTGATGCCAAGGACTAAGATCCTTCTAGCTACACAGGGTGCAAAGATATAAAAGGGTGGTAATATGGTGGTGATATGAGATATAAAAAATTTAAGGATATATTTTTTAAGGAGGGGCCTGCAAGCAGGGGTGGTTTAGTTCCCTCCACAGGTTTTCGTGCAAAAGCAGAGGAAATTGGTGACCTGTTAAAACTGGGGCCTGCAAGCAGGGGTTGTTTTGATCCCAGTAAAGATGGCTAGAAGGGCCAAAACTCCTGAAAGAAAGGACTTACTGTTATGGTCTTTTCTGGAAGGAAGGGGCACTTCTATGGGTTACTGGACAGGCTGAGGCGGTTGGATTGATGGGCTAAAGACTGGCAGTTGGTGAAGAAAGAGGGCTGAGTGATCAGGTCTATAATAGACAAACTTACAGGGCAGGACACTGGTTACTATGACTGGTGGAATGCTATGTATGTATGTTGTATGTATAAAAGATGATGATGATTAAAGCAAGGGGAAAGAAGAGCCTCTTAAATATCTTCTTTGAAGCCTTGGTGGCGAAACAGGAGAGCTAGAGTGGGCTGTCTTGTGTCATGATTCTTAGTAGTAACTACTAAGGATGAGCCATGACAGATTGGCAATGATGTCAATGGTTGACATGTGAGTGTTACCACATTTACTGTCATGTAATAAGGTTCAAGTGTGCGCTTCAGAGTGTCCAACTGAAGTGGTAACTATGTAAAACATCTGTCATGATTACCATTGGTAATCTGTCATCCCAATTGGGCCACAAATGTCAAATATGTATTTAAAGATGTTTAAATATGTCTCTTTCAAGTTTTTATATAATATTATTTATGTATGATCTTTATTCTGTTCGTCATACAGGTTGTATATTCTACTATTCATGTGTATCCTCATGATTTAAGGTGGATTTACTACTAGAAGGAGTAAAGTTACAGGGGTACTTTGGCTGGGGTACCCTAGGTTATTTTACGCGTAGAATAAGAATATTAAATAATATTCTGTATTTTATATGTATTTTACATGTGTTTTTATATTTTATTTATTATCTTATTGCTTTGTGAGTATCAATGCAATACTACATCTCTATATGTAACAGTGGTAATTTATCTGTTATATTATTAGTGCTAGTCAGGTTGTCTCTGACATAGTAGCAAGCTGACACAAGGTATCAGGTCGGATAACGGTGGCGAGTTTAACTCCAACGCTTTCAAGAAATTCCTGCAAGGAAATCATATCACGCACAAGCTCAGCATTCAATACGAGCACCATCAAAATGGTGGCGTTGAAAGGACGAACAGAACCCTTTTAGATATGGCCCGGACTCTGCTGATACACGCTAAGTTACCAAATTCACTCTGGTTTCTTGCGTTGAAGCAGGCGACGTACATCTTCAACCGCGTTGTTCATACTGATGCTGACAAGTCCCCTTATGAAATTGTAATTGGCAAGATACCTTTGTTGGATATGGTGCGGGTTTTTGGCTGTAGGGCTTATCTACACAACTGCCATACAGTGGTATATGACACTACAAATTTCCAATATGAACTGGTAATTCAGCCAGTTTCATAGCCTTTTGGTCAAGGAGTGTAGTTCAGTTTGATTGGAAATGCTGAGTCATGAAAGTAAACTGGCTAACCCTGCCACAGGTTCAATGCGCAATCAGGACATCTCTAGCCTGTGACCATTGTCAAGGGTTTCCACCCGTTGGTAGCAAGATTGTAGTTATCTTCGAGCTTCACTTCAAAGTTCAAAGATAACTTTGAAGCTGCTTTGAAAGTCAAGGTTCAAAGCATCTCTATCTTCGAGGGATGTTTCCCCGCAATCTTGGTGGTTCCTTGTAGCGTCAAGAGTGTGTCTGAATATGGCTCCATGAGTGTTGACATGGGTTGGTGCCACCAGCCATAGCACATTCGAGACGAAGTGCCCTTAACCCCGGGGGTACTGTCATACGGTGGTACATGACACTACAAATTTCCAATATGAACTGGTCATTCAGCCTTCATAGCCTTTTGGTTAAGGAGCGTAGTTCAGTTTGATTGGAAATGCTGAGTCATGACAACAACGCCAATTACACGAAGCAGTTTGTGCCACAATCCATGGCTCTTATCCACGTCGGTATTCTCGAGGACGCTCATGGGTGGTTGCTCTGGAACCCGGTCTCAAAAAGGCATTGAAAAAGGGGTGTCGGTAATTTTCCACAAAGACAATCTTTGTTTGCAGCTCACAAACTCAGGAACGGTGAATGCAATATTGAACGCCATTTGGGTTGATACGTTGGGTGATTTCAGCGGGATTTGGGAACTAGAGTTGCAAGCACGCTGTCTTAGAGTCTGCGATGTCTGTCTCACCGTTTGCTTCTGATGCTCCTAACAATTTCCACCAGGCAACGAACTCACCACTGGTGGCAGAGTGGAAAAAGGCAATCGAAAGTGAGATTGACATGATGTTAAAGCTCCAATTATGGGAAGAGGTTGATGAGTTGATAGGAGAGGATGTGGTAACATGCAGATGGGTATTTGCTCTCAAGAGGAATCAGGAGGGAGATATTACTAAATTTAACGCTTGAATTGTGGCTCAGGGTTTCAAACAGGTTCACGGGAAAAATTTTAGTGAAAATTTGCGCCGACTCCAACTTTTTCATCTCTTTGTTTGCTATTGGCAATGGCGTCTCATCACGATTGGCTGGTGGCGTCTTTTGACGTGAAGAGTGCATTCTTGCACAGCGACATCAATCATACAGTCTTCATTCGTCCACCTCCTGGTGTATCGTTGACACCTGGCCGAGTCCTCAAGCTCAATAAGGCGTTATACGGGACGCGCCAAGCTTCCAGGTGTTGGTGGCTACACCTTAAGTCCAAACTCGGCAATATCGGTTTCATTCCCAACCCGGAAGACCAGAGTACATATGTGTACAGTTCCAACGCGGGCAAGGCTTTTCTGTGGGTACACGTTGACAATGGATTATTCACTGCAAGTTCAAAACAACTCCTCGGTGAACTCAAGGACCGGCTCACGGCGGTTTTAGACCTCAAATGGGACAATTCGTTATCAAGCATTGTTGGTTTAAGGGTTCAGGAGACGGAAGGTGGATACAAGATAGATCAACCTATGCTGATTGAAAAGATTCTGGCTTTCCAGCCTTCCAATATCTGCACCAGGACTCCAAATGCCTCCACCAATCTTCAATCAAATTTGTCAAACGGGTCGATGGATCAAAATTATCTGTCACGCATAGGGTGTCTACTTTACCTTGCCATGGGATCTAGGCCGGACATCACCTTTGCAGTGCATTTCCTGGCTTGTTTCTCTTTGGCGCCTGACAACACTCACTGGGCGGCCCTCGATCATCTCATCTCATACCTAAGGTACAGTTCTGGGATCACGTTACCCATAGTGGCCAAGCGACCATTTAGCAATGGAGTGATAACCTGTGTGGACGCCAATTGGGGCGGCGAAATTTCAAGATCTGTTCATGGATTCATTACAACGGCTTGGGGCGCTCCAATCTCGTGGTCGTCAAAGAGACAGTCGTGTGTGGCAGGTTCGACGTGTCAGGAGGAATACATGGCCTTGTCGTTTGGCTCCAAGGATGCTTGTTGCATATTGTCAATCCCCTCCAGCTTTTACAATCTTCCTCCTCCTTTGATCTTGTTGGACAACAAGCCAGCGGTACACATTAGCTCGGACTGCGGCACTCGAAAAGAACATCGCCATGTGGACCGCAAATTTCATGTGATGAATGAAATTCTATATCAGAAGAAGGTTTGGTTAGAATGGATACCCACCACTTCTCAGCTTGCGGATATTTTCACCAAGGCCTTAGGATGGAGGAAGGTTGGTGATTTTCTGGTGGATGTAGGATTGCATGTGTGATCCAACACTTTGGAAAGTTCAGGGGGGACAGTATGCGCTGGCGGCGAGAAACATGCGCCCCCCGCATCTGTTCGTCTCCCTCCATGGAATACACATGCCGATAACGGATGATTGGTTCACAGTGGCTAACCATCCTGTTCTTATAATTTACAGAACTTGTTTCCGCTCTCTCATCTTTGGTTCCGTTGTCTCCACGAATTCATCTGCGAATTGGTTTCCTTTTATCTTTTCATTTATTTTTCACTCTTATTTCTCTTGTTATATTTTCCTGGTATTTTTTGTGTTTGGAGTTTTTCTATATTTATTTTTCTGTTTATTTTTCCCTTTTTATTTCTTGATTTACAACTTTATTTTTCATTGTTTTGTCTTTTCTGTCTTCATTTTTATCACGGATTGTTGAGGGGGGGAGTGTTATGTCAAAATATGGTTTTATTTATATTTTTATATTTCTCACGCTATGTTTTATATTTTGATATTATACTATGGATTTATTTCTCAACAATCCAACTATGTATTTACAAGACACTATATACACCACGGGTACCCCCAGTTCAAAAAAAACGTCCGGCCAACGCATTCATTTGTCGGACGCCTTGAAGGCGTTCTCAAGGCGTATGGTTTCTATTTTTGGAACTTCGACCCGTCTCAAGAACCAAAAGGGTTCTCAGCACGACTTTTCGGACGACTTGAAAACCACTTTTGGTTTTCAAGTCGTCTGAAAAACCACTGATGACTTGAAAACCGTTTTCAAGGCGTCATTTTAAGAGTTGGAGACTCCACTGCTACAGAGCTCCAGTGAGCCAAGGAGCTGATGGGCTCAGGACCAACTATCGAGGGCTCAACTTGCCCATCTTCACTGGAGGGGATCGGGATGAAAGGACTGTTGAAGTCCTTTCATCCCGAACCCGATCAGTCATTACAGATATATCGCTCAGTCTACTTTGTCGAGTAGTCTCTGACTCTTGTCGGTTAGACCTCAGCGTTTTTTTGCTGCTCCGCGGTTCGATTCCGCTCTTTTTTGAGAATTCCCAGGGCGGCTTTCAGTCGTCATCGAGGCAGATCAACAACGTTTGAAAGTCGTCTCAGCCGGCTCCCGGGCGCCTTTGGTTCTCACTCGAAGTCGAGGGAAAAAGACGCCTGGCCGAAATCCTATGCTACTGAATAGGATGACGCCTTCCAGGCGCCTAGCAGGACGACTCGCCAAATTGCTTCCATGGTGTATAGTTTTCATTTGTCTTGAAATATATTTTTCCCTGGGGGAGTTTTCCATCACCAAACACTATCTTTAGGATTTTAGCTTCTACAAGCCCAACCGGACTCCGGTCAGACTCGCCGATCATTCTGTCGTCGAGGCCAACCACAAGGGTATGGCTTGCCTCCCGATCAAAGGGAATCCTAAGGTGAAAGCTCTGGTGGTCCCGTCTCTTCACAAACCTTTACTGTCAATCGCCTCCCTCTGCGACGGCGGTTTAACGGTTGTCTTCACGAAGTCTTTGTGCAACATATACAGGACCGATGATAGCAAGATAGAGGGGCCCCTTTCAGGCCCAGGCTACCGTTGAGGAAACCTCTACTACCTCCCATCGGAGCCCGTGAGCTCCTTTTCATCGTCTCCTCTTCTCCCCAGCTCCCTAGACACGTCGCTATTTGGATTCCACACTCGTCTGTCCCACCTGGGACTGAAGCCCCTTAAACTCCTGCTAAAACAAGCCAGGATTTTCCCATCAGTGATGAACAAAATTGAAGTCCAACACTGTCCAATCTGCGTTCAGTCAAAAATGCCCCAAAAAGCTTCCAAGTCACGTTCTCAACACCGCGCGTCTCAGCCAGGACAACTCATCCATTCCGATGTGGGATCCTATGAGGTAAAGTCTTGGGAGGGGTATACTTATTTCATCACATTCATCGACGACTGCTTGAAATCTCTTGTTGTCTATCCTATGAAATCCAAGAGTGATGTGTTTGCTTGTTTCAAGACCTTTCGCGCGTTCTTTGAGAAAGATGGTACACACAAAGTCATCGCACTCAGGACAGACAATGGAGGCAAGTACCTATCAAAAGAGTTCGCCTCCTATATGCTGTTGGCCGGGATAAAACATGAGCCCGGCCCTCCGCACTCCCTGGAACTGAATGGTGTAGCTGAGAGAACAAATTGAACAATCAGCAACTTCGTCAGATGTTCCCTCCTCACGGCCCATCTTCCAAAGTCTTTCTGAGCAGACGCGCTCCGTCATTCCATGTTTTCTTATAACTCCTACCCGTGCCACACCCCAATGGGTTTTAAATCCCCCGATTCCATACTCAACACACCGCCGGTTGACATCAAATTGCTTCATCCTTTTGGTTGCCTTACCTGGTACAAGGTTCCCGAGGCCAACAGGAAAAAGCTTGACAACAAAGGAAGAGCCTTGATCCTCCTTTCCTACCTTGGCGACGGCAACGGTTTTCGGCTGTGGGACCTGGAGAATTGATCTGTGGTGAAGTCACGAGACGTAATTTTCAACGATGCAGTATTTCTATATGGCACCCAGCTGACCTCATCACCTCCTTCCAAAGTGACGGTCAAAATCCCCTGGCCAACTGCTCCAATGAAACCTCACGCAACCCCTGTTTTGGCGGAAGCTCCTCCTGACAATGTCCCTTTGGAGGAAGATTCCCCCGAACCCATGGCCGACCCACCGCTCAACCCACTGCCAGAAGCGCCTATAACTCAAACCACCCCGCAAGAGGATCATCCTCTAAACATACAACTCCATCCAAGATTTGATCATTGTCTCACGGCGTCAATCCACGCTCCTGGGAACGCTCTGAGAGATTCTCAAGCAATCCTCTCAGACTCTGACCTGCCGGCTCCTTCCTCTCCTGTGAGTTCACTGTCAAGCCCTGACAGTTTGTGTCAGCCTCCCTGATGCCAAGGACCAATCCTTCTAGCTACAGGTGGTGCAAGGATAGATGGAAAGAGTATATAAACTCTTAGTAAGGTACAAAGTTGCAATTCCCAAAAGATATGGGGGAATTGTGACGTAAAAATTGAGAGAAAAATAGGGTTAATAATTATATTAAATAAATTTAATATAATTAAAACCAGAGGGGCCTGATAAATCAGGGGTGGTTTAGATCCCTCTAAGGTATCTTACAAATAAATTGCAGAGGATTTAGGTACCTGGAACACTGGGGCCTGATAAATCAGGGGTGGTTTAATCCCAGGAAAGGAAAGTGGGGAATATCTTCAAGAAAAGGGTTATTACTTACTAGTAATAAACCTTGAGGGATCTTGGGGATATTCTGGGTGAAACTGGACAGTTTGAAGCGCTTGGATGGATGGATGGTGGAGCTGGATGGTCACTGTGAAGTTGTTGGGGAAGACAGGGCTAAAGAATAACTACTAAGAAGCTTACCAGACTGTGTTATAAAGATGTATATAGCTAATGAGAAGTGGGTAAGGTTGTTAGTGGGTATTGGGAAGCATGAGGAGCCTTCTTTGGGCGGTTGAAGAGCTCCTAAAATAGTCTTGAGTTCCCCCTGGGGACCCTGTTGGTATTATTGGCCAACTTGAGGGATCTTTGGACCACATTTTGGCCATTTTTGCTTTCTTGGTGACGCTTCAGCAGCCCCTGCTTTGAATACACGTCACCAATTGATTTTATTAATGTATTTTATTATTATTTATTTATTTATATTGACTTACAGTCTGTAGTACATTAGTACTTTTTTGTTATAGATTCAATACTAGTGGCTTACTTGTATTTATAATAAGCCACAGTATTGTTTGTACTGTTTGTTCACTCAATATATTTTATTTACATGTATAAATAAATAATACCATTCAATATATTTAATTATTTAGTCCCCAGTAATCTTCATTACATATGTAACATATGTAATGAGGTCACTGGGGTGTGTTTTTGCTGATTTGGGTGTACCTGAGTGACGGTGGAGTCCGCGTGCCAAGCTGAGAGACTGTAAGGGGCTTAATGCTTGCGCGGGGGCTTATATCCCAACTTTGGCGGGGGCTTTCAGTCACGCGGGTTGAACTTCAAGTTCTGCCGACTGCAGTACACGGGGTTTGAGTAAAACACGGTGTATTTACACTATCTCCCCTAATTTACACAACACCTCATTTCCGTGACTGGAAATGGGGTTTAAGCATATGTATTTATATATATAAGCATTAATTAATGCAAGTGCCTTTTTTATTAAAGGTACTTGCTAATTCTTATAAGCTAATTTACATAGTGAAGGAGTGAGAATTAGGGGTACCTGTGAGTGAGGTACCCTAGGTTAATTTTAGTGTAGATTCAGAATATCAAATAATATTCTAGCTATTATTTGATATTCTGTATTTTTTATAATAATTCTTGTAGAAAACTTGTGACAGGTTGCTCTGTCATAGTAGCAAGCTGACAGTTTGTCTGATCTCTCGGTGATTCTCCTTCCCCCGTTAACTTTACCACCCCCTGGCCCTGTCTCAGGAAGATCTCCGCACCCGCCCTCACGACACAGTTCCCCACACTCAAAACCTTCCCCTTCCGCTTCTACTCCCCAGCGCATCTCTCCAACACCGCCTTCCCCACCCCCCTGACCTCCATTTCCACCACCAAAACTGCAATCTTCCCCGCCTTGCCGCCATTTTGGCCGCAAGCACAAAGCACCAGACAGGTATGGCCAATGGTCAAAACGCACTTCCCTTCCTGAAGAGGTCAATACTCCAAAGACCTGGCGTCAACTCCTAAAATTGCCCAACAAACTCTGGTGGCTAAAGGCAGCGGATGAAGAGTTTGCTTCTCTCCTAGGCATGCAGACCTGGAAGCTAGTCCCAAGGCCAGAAAAAAGGAAGATTATTAAGTCCAAATGGGTCTACAAGATGAAGAGAAGGCCCTACAAAGCAATCTAGGAGCTAAAAGCAAGGCTAGTGGCCATAGGATACTCGCAAATCCAAGGTCTAGACTACAATGAGGTATTCTCTCCTACCCTCTGGCTCAAGACTCTCAGGCTGATCTTTAGTCTACTTTCTTCCCAAGGCTGGAAAGTTCAACAAGTGGACTTTAAGACCGTGTTTCTGAACGGTCATCTTGATTCACCAGTCTATATGGAGCAGCCCCCAGGCTTCAAGGATCCACTCCACCCAGACTGGGTGTGTGAATTTTCTTGCTCCCTCTACGGCCTCAAACAGTCCCCGCAGCAATGGAACATGGAGCTCCACAAGGCTCTTCTCAAAATCGGCTGGTCAAACTCAAAATATGATCCAACCATTTACTTCAAGCTCAACGGCGGTAAACTGGTTGGTGCGCTTACCACTCACGTTGATGATCTGGCAATAGTCGGTGAACCAATCACTGTTGACTCCATAATATCAGAGGTGGGAAAATGGTTCAAGATTGGGGCTGACAAAGAGCTGAACCATTTCCTATCAATAAAAATCTCCCGCGACCTGTCAAAAGGGCATTTCTTCCTGAATCAAGCGCATTACATATTGGATGTCTGCTCTTGCTTTCTGGACGGTAACCATGTCTCCGTCTGAACCCAAAAAAACTCCTCCTTTGAGGACCTTGGCCGTTGTCTACCTGAAGATCAACCCTCATCTGGTCCTTATCCCCAATTAATTGGCTCCCTGCTCTGGGTATCCCAGTGCACTCACCCCAATGTGTCTTTCGCGGTAAATCACCTTTCTCAACACTTACGTGATCCATCCAAAGCCCATTGGAAAGCAGTGGTACGGGTCCTCAACTACTTGGTTTCAACAAAGGATCTGAAGCTCCGCCTTGGCGGGGATCTGAAATTCTCTGGGTACTCCAACTCCAATTGGGCCGAGATGGCGACAATCAACGCTCAACGTCAGCATACACCTACCGGATTGGTGATGGCACAATTTCTTGGAAATCTCGCAAACAGGCCACCATATCTCTATCCAGCACCAAGGCGGAATACAAGGCCCTCTCTGACTCTTGTAAGGAGGGCTTGTGGCTACGACATCTGCTAACTGAACTCCGACTTTGTCCGGACACTCCAATCCCACTTCACGTTGACAACGAGGGCGCTGAGGCCCTTGCCAAAAATCCAGAACATCATGCCCGCACCAAACACATTCACGCAAGGTATCATGTTATCCGTGATTGCGTTCAACAGGAGGAAATAACCCTTCTACATGTCTCAACAAAAGACATGCTTGCGGATATGTTAACCAAGCCACTTCCCTGGGTTGCGCTCAAAAATCATTGCAAGATGTTTGGTATTGTCCAGTGATCAATTTCCTCTTCCCCTCTCTCCATATCTCCCTATCTTTTCCTCCATTATCCCCTATTTCTTCTCCCCTATTCCCTTCCTTTTCATTTTCTCTTTTTTTTTTCTTCTCTTTCTCCCTCTCAATCTCATTTGTCTTTTCCTTTTCTATCTTCTTTCCATGTGTGCAGCAAGGGGGGGTGTTGAGTTTCACTCAGGTGTTTTGTTTCTTTCCTGCTTTACACATGTATTTCCCATTTCACATACATATCACAGCTTGTATGTAGTGTGCCTGAGGCAGCGGATGTGGAAGGAAACTCTCCTCATCCTTCCACAAACATTGTCCGCTCCCCACACTGTGTCCGCTGTCCTCAGTGTTCCACCCCACTTACGTTCATCATAATACATGCGTAAAGCCAAGCCGCAAACTGCTTCATGTGGCCCCAATTATATAACTGCAATTGCATCTCTTGGAGAGAACTCCATTGTGTCTTGAGGATCCCAATTGTGTGTTTGTTACGGACTCGCGCCTTTTCCAAGCAGTAGTTGAACTCTGTATTGATCCTTTTGTATGCTTCTGGGGCCTTATATGCAGGTATGACAGTGCTGGTCAATTCATAAGCTGAATCGGCAAGCAAGTATTGGCCTGAAAGGTCCAGGAACATTAAAAATAAGTTTAAGGAGAAATTGGAAAGAGAGAGATTAAGCTTACCTTTGTCAAAGAAGTTTGCAGCATTTTGGTGCAACTGCATGAATTTGTAAACCCAACTGTCACCGCATGTACCGGGCAACCTGTGATGAATGAGGTAATATGCTTATTGCAGTCACATATTATCTGAGAATTGACCAAATATTGATTTTTTTGATCAAAAAATACTTTGCCATCATAACCTGGCCGCTGATACAAGGGGATAGTGGTACACTACCATCAACGAATCCAACCCAGCCTTTGAAACCCTCTTTTTGCATCACATCAGATATCTAGGAACGTTGAGTAGAATCAGGCCATACCACCAATTGGTGGCCGACTGAGATGATGGCCTCAATAACTCTGTGTGTGACTTTGATCACAGTTCCTTGCCCAACATTTAAGGTTGGTGAGAATCGTCCACCCAAGGACCCATTTCCATTCATCCCAAGTCGTTCAAGAGTAATGGCGAGTTGATGGGCTATTGGCAACTGGGGTCAAGTTCCACCTCGATGAAAGACAGGATTGGAGCAGATGAGATCTAGAACATCAATAAAGCCAGACTTGGATGTCCTTGCAGCTTGTCGCAAATCTTTCTTGGGCATGGAGAATAGCCTTCCTAGGTCGAACTCATCACAAGTTTTTGGAGTTGGTCGGGGTTCCAGATATTGGTTTGACAAGGTAAACTGGAGAAGGTCTCCAAAAAGTGCTTGATTGCTAAAAAGCAAATCATACAATTTTTGTAAGGAGGTGTTTTGGTGAAAGGTGAGCTTAGCAAGTGTGGGGATAGTATTTGTTTCCAAAAGGCCATCAATTTCTTCAAATTCCAACCAAACAATTATCCAAAAAAGGTTGCGTATTAGATTTTGCCTTTCTGAGTATCCACACATTTTGGTCTGGAAGAGGATTTTATTAGTAAGATGAGGCTTGAATAAAGAATGGTATACTTACAGGTATGTTAGAAAGTTGGTGGGATGAGTTGATGAGGGGGAGTGGTAATGTTGATTGAGATCTTGTGTGATGTTTATGTATGTAGATAGCTGATTAGCCTGTTCACGTTCTGCTGGCAGAAATGAAATTTTACGTTATAAACTTTATGGGGTTTTTTTATGTGCATATTATTTTAAGTTAAGTTTTTGCTGGTGGAGGCCCAACGTGAACCGGGCTATTGAGTGTTTGAAAATTGATTTGCAAAAGTATTTCCTTTAATTAATTTTCCTTCATTTTTGATAAAAAATAGATTTAATTTATATAGAATTTTATTACTATTTTCTGAATGTGGTCATGAGTGTGGCTTGAACACAGAGCCTTCTTTACAATTCAGATATTCACAAGCTTGTTCTTAATTGTTAGACTATTATACCATTTGTGGCAAGAATTAAGTCTAATTTCTTTTATAATCAGAATGTCCAAGTAAAATAAATAAAACAAAATAAAATGAATAAATAATAATAAAATTAAGGAAATAATTATTTATTCAGCTTGCAGTTTCAAGTTTCACATATTACATGTAATATCTTGGTGGCTGACACAGGACATGAAGATATTGAGGGAAAAAAGCTGGTGGATTGTCTGGCCAAGGATGCGGTGGAGTCCCCCTCCACCCCCTTGCTGATGGCGCAGGGCAACACGGTGAAAATAAGGCAGAAATTCTTAGCTGACTTAAATGCAGCGAGACCCGCTCCCTCAGGATTACACATCTCATTTATTTCTCTCATAAATCAGCTCGTGTCAGGACATTGTACACTAAAAAACTTTCTCTTCTGGATTAATAGGTCAAGCGACCCCCTTTGCCCAAATTGTGGAAGCAGGGACAGTGTTTGTCACTTGATGAACTTCTGTCCATCCTACAAAGGACAAAGAAGGGACCTGCAACGGCAACTGCAAAGACTCAAGGTCCGCTTCAAAGCCAATAAATTGTAGCAAGTTCTTCTTCTTAGGAAGGCAGAGGGGCCCTTGTCACATTTTCTCAAGATCTCAAACAGATTTCAAGAACAGCTTCCAGTTTAAAAAAAAAGAGAAAAAAAAAAAAACAAGAAGAAAAAATTTCCACCTGGATTTTTTGAATGATCTTTACTTGTTTCTCTCTCTCTGCTCTCTTTTCTTTTGTCTCTCTTACACTTCTTTTCTCTTGTTATCAGTTTTTCTTGATTATTTTCATCTCATCAGCGCTTTGGCGTAGTTTTGTTAGATTTTTCCTGTGTCCTCACAGAAATGTTGTTACTTCATAGTGTACAATGCTACAGGCCAAATTACACCTAAAAAAACAAAAACAATCTGATCAACCCACATAACTGTAAATATTATAAATAGTCTCCAGTCTACGAAGTACATTTTCCCTATAAGATCAGTGAGCCTGACGAAAAGGAACACGTCGTAGTAAGCTACTGGCAGGCTCGGTGTCGGAATCCCTAAACTCGGTGAGGAGAGATATGAGAGCCGGTACCGGCGTGTGCTGGAGCTAGACTGTTATATGATACGCGCCGCAGCGACTGGTTCTGACATGATCACTAAGATTATGGATAACGGTATGTACAGTCTTGATGATCTAACTATGTTTGTAACCTTGATTGACTCCGTCTCTAAAACAACCTTATTATTGATCACCTCGTAGTGTAGTGAACTACAGTTTTTGCATGCCAGTTTGCCGGTTTTGTTTTGGTGATCATCACAGATCATAGTCCGTTTTTCAAGTCAGTGCACTTTGAAGTGAGACAATTCAATCTCGAAATACACATTCCCCTTCTGAATCTGTACAGGCCGAGGAGTTATGTATATCACGGCTGAGTTTTGAAAGCATAAATACCACATCCTTTTTCCTTCAGACAGATGACTGCGTAACACGGGTGTGGCATGACGTCCCCGCGAAGTTAAAACCAACATGGGCTATTTGATTTTCTCGGTAAATAGTATGAGATAAGTACGATCTCTCCTCCCTTAGAATATCATTCGTCAAACTCATTTGGACTACTGAAAAAAAATGAATCTCCTAGTACACGCCATAACATCCATGGTATTTTTTCGTTTTGGTTGTTTTGGTCTTGGATTCATGAAAGAACCAAGTGTTGATGAAATTGGTGAGTTGCTCGATTTGGCGGTCGGGAACTATTGTCACTTATTTGATGAAGTGGTATAGCTGAACGAGGAAGAATATTTTGTCTGAACTCAAAAACTTCCTTCTTTAAATTTTTGTACTTTGAATTCAGTTAACGGCGTCTACCAAAATATTTCAATGCTACCACCAGAGCGCAGTTTAAAAATGCATGGCCACGTTGAAAGAATAACAAACGAGCTCAGGAAATCTGATGGTAAGTCTTTCATAATACTCCATCAGTTTTGGGCTGAAAATTTCTAATTTGAGAAATGATAAACATTAGGCCGTATCAAGTTACGAAACCTCATAAGTCAGCATAATTTCCTAAGCTTGATTTCTCTAGACTTGAAAAACTCCTCAATAAATTAGACATAATCCTGATTGCAAAAGTAATGTTTTGATGTAGTTTATAGTATGGAAGATATGAGGCGTCATGGACTCATCGATTGGGAGGAATTATGGACAAAATATATGGTACCGAAATACACTCCCAGGAGGAGGCCAATACAGAATGAAGACCGTGAAACGGCCAATCAATTGGAACAAAATCTTCGCAAATGGTGCCTGAATGTCAGAGCATCTATAACGGTGCGTAAAGGTTACGACGAGCCAGGATCCATAGACGAATTATTCGGTAAGCTAACGGTGACTGGTGACACGGTGGAGGTCGCAATCAATCTTCATACTTTGGCCCTGGTTGTGAAATCGTACTATCTCATGTGGTCAATGGGTAAGTTTTCAAACACGACTTTCCCTTATCACCACACTGTCACTAGAATAGCTCAAGTCGGATTTTTTTACCAAACTTGCTTTGCTTCAAAAGTTTCTCATTTTTCGGTATTTCAAACCGCAAAGAGTTTGCCCGCCTCCTACTCCATTAGTAATGAACATACATTGAGAAGGTTTCAGAGAGATGAACAAGACATCATAAACGTAGGCGCAGCTTTTCATGAGGCTATATCTTTAAAAAGAAACCGAATTAAAACAGAGGAAGAATTCAATCATATTATTGGTAACATAGCCCCTAAACCTTACCAAATGGAGATGAACTCTTTTCCAGTCAGTCCTTGGGTTCCTACTTGTAAGCGGGAATACAAATTGATGAATGGGTGTGCGTAGTGCTTGTTCTTTTTTTCTCTCTTCTTCATCTTCATCTTAATCATCATCATCTTCTACTTCTACTTCTACTTCTTCTTCGTCTCAGTCTGATACTAGTGTTGCATCTCAGTGATTGAGGTCTGCATGGAAACGGGATCAACCATGGCCGCGAAAGATCCAATGTTTTGGGAGCAGCTGGAAATAGTCGCTGAAAAAGAAAATTTCACGCCTTTTTTGGTTGCTTATAAAGACCTATGCAAGTTCTTCGAAAAAGGGCTGCCCTATGATAGGTTATTTGAATTCTACTGGCTATCTTCAAGGATTGTCCATGATATCAAAATGTTTGGCCATGATGAAACTAAAAAGGTAATCCAAGCTCGCATTAAATTCAAATCACTGCAAGAAGGAGATACCCTCTCTGTAGAAGATGCAGAATTAGTAAAACAATTTGAAACTATGGATTACCGGGAAATAGCAATCAGAGTCCCAGGAGATAAAATGAACTTGGCAATGAACTACGTCGAAGAATTTCATCGTCAAAGTAATCTCCCAACTATCAGCAAAATGTATACTATTACCAATCTCCGCGCTCATCAAAGCCAGCTGATGCACATATGTGAGTTTGGAAACAAGCCACTGACCGTCTTTTTGATAACCTTTCTGTGTCATTGCTTGAGTTTAACTAATGTTGAACTTTTGGCAAAAGCACTTCTGCTTTGTGACTTGATGTCCGTAGACTATATCATAACAAGACACCACGTGGCATACCAGATCTGTAGGGAAATTTTTCACACCAATTTACCAATGGTCATTAAACAAACAGCATCCCAATTTGTCAGATTCTTGGTAGACTCATTACAAGTAGTACACATGTTGAAAAATTTACCTCAAACTCCAATACAACCAAGATATACCTTCCCCGAATGGGATACGGAATTATGGGAAGCGTTGCACCAGGTGAGACTCACACTCCCAGATCCAACTTATCGGGATATCACAGAGAAACTTCGGGTTGCAAGGTCCGAATTGGAAATATCGCAAGAGAGTCTTTCCAAAGACCAGCTTGAAATACGCATCAAAGAATATAACACATCAGTCAAGAAAGCACTCGGTTTATTTCATCTTGAGCATTGCCAGCCCGAGAAAATGATTCCGCTGCAAGATATTCCAGTAATCTGGAAAGCCATGCAAAGGGCGACGGACAGAGAATTTTCAAATATACACCCAAGAAACGCCGAAATATTACTCAAATGCCTATCGCGTATTCAGACGGTTGTTCGAAATTCGCCTGCGATTGATCGAATTTGTGAGTCACGCTGCTATGTTAAAGTCAAAGTGTTGACTGAGTTGAAACTTTTTTGCTTTGAATGCGCTCACTTATCAACAGATTATGCCATGAGTCACGCCACGCCATCGGAACAAATCCTTCTTGTGAAGCAGGTTGGGGATAATCTTTTAGAATCCAAAATGGCTGGGAAAATTGCAAGCAATGAGGCCAACACTTTGATGAAATTGTCAAAATCGATTGGTGAAAGCACAAACACTCTTGATTACCTTGCGTGGAAAGAAAAAGTTTTCCCACGATCTGTTTACTCCTTACCAACCCACTTGGTGATGACACTGAGGGATGCATTTGCTGACTGTTCTCGTAATCTTGCAATGGCAAAGCCAAAGGGTAATAATGCAATGCAAGAAATTGTTTCGCTTCCAAAGGAATTACATTTCTACCAACAGATAAAACAAGAATTTCTATCAACGGAATCAAAAGAGTATCTTGAACATGTTATGGGAGATTTGG
>RDRW01000079.1:137500-189557 GCA_007896445.1 Puccinia hordei
TGAGTCTGACCTCCTCTAGCAGAGGGGTGTATGCCCTCCTTGACCAGAGGGACTTCCTGCAGTTGAGGCGTGCAGCCCCACACACCCATCCTGTACACATAGTGTCAGCTATGTTTATGAAACACTGGCTTAATGTCTATAAAAAGCCAGGTACTATCACTGTGCTGAAAGGTTATCTGAATAACAATTACTATTATTCTCTCTATAGTGTCCAAACTATGCACAGAGGACAACCTAAAATCCTTTTTAATTGCTTATTTGGTATAAAAATTAGTCAATCAGGAGAAGACTAACAGCTAACCTTATAGGTTTGGCTATCTTTTCTGTATTTTTGAGAGATAAGTAACAATAAAATTTTTACAAGCAGCTGGCAAGCACTTGAGCTGATTGGCTACTTTCAGAGGTGGTAGTCTTGCAGCAACTGCTTTATAAGGAGTAGTTCAAGGTCTAAGATGGGGAGGTTCTAAGGTAGCTTGATAAATAGTCCAGTAAACAAGGTGGGTTGGATAATAAGGGGATAACGCTACTCTAAAAGTAGGATGAGAATATTCAGGGTACTTACTAATGTGGTACTGGGTGAATATGCTGAGGATCCAATCCTAGGACAGGAAATGGCCTCCTTTATATTCTAGAGGTCTTCAGGGGAAGGTTCTAGAATGTTCTTGTATATACTGCTCTAATGTATTACAATTCTAATGCACTATGATACAATGGGAATTTTATTGAATTGAGCACAGTATTTTCTATGTCCCCATGACCTCATGACATGTATGTATAACCAATCACATGATGGGCCAATCCATTTAATAGAAAAATACTGGGAAATTACCATATACTTAGGTAATTTCTTTCTTATGAGCACAATTTTATGATTATTATATTTATGAAAATAAGCTTATTGTCTCTCAGATTTTATGAGAATAATTTCTAATCCACAATTTATACTTTTTATTCCCTTTTCTTCAAGTATCCTTCTTCTATGATAAAGTACTAGAAGGAGTAGGAATTTAGTGGTGGTTTGAGTGAGCTACCCCACTTAATTTTACATTCTGAGTTGATTGATATAATGATATTTTATGATATGTTATTATTAGTAATACAGTATTTTTATTATATTTTACAGTTTAGTCAGTTCTTAGGATACTCTGAAGTATCTCTAGGGCTGAGACATAGGAAGGGTGTTTTAGTTGCACACTATTTCCCAGGAGGGGTGTGTGGCTCACACACCCATCCTGGGAAAGGCATGCCCCTGGCATGGGTGTGCTGCCATAGGCATGCATTTATCAACACCCAATTCTTTCTTTCCAAAATAAAAAATCTGAGAGTTCATAAAACTCACTACCCCAAAAGTAATCCAACCAAATCTCACAAGGAAAAACTGTGTTAAAAATCAGATACTTGCTTTCTCCTTTGATTAGAATTTAATTTGTTACACAATTTGGGGTTCATTCTGTGGGTGATTTTCACTTAGATGATGCCAAATGTTGAATTAGGATTTTCAAGGCCATAATTTATCCCAATTTGTGAGAATAGAGGACTGGAAATTGATACAAGCCTGATTCTCACAACACAAGTTTGGGGAGGTAGAGTCAATGTAAGTCTGTACTTGCAAAGGCTTGCCTTACAATTTCAAATTGTTACTCAATCACTGACCTTCACTTTCCCCAAAGTCTTAAATCTTGATTTTACATTCCTTCCTGGTGTGAACAGCAGGCTCTCAACTTTTAAGCTGACCAGAACCCATTTTTTGCCACCCAGAAAAACTCAACCTCAAGCCCTGCCCTGGGTTAGATACTAGCTTTCCTGCAGCTCTTTGCTGCAAAATGCTGATGCACTAGTCCAGAACTATGCACTCAATTTTCAAGATAGATTTTTATAAGTGGAATTATGTTTGCAATCAGGGGTGTTTAGTCCCAGAGGATATAGTTGCTAAGAAAGAGCCACAACTCCTAATAGAAAAGACTTACTGTATGCTTTTGGGGAAGGAGGAGGGAGAGCTTTCTTAAGGTAAACTGGGCAGCTTGGAGCGGTTGGAATGTTGAGCTTCAAGGCTAGGAGGAGTTTAATTTGAGACAAAGAGGATTTAAGTCTTGAGGACTGATCTAGGTGGTGTTAAGAGGATTGGGTGGTTTGTCATAGAATTTTTCCCACATGTTTTGGTTCTCTATGGATTTGACCTCGTTGGATATTGCTTCACGCCAGTGTTTGTGATCTGCACAGCAAATGGCTGATTCAAAGGTATTTGGCTTGTAGTAGTGATGGAAGCCGTACCTGACTGGTGCTTTGAGTTGATTGCAATCTTGGAGCATTGGTTGTGGTTGAGCGGGTGGTTCAGTACTTTCTTTTTCTAATTGTAGATTTTGCTGAGTTAAAATGTCCTGTATGTTTTCTTTGACTGAGGATTCAGATTACAAGTTGTCTGAGTCCCTTTTGGCATTCTCCTCTGACTCAGTTTCTCACAATTGAGTGATTCATGCTCTCTTGTTGATTTGCAAATTTGATCAACTTCACTTGAGACCATTTCAGGAAGGAAGTCGTTGTCCAAAACTGGAGCTTCAGGCAAGGACTTAAGGAACCAGATGTGCTTATTGTTGATAACCAAGACTGACTTGACTTGATATGACTTGAGCAGGATGTTGAATTCTTCGAGTACCCCTTCTTCTCCCTTTTTGTCAAATTTTTGACCCTTCACTCTCTTCATCTTGAGAGTGATTTCTGGTGTTCCAACTGGCTTGAGAAACGTGGAGGGAATTGGGAACCCATGAACAAGTTCCCAGGGCGACTTTGTTTGATCTTTCTTGGGTAGTTGATTGAGCGCAAAGCAGAAAGATTTGACAATCTTGTGCCAGTAGGTTTTTGGCACACATGAGCCCCTAAAGGTTGCTTGCATTGATTCTACAATTGTCCAATTGGCATGCTTGGCTCTACCGTTTTGTTCTGGGTGGTATGGTTCAGAAGTTAGCCTTTGGATATGATTTGCATCCAGGTAACTGACTAACCTATTTCCAGTGAATTCACTGTTGGTTTTTAATCCTGACTTCAGTGAAATGTAATATGTGACAGATGTGATATTGCATGTATGCATCATCCCGGTTAAAATTTTCAGTCAACTTGCGCGGCTCAAGTCAACTGGTGAAGAGGCAAGATTGAGAAGCAACCCATCAAGACAACCAAGTCGACTCAACACGTCAACAATCAACCACAGATTTCCTTTTCCCTTAATCCACTGTCAAGCACCCTAAACACCGGTTCAGTCCCAACCGTGACGCTAGTATATTTTCTCAGAGTTTGAAGATCCAGGAGGAGTTTGAATAGATTCAAGTGGAGGTACTTGTTGATCCAAAATTACCCTTCTCATTGATTCTTTTTCTCTTATTCATTCTTGAGTATTGACATTTTTCTTTCTTAACTTCTAGGCTTGTGATCTTTTCCTATATTCCTGTTATCTTCCTTCATCTTTGTTAAATACTCAGCGCTTTCACTAGGACTAGAACATAATAAGGTAGATAGTAAAAATTCATTCATTCATTTTTTATTATCAATTCTCTTATGTCTTTTATCTTTTTATTAACAACTTCTATTTCTTAATCATCTAAAAGTGTTTTTACTACTATTAGTTTTTTAAGTTGAAGCTGCAATAAAGTGATATACCTCAAATTCCTACATTCACTGCCACCATCTGAGCAGATAAGCAAAGGAAATTAGCCTAGTCGTTTCTTTTCATTCTCCAGGAGATTGATGAGTATTTCTGTTGTGTCGTCCTTTTTGACTAAGGGAAATCCAGCTAAATAACCGGAGTAGTTGTCAGCAACTGTAAGGATGTAATTTGATTTGATTCTTGATTCCGGTGTTATTTGGCCGATGAGATTGAGGTGTAGCCTTTCAAACACTCTTGAAGTTGGTTTTGAATCTAGTTTGAACGGTGTGGGAGAACTTATATACCAGAGGTGCAGCACTGAAGCTGAGCCCGCAGCCGCGGGCTCAGCGGCAGGCTGAGGCTGAGGTAAGGGGGTACTTTCCAAATTTCATTGGACATTCCGCGGGGAAAAGCACGGGGCGCAGCATGTGAAATTGTATAGTTGGTGCGGATGATTGGTCAAGCGGACAAAGGCCGCTTCAGTATGCCCGACGTAGGGGACCGGGCGGAACCACGGGGTTTGGGGCGCCAGGCCCGCAAGCGGAGCGGGGGCAGAAGGAGTGCAGTTGTGCGCAGGGGAGCGACAGACGACTGCAGGGGTCAACGGGGTATAGCAGTTGGGGGCAGGCTGCGGTGCAATGCGGGATTGAGGAGACAGGCAAGTAGGGCTCCAGGGACATTACCGGGGATTGCGGGACATGATCAGGGGGACTGTTGTATAAATAGAGGGTTGTACCAGGGTTGCGGGTTCTCATCTTATCTTATCATCGAAGTAGATAGCTATCAACTACAGCGCATATAAGAAATCTCATTATTTTAGAACTCTCTCAGCGACTTTCAGCGTGTGCGGACAAGCGGAACTGTGAAGGGCAACATCAGGAAGACGAACGCAAGAGGAACGGTCCCCTTGCTAAGTATAAGGTGTTGCAGGGAATCAAGTTGATTATCCGCTAACAGTTGTTTATCCTGCAGAGGAAATCAAAGAACCACTGGAACCAACCAGGAAGCAGGGCAACCTACCATTTCTGTCACCGAGGTCGCCATTATTTCCACAACAGTTGTTTAGTTATCTTTGAGAGCACGCAGGATTTACATTTGAAGTTGGCTTTTTCGGCAGCTGAAATCCTTCAATCCATGTACAGTTTGATTTGTTGAATTGATGCATGTCCAAATTTTTCAAGTGTCACCTTCAGCGGCTCAACTGATGAGTTATTGAACAGCGCGTAATTGAAGTTAGAACAAACTCTGTCTGGCTTTCTGACCAAGTACATTTTATTAGAGATTTTCCCATTGAATAACTCAACTTGATCTTTGAGTAAGACAAATTTTCCTCCTTCAGCTTGAGTTGAGCATCCTTTCCCATCAAGAATCCCAGGACTAATTAAATTCACCACAATGTTGGGAACATACACACAGCCTTCTAGCGCTATTTTCTTCTGTCCCCATGGGAGAAAAACTTGTCCCATGGGTTTGTGTTCTCTTTACTGGTATTGATGACATCAAATTCACCGAGTTTCAGTTGATCAAAGTAATGGGTGTCGTTGAAGACGTGAGAAGATGACTCGCTGTCAAGGATTATTTTTGATTTGATGTCCCCATTGTTGATCCACAGAGTGATAAGCATCATGAAGAAGTTGGTTTTCTTGGTGACTTCTTTACAAGCTTCCCATTTTGCTTGCACTTCCCTCCACCATTCAGGAGCTTTATCTGGACGGAGGTGCCAGCAGGAGTTGGAGGAGTGATTACCTTCTTGCTTTGGATTGTGGTAGCCAGAAGTGCACCGTTTTGGTAAGGAACTGGATTTTGACGAGCTCTTTGATTGAGAGTTTTGATTCTTGTTTGAGTAAAGAGAGGCTTGAGTGGATGAGCTGGTTTACTTTGTTTCTGCTTTATTCTTGTTGTTGAATTGGATCAGATGGTTGCAGACAAATTCAACCTTGAGATCCTTGTCCGAGTGCATTACTTGTTGTTTAAGGGATTGAAGCAATTTGGGAGATTTGAATAGTACTAGGTACGCCAGAATGTCTTGAGGAAGATTGATCCCAACTTCCACTAGCTTTTTGATGGAGACTTTGGTGACCGTTAAAAAACCTTTGATAGCGTCCTCTCTGAAGTTGATGTAGAGAAACTCATTGAAAATTCTTGCACAATTTGAGGATTGCGAGGAAGCAAATCAATCTTTGATTGCTTTCCAGAGTAACTTTACTGATTCCCAATTCTCTGCTGTAACCACATTGTTGTGCGTTACACTGTCTATCTTTTAGATGATAAGAAGATTGAGTTCTGCGTTTTTGTCCGGTGTTAAAGCTACATTATTGGTATTTAGTTGATTGAGTACACCTTGTAGCTTTAAAAGCGCTGACATCTTATCTTTCCAGATCAAATATTTCTCCACACTAAGTTGAGGGATTGTATCAAGTGCTGATTTTAACATGGCTTGACAGAATCCGTCATTTGAGGTTGAAGATGCCATGTCCGCCGAGATCAATTGTATTGTCTTTGGCTCCACTTGCCTTCTTGCGGCGGCTCTTTTGTTAGGCAAATGTGAACTTCCTGAAGTGGTTGAGAAATCCGTGTCAGTCATAGGCTTTTAACTGTCATAGATTTTAACTGAATGATTAATTGCCTAAGAAGAGCCACCACACTGGAGAAAGAGACAATTAGACTAAAGAGCAAGGAAAGAAAAGAAAGCAAGATTTAAGAGTGAAAAACCAACAGTTTAGAAACAAGTGAATTGAAGTTTATGAGAAGCAGGACCGGACAGATGAAGCAGAATTATGAAGAACTAAGAAGTGAGAAGATTAGTTAAGTTGATTGAGAATATTGAGAAGACTGATAAATCTCACCAGATGTCAGCTTGCTACTATGACAGATCAACCTGTCACAAGTTTCCTACAAAATCATTAAAAAATATGGAATATCAAATAATAGCTAGAATATTATTTGATATTCTGAATCTACACTAAAATTAATCTAGGGTACTTCACTCACAGGTACCCCTAATTCTCACTCCTTCACTATGTAAATTAGCTTACAAGAATTAGCAAGTACATTTAATAAAAAGGCACTTGCATTAATTAATGCTTATATATCTAAATACATATGCTTAAACCCCATTTCCAGTCACGGAAATAAGGTGTTGTGTAAATTAGGGGAAATAGTGTAAATACACCGTGTTTTACTCAAACCCCGCATACCGCAGTCCGCAGAACCTCAAGTTCAACCCGCGTGACTGAAAGCCCGCGTCAAAGTTGGGATATAAGCCCCCACGCAAGAATCAAGCCCCTCACAGGCTCCCAAACTTGGCACGCGGACTCCACAGTCACTCAGGTACACCCAAATCAACAAAAACACGCTCCAGTGACCTCATTACATATGTTACATATGTAATGAAGAGTACTGAGGACTAAACAATTAAATATATTGAATGGTATTGTTTATTTATACAATACATTGATTGAACAAACAGTACAAACAAATACTGTGGCTTATTATTAATACAAATAAGCCACTAGTATTAAATCTATAACAAACAGTACTAATGTACTACAGACTTTAAGTCAATGTAAATAAATAAATAATAATAAAATACATTAATAAAATCAATTGGTGATGTGTATTCAAAGCAGGGGCTGCTGAAGCGTCACCAAGAAGGCAAAAATGGCCAAAATGTGGTCCAAAGATCCCACAAGTTGGCCAATAATACCTACAGGGTCCCCAGGGGGAACTCAAGACTATTTAAGGAGCTCTTCAACCGCCCAAAGAAGGCTCCTCATGCTTCCCAATACCCACTAACAACCTTACCCACTTCTTATTAGATATATATCTTTATAACACAGTCTGGTAAGCTTCTTAGTAGTTATTCTTTAGCCCTGTCTTCCCCAACAACTTCACAGTGACCATCAAGCACCACCATCCATCCATCCAAGCGCTTCAAACTGTCCAGTTTCACCCAGAATATCCCCAAGATCCCTCAAGGTTTGTTACTAGTAAGTAATAACCCTTTTCTTGAAGATATTCCCCCATTTCCATTCCTGGGATTAAACCACCCCTGTTCCAACAGGCCCCAGTGTTCCAGGTACCTAAATCCTCTGCATTTATTTGTAAGATACCTTCAAGGGATCTAAACCACCCCTGATTTATCAGGCCCCTCTGGTTTTTAATTATATTAAATTTATTTAATATAATTATTACCCTATTCTTCTCTCAATTTTTACGTCACAATTCCCCCATATCTTTTGGGAATTGTAACTTTGTACCTTAACCAGAGTTTATATACTCTTACCATTTATTCTTGCACCACCTGTAGCTAGAAGGACTTGTCCTTGGCATCAGGGAGGCTGACAATTGGGTGTCTGGCCGGGAACTTTTTCAAATTTATTTTTGAAAAAAAAAAACCCGTAATTTTTTATTTTTTAAAAAATATATACATATAAAAAACCAATAAAAATTATCACCTTTTTTTTTACAAATCCTCATCCCATAAAAATTCAAAAAACTAATAAAAAAAACTGTTTTTACTTTATTCTTTTTTTCAAAAACCAACCCAACAAAAAATAACAAAAATCATAATTTTTTTTTATTTTTTTCAGAAAATTATTAATACAATTAATATACATACTAATAAAATTTTGAAAAATTACAGTATTAAAATACTTACTATTCCTTATTTTTTTCCATCCGCAGCGCGTACAGTGAATCTCCAAGAAAACGCCACTTCGATACAACACTATCTTTGCATCCTTCGACTCAAAAGAGAAGAAGAAATTCGAAACTACGTCCCAACTGACTGGGATCTCCTTACAGAAGAAGAAAGAATCATCCTCGCTGCTTATCATTCTCACCTTAGAGAAGAAAGAAACCTTGAAGCGGAAATAACTCTCCACAATTATTTACGAGGATTAAAATTGAAAAAGGAAAAACTATCTTGAGAAAGATATCAAGAGAGAAGTCAGTCCTTTTTCTCGGCTATCTTAATAAACTATCCAGTCTTTAATAAATCCTATTACACTCTCCAGTGGCCTCCTTTAACACTGCTCAAGAAGAAGCCACTCCCACTGTTGACGCTGAAACCAATAACCCCCCAAGTAAGCATCTCTTTACATATTACATATTCATAAAGAAGAAACTTACCATGGTTAAATCTACCAGGTCGACCAAGCCAGAGCTACGAGGTCTCCTACCCAGTCCAACAAGAGCTCGTAGCAGCAAAAGAACTGCACCAACGCGTCAAGAACCTCAATATGGCGAGCATAGCGCGCAAGGGGCCTATCCCAGCCACGCCGGAAGCCACCCCAACTCCCCAGGAGCCAACGACGACGCCCCAAGAGCTCCCGCTTCCTCAAACGGAAGCAGAAACACCGATGGACGTCAACGAGAGACCCCAAGAGTCGTCGGCAGCTACCCAGAAACGCCCTTCCACCCCGGAAATCCAAATCCTCTCGAAAGAGGAGCAGATCAGACACCGGGTGAAAGAGCACGTTTCCATTTGGAAACAGTGCCAAGTCTCCTTAAGGCAGGGGCCTACAGAAGAGCTGAGAGCCTTGCTGACTACGGCGCAAGACAGCCAGAAAGCTCTCCAAAAGCTCATCCCCAACAAGGAGATAGAGGCTTACGTGAAAGGGTGGAACCCCTGGGAGGAAAAGAAGATCCACTTCCCAGCGCCGCCCAAGAAGAACACCCTAAAGTTCAAAAAACTAGACAAGGGGAAGAACAAGAGCTCTTGGGTGTTGATAAACGCACGCCAAGCGCGCACGCCAACGCCAACCCGCACGCCAATTTTTTTTGGCGTGCGGGGCCCACACGCCATTTTTTTTTGGCGTGTAGGGTCTACACGCCAAAAAAAATTGGTGTGTGAGACCCACACGCCAAAAATGGCGTGTGGTTCCCACACACCATTTATTTTTGGCGTGTGGGCCCCGCACGCCAAATATAATTGGCGTGTGGGCCCCGCACGCCAATTGTTTGGCGTGCGGGTCCCCCCTCGCTCACATAATCGAATGGGAGGTACCATTCGATTACGTGAGCGGGGCCCCTCCCGGCACGAGGCTGTATAGCCTTGTCGGCCGGGAGGACTTCCTCCCGGCTGACGAGGTTATACAACCTCGTCGGCCAGGAGGACTTCCTCCTGGCTGACGAGGTTGTATAGCCTTGACGGCCGGGAGGACTTCCTCCCGGCTGACGAGGTTGTATAGCCTTGTCGGCCGGGAGGAAGTCCTCCCGGCTGACGAGGCTATACAGCCTCGTGCCGGGAGGAAGTCCTCCCGGCTGACGAGGTTGTATAACCTCGTCAGCCGGGAGGGGCCCCGCTCACGTAATCGAATGGTACCTCCCATTCAATTATGTGAGCAAGGGGGGACCCGCACGCCAAACAATTGGCGTGTGGGACCCGCACGCCAATTGTTTGGCGTGCGCTCCCACACGCCAATTGTTTGGCGTGTGGGAGCGCAGGCCAAACAATTGGCGTGCGGGGCCCACACGCCAATTTTATTTGGCGTGCGGGGCCCACACGCAAAAAAAAATGGCGTGTGGGAACCACACGCCATTTTTGGCGTGTGGGCCCCGCACGCCAAAAAAAATTGGCGTGCGCGCTTGGCGTGCGTTTATCAACGCCCAGAGCTCTTCTTCCATCAACTTCAACGACCCAGTGAAGTGGAAGAAAGCCACAGATCTTCTTCTCATTGCGGCCAATCTTTAAAAGAATATAGATTAGAGCCTTCTGTAATAAATTCTCTATTTGATTCTATAGAAGCCCTCAATAATAATTTAAATACTCTAGATGTTAACAATGAGGCCAATTCAAAAATAATAGTTGATAAAATAGATAACAACTTAGAAGAAATCAAAGATAACATTACTGCGCGCACCATGAGAATCCTACAAACACTGGATAAACCCTTACCCCTTGAGTTACCAGTGCACCACAGTGATACATTGTTGGGAATTAACAAAAATAGTGAACATCTTAAAGAAATAACAAAAGAAATTAACAAAAATACCAATGACACTTTAGATGTTCTTGAAGAAATGCAAACTTCCCAAGTAACAATGGCAGAATATGTTATTAATTCCCTCAAAAAGGATGAAACAAATAACAACAAACTAGAGGATTTAATTATAAATCTTAATAACAATTTTAATAAAAAATTTGAGAAACTAGAGGAACAAGTGAACAACAAATTATCTGTCCTTACTTCTGAAATTGAATCCTTGAAATTAAAAGATAATGTAATTTAAAAATTAACAACTATCATCTCAGGTATAGAATCCTTGAAAGAGGAGAAAATAAATCCACAATACCACGAGCCTCATAGACCCAGCAGCTCATACAGTGAAGAAGAGATGGTTAATCAAGCAACAAACAATTGGAATAAGTATGGTGACAAGATACCTGACAGTAAACCCACCACGTATCTTGACAGAGATGAAGCTCCTCACATCAATATTAATTCTAATTATTATAACAACAAAGAGGAGAAACAAAATAATCCATATAAGAATCTCCAATACTTGAGTCCCAACATTGTCCCTCAAGAAAAACATAGCGCCCCCAATACCAATAGTGCCCAACCTAGGTATAACAATCCTTTTATGCAGAATAGACCTATGACCAAAGATACCAGAATGTCCACACCTTACAGAAACTCTGATATGACTGCTATACACAAACTTATGCCCCCCTTAAAAGATTGGCCCAAGTTTGATGGCAAAGGAGAATATGACCACATGAGTTTCATAGAATACATTGATCATATAGTAAGGACTTACCAAGCTGATGATGAAGTCATCACTTCAAGACTTACTGTACTCTTTGAAGGAATGGCTTCTACTTGGTTTATTACCAAAAGTAAAGCTGTAGGACACCAATCTTGGTCAGTGTGGAAAGAATTAATCAAAGCCCAGTTTGGCACCAGAATTTGGAAAAATGAAAAGCGCCAAGCCTTTGAAAAAGATTACTTTGATCCAACCACAGAAACAGCTTCTGAATGGTGTTTGAAACAAAGAAGAAGGATTGAATGTGTGTATGACAGAGTCTCTGATGAAGAAGCCAACAACAGATTACTGAGTCAATGTAAAGGAAATCTTGAGAGTATAATGAGATGTAGATTCCCTTCACTAGATGTAGATCTGACAGAATTCAGCAGTGTATTAAATGAAATGGTGGTCCTTAATGGATGGAACAAGAAGTACACCAGAAATAACATCCCTGAGAGAAAAGAGTTCCAAAAAGAATCCACCAA
Organism: Puccinia hordei; assembly: GCA_007896445.1. NCBI lineage: Eukaryota > Fungi > Basidiomycota > Pucciniomycetes > Pucciniales > Pucciniaceae > Puccinia > Puccinia hordei. Next base: position 149,378 of record RDRW01000079.1, read on the forward strand.
GGTTAACCCCACAACTGAAATACCCAAGAAAACTGCTACTCCTGAATGTTTCAAGTGTGGAGAAAAGGGTCATTGGAAAAATGAATGTACCAATACACGTAAAAGAGTAAATATGGTAGTAATGAACACCCCATCAGAAACTGAAGAAGATACCCATTCCCAGTTTGAAATAGTCATGAATGAACCTGCTGAAGAAGACTTGATGAGAATCTCAGTCATCCAAGCTGATATTGGAAGTTGTTTTCAAGATGAGCTTCAACAAAGATTTGTAAGTGCAAGCCGTTTTATTCATTGATCCGCAGTAGTTTGTAATGCTGTGCACGCACGGGCAGACAAAGCTAGAACTTGATAATTCAACAGCTTAAACCCCATTTCCAGTCACGGAAATAAGGTGTTGTGTAAATTAGGGGAGATAGTGTAAATACACCGTGTTTTACTCAAACCCCGCGTACCGCAGTCCGCAGAACCTCAAGTTCAACCCGCGTCAAAGTTGGGATATAAGCCCCCGCGCAAGCATCAAGCCCCTCACAGGCTCCCAAACTTGGCACGCGGACTCCACAGTCACTCAGGTACACCCAAATCAACAAAAACACGCTCCAGTGACCTCATTACATATGTTACATATGTAATGAAGAGTACTGAGGACTAAACAATTAAATATATTGAATGGTATTGTTTATTTATACAATACATTGATTGAACAAACAGTACAAACAAATACTGTGGCTTATTATTAATACAAATAAGCCACTAGTATTAAATCTATAACAAACAGTACTAATGTACTACAGACTTTAAGTCAATGTAAATAAATAAATAATAATAAATACATTAATAAAATCAATTGGTGATGTGTATTCAAAGCAGGGGCTGCTGAAGCGTCACCAAGAAGGCAAAAATGGCCAAAATGTGGTCCAAAGATCCCACAAGTTGGCCAATAATACCTACAGGGTCCCCAGGGGGAACTCAAGACTATTTAAGGAGCTCTTCAACCGCCCAAAGAAGGCTCCTCATGCTTCCCAATACCCACTAACAACCTTACCCACTTCTTATTAGATATATATCTTTATAACACAGTCTGGTAAGCTTCTTAGTAGTTATTCTTTAGCCCTGTCTTCCCCAACATCTTCACAGTGACCATCAAGCACCACCATCCATCCATCCAAGCGCTTCAAACTGTCCATTTTCACCCAGAATATCCCCAAGATCCCTCAAGGTTTGTTACTAGTAAGTAATAACCCTTTCTCTTGAAGCTATTCCCCCATTTCCATTCCTGGGATTAAACCACCCCTGTTCCAACAGGCCCCAGTGTTCCAGGTACCTAAATCCTCTGCATTTATTTGTAAGATACCTTAGAGGAATCTAAACCACCCCTGATTTATCAGGCCCCTCTGGTTTTAATTATATTAAATTTATTTAATATAATTATTACCCTATTTTTCTCTCAATTTTTACGTCACAATTCCCCCATATCTTTTGGGAATTGTAACTTTTTACCTTAACCAGAGTTTATATACTCTTACCATTTATTCTTGCACCACCTGTAGCTAGAAGGACTTGTCCTTGGCATCAGGGAGGCTGACACCGGACAAGCAGACAGGAAATAGGATTGAATAGGAAGAGAGAAGAGAGAGAGAAGAGAGAGAGAAGAGAGAGAGAAGAGAGAGAGAAGAGAGAGAGAAGAGAGAGAGAAGAGAGAGAGAAGAGAGAGAGAAGAGAGAGAGAAGAGAGAGAGAAGAGAGAGAGGAGAGAGAGAATGAGAGAGAGAGAGAGAGAAGAGAGAGAGAGAAGAGAGAGAGAAGAGAGAGAGAAGAGAGAGAGAAGAGAGAGAGAAGAAGAAAAGAGATAGGGATGAAGTGAATAGGGATAGAGAGGGAATGTTGAGGGAGTTGAGTCAAAGAGGATTAAAGTTGAGATGGTTGTTTGAGTGGTTTGTTAAAGTATGACATTTCAAGTGGACACAGGAGAGCGGGAAGAAAAAGAGGAGAAAGCTGCTGACAGGTCTGTGATTTCTACACTTTGAATGGAGGAAATTCCTCTGTTAAAAGAGGCATGTATGGCCTCTTTGACTGGAGGAAGTCTCCCTCTACCAGTTGGGACTAAAAATTTAGGAAGGGCAAGAAGGGTAGCACACCCTTGCTAAATGTATAGGTATGGGTGTGTCCCATACCAACACATATAAAGGGCATGTGGGGTTAACACCCTTTCCTGGGAAGGGGTTACAGGTCAAACACCCCTCCTGGGAAGGGCATGCACCTGGCCTGGGTGTGCCTCTAGGGGCACAGATTTAAAAATTCCTGCATTCTGAAGCAAAGAGCCACAGGAAAGCTAGTATCTAGCCGAGGGCAGGGATTGAGTTTGGGTTTTTCTGGGTGGCACAAAATGGGTTCTGGAAAGCTTATTTGGGAGCCTTATGTGCACACCAGGAAGGAATGTAAATGCAAGAGTTAAGAATTTGGTAAACGGGAAGTTCAGTGATTGTGTAACAATTCAAACTTGCAAATCAAGCCTTTGTCAGCACAGACTTACATTGAATCTACCCCCCCCCCCCCAAAAAAAAAAAAAAAAACTTGTGTTGTGGGATTGCAGCTTGTATCCATTTCCAATCCTCTATGTTCACAAATTGGGATAAATTATGGCCAGCTTAATCCAATATTTGGAATCATCTGAGTAAAAATTACACACAGAATGACCCCCAAATAGTGTAAAGAAATTAAATGATAAGTAAAGAAACAATCTAGCATCTGCTTGTTAATCTGATGATTTGGTCTTGTGAGTTTTGGTTCAATTAATTTTGGGCTAGTAAGATTTATGTAATTCCTCAGATTTTGTATGTTGGAAAAAAGGAATCATACCCACAAACTAAAAAGTATGTTTCCAACAATTGTTTTAGCTTAATGAATGGTGCAGGATTGAATTTCTTTCACCTGAAAATTTGGATCCAGAATCTGTAATTTTTTGGAGTTCAAACACTTTATTTCAGCTATAACATTCAAACTATGAAGAGACTTCAATAACAAACAGATAAGTAAGATTTTAAGAAGAACAGTATTTCAAGATGAATAATAATTGTAATGAGTGAGAATTATTTTATGTACCTTCTGATGATTTTATCCTTATTTTAACTCAAAATTTAACCGGAATATAAAGAGTAATCACAAGCCTGAGAAATTGATAAGAATGAAAAGTCAATATTTAACGTTTTAAAACCAAGAAATGAATGAGAATGAAACTCTTAGCCAAGAACCGCCACTTGGATTACAATCAAGCTCCTCCTGAGTCTTTGCAGTTCTAAGTTGAGCTATTGATTTGGATTTATCCAGCAGTTAGGGTAGTTGAAATTGATTTAAGGGAATAGGGTAATTTGATAGTGTTCAGAAAATTTCTTGGGGTTCTTCTCAAGTCTTAAGAATCCCTGGTCAAGTCAAAGTTGAAAATGTATATTTGTTCTACCAATATGCATAACTATCTTGCATAACCACTTGATGGGATCTGGATTACATAATGACAGGATCACCTCTACTCACTGGATGGGAGAAAAAGTTTGTATTCCTAAAATGGTAGAACGAGTATTTTTGCTAAGTGGAACAATGAGGGAAGATTTGTTTTTTGAAGAATTAATATAAATAAAACAAATCATGCCAGCCAAATTATGTTGAGAAAATCATAGAGATGAGATGATTATAAATAATTAGTCCAGAATATTGGATGATTAGGTCTTAAACTTGCAAAGCTCATATTATATTTTTGGTTTGAGGGCTACAAATATACAGATGGAGTTGAAGATGTCTATTTTTGAACATAATCCCCCTTAAACAAGAGAGTTGGAAGATGTTTATCTCAGCATGTTTGATATTTGGTTTCCAGGTTCAAATTCTGTGGTAGGCCCTTATCAAGTTTAACTTGGAACATCAGAAATAGTTCCAATGCAATCCAAAAATGATGAGAAACACAACACCAGGCAATATATGGAGAGATCAAGAAATCTCAGGCTGCACGCATTATGGGAGTGAGATGAAAAAGCAAAATGAAAACATAACAGATTAAAAACAAAAGATAGAATTTAATTGTAAATCGTGCATTATGTTCATGTTTTAAAATATTCAGATAATAGACTGAACCCATACACTTGACACAATGGACGACTCCCCATCAAATCTTGAGCTCTTGCCAATTTTGAATTGCGATTATTCTGCTTCTGAGTGGGAAGAAATTGCGCGTTTGAGGTCTTCAAATGGATATGTAGTCATCTGGATTATCAACATGTTTTTGTATGTGATCTTCTTGATATAGTTGAATGTATTTTTCAGCCCAATCTCCCGTAACACGGTCAAGATACTCTTTTGATTCTGTTGATAGACATTCTTGTTTTATCTGTTTGTAGAAATCTAATTTCTTTATAAGCGAAAGAATTTCTTGCACTACATCCTGACCCTTTGGCTTTGCCATCGCGAGATTATGAGAACAGTCAGCAAATGCATCCCTCAGTGTCATCACCAAGTGGGTTGGTAAGGAGTAAACAGATCGTGGGAAAACTGTTTCTTTCCACGCAAGGTACTCAAGAGTGTTTGTGCTTTCACCAATAGATTTTAACAATTTCATCAAAGTGTTGGCCTCATTGCTTGCGATTTTCCCAGCCATTTTGGATTCTAAAAGATTATCCCCAACCTGCTTCACAAGAAGGATTTGGTCCGATGGCGTGGCGTGGGCCATGGCATAATCTGTTGATAAGTTAGCGCATTCAAAGCAAAAAAGTTTCACCTCAGTCAACACTTTAACTTTAACATAGCAGCATGACTCACAAATTCGATCAATCGCAGGCGAATTTCGAACAACCTTCTGAATACGCGATAGACATTCCAGTAATATTCCGGCGTTTCTTGGGTGTATATTTGAAAATTCTCTGTCCGTCGCCCTTCGCATGGCTTTCCAGATTACTGGAATGTCTTGCAGCGGAATTATTTTCTCGGGCTGGCAATGCTCAAGATGAAATAAACCGAGTGCTTTCTTGACTGATGTGTTATATTCTTTGATGCGTATTTCCAGCTGGTCTTTGGAAAGACTCTCTTGCGATATTTCCAATTCGAACCTTGCAACCTGAAGTTTCTCTGTGATATCCCGATAAAAAGTTGGATCTGGGCGTTTGAGTATCACCTGGTGCAACGCTTCCCATAAGTCCGTATCCCATTCGGGGAAGGTATATCTTGGTTGTATTGAAGTTTTAAACAAACGTTTCGACACGTATACTTCCTTTAATGAGTCTAGCAAGAATTTGACAAATTGGGATGCTGTTTGTTTAATGACCATTGGCAAATCTGCGTGGAAAATTTCCCTGCAAATCTGGTATGCGACGTGTTTTGATGTTATGATATAGTCTACGGACATCAAGTCACAAAGCAGAAGTGCTTTTGCCAAAAGTTCAACATTAGTTAAACTCAAGCAGTGGCACAGAAAGGTTATCAAAAGGAAGGGCAGTGGCTTATTGCCAAACTCACATATGTGCATCAGCTGGCTTTGATGAGCGCGGAGATTGGTAATAGTATACATTTTGCTGATAGTTGGGAAATTACTTTGACGATGAAATTCTTCGACGTAGTTCATTGCCAAGTTCATTTTATCTCCTGGGACTCTGATTGCTATTTCCCGGTAATCCATAGTTCCAATTTTTTTGACTAATTCTTGATCTTCTACGGAGAGGGTATCTTCTCCTTTTAGTGATTTGAAATCAATGCGAGCTTGGATCGCCTTTTTAGTTTCATCATGGCTAAACATTTTGATCTCATGGACAATCCTTGAAGATAGCCAGTAGTATTCAAATAGCCTATCATAGGGCAGCCCTTTTTCGAAGAATTTGCATAGATCTTTGTAAGCAACCAAGAAAGGCGTGAGATTTTCTTTTTCAGCAACCATTTCCAACTGCTTCCAAAACATTGGATCTTTCGCGGCCATGGTAGATCCCGTTTCCATGCAGACCTCGATCACTGAGATGCAAGACTAGTGTCAGACTGAGACGAAGAAGAAGAAGAATAAGAAGAAGAGAGACAAGAAAGAACAAGAAATACGCACACCCATTCATCAATTTGTATTCCCGCTTACAAGTCTGGACCCAAGGACTGGAGACTGTCAAAGATTCCACCCCCATTCGGTAAGGTTCAGGGGCTATTTGACCAATAATATGATTGAAGTCTTCTTCTCGTTTAATTGGGTTTCTGTTTGAAGAAATAGCCTCACAAAAAGCTGCACCTACGTTGATTTCATCTCTCTGAGACCTTGTCAATGTCTGTGTATTACTAATAAGAGAGTGGGAGGTGGGGAAATCCTTTGCGGTTTGAAATATAGAAAAGTGAGAAACTTTTGAAACAAAGAAATTTTGGTAAAAGACAATGCAACTTCAGCTATTCTAATGTGGAGTTAAGTGAAAGTCGTGTTTGAAAACTTACCCATTGACCACATGAGATAGTACGATTTCACAACCATGGCCAAGGTATGAAAGTTGATTGCGACCTCGACCGTCTCATCAGTGACCTTTACGTTACCGACCAATTGTTCTATGGATCCTATGTCGTCGTAACCTTTACGCAGCGTTATAGATGGCCTGAACTCCAGGCACCATTTGTGAAGATTTTCTTGCAATTGAAGGGCCATTTCAGTGCTTCCATTCTTCATTGACTTCCTCTTCAGAGCCACCATATATCTTGTCCACAATTCTTCCCAATCGACGATTCCATAAAGCCTCATATCTTCCATACTAAGAACTAGATCGAAAAATTACTTTTGCAATCAGCAAGTTTTTCAAGTCTAGGGAAATCAAGTTTAGGAAATTATGCTGACGTATGAGGTTTTGGAACTTGAAAAGGCCTAATGTTTACCATTTCTCAAATTAGAAATTTTCAGCCCAAAACTGATGGAGTATTATGAAAGACTTGCCATGACTAGATCGCCTGAGCTCTTTTGTTATTCTTTCAACCTGGCCACGCATTTTTAAACCGCGCTTTGGCACCGCCCCAGGTGGTAGGCGATCCATTGAAATTCTTTGGTAGAGGCTGTTAACTGAAATCAAAGTACAAAAAATTTAAAGAAGCAAGTTTATGAGTTCAGACAAAGTATTCTTCCTCGTTCAGCTATACCACTTCATCAAACAAATGACGATAGTTCCTGACCGCCAAATCGAGCAACTTACCAATTTCATCAACACTTGGATCTTTCATGAATCCAAGGGCAAAACAACCAAAATGAAAAATTAGCGTGGATGTTATGGCGTGTATGAGGAGATTCATTTTTTTCAGTACTAATCCAAATGAGTTTGACGAAAGATATTCTAAGGGAGGAGAGGGTGGTCTTGTCTCACACTATTGACCGGTAAAATCGAACAGCCCAGTTTGGTTTTAACTTGGCTGGGAGGTCATGCCACACCCATCTTACGCATTCATCTATTGGAAGAAAAAAGAATGTGGTACTTATGCTTTCAAAACTCAGCCGTGATATACCTCTTCGGCCTGTACAAATTCGGAAGATTGGATTCTCCCACTTCAACAGCACACTGACTTGAAACACGGTGTATGATCTGTAATACCAAAACAAAACAAGGAAACTGAATTCGGACCTACGCATATCTACATATACCCCAGGGGGACACGCATCGGCTCGCGACATTTGGCAAAGTGCAAAGCACATTTGACAAGATTCCCAATGAAACTGGCCTGTGTTTCTCACCAAACAGGGTTTCAAAACACCGTTTGATGACTCCATTTCCTCAAGCCCAAAACAATGTCTCCACCACTGTTGGGTGGTTTCAACGGTTCCAAATCGAGTTATCAAGACATCATCTTTTCTCAACTGGGAGGCTCGTCGGTTCCTCATGGGCTGGAAAGTGCGAGTAGCTTAGCTGAGGATTGTGAGAAATCAACCGTGATTAAAGGGAATCTAGCTGCGAGAATAGGTTAGACCCTTTCCGCAGTACAGAACCACAAAGAACCCCAAACAGACTTTAAAGCTGATGATGAAATATTCTCACGCTTCCCAGAACCAGGCAGATTGGCTAAGCACCTGTTGTAACCCAGTTATGGGTTATGCTCAGGGTCTCAAGTAGGCCCCTTTTGTCCTACAATGCTCATGTATATAAACTATGTTACCTAGATTATACACATGAAATCTATCATCATCTGTTCCACTTCTTGAGTATCCAAGCCTGAGGTCTATCAGTTTATGAGCCCCTAAAGGTTATCTTGCTGAAATCTCAATAATAAACACAAATTCAAATATTTTTCTCCTATAAGCTCAAGGGTAGCCCAGAGTAGGGTGTAATTGGCCCGTGTTATTCTTTTTTCCGCACTGATATCATCAGGAACCGTTTTTGTCTTTGTCTCAAATATATCCACTTGAAAAAAAAAGATTTTGACATATCAATCTGAAAATCTGTCTAGATACTTCTCTTCATATCTGACCGACTTATGTTTATCCTTATTATACTTGTTTTTCCTTTCATCCCAACCTAACACAGCTGATCAAGCTGCTGACAAGTCCTCTGAAGCATATCCTTACCTGGGACGCCAGGTCAAGGGGCCAGATAGGTGTGTAGGCGGATATATCTCTCTCATTTCTCTCAATAATAGCTTACTATCTACCAAATCTTGTCACTATCTCTTGTTTCCCTTCCATTTTCTACCTATCCTTTTCCCCATCCCATACTCACTCCCACCATCAATTCTTTTCCCCAACTCCTGTCACCGCTTTTCTTCCATCTTCCCTTGCTTCAACCAATCTTCCCTTACTCCATCCCAGCATGTCAAGCCCCCTCCCTAGCACTTCACAACCTCCAGCTGTTTCCTCCCTGGTAACAAAAACCGGATCCACCCCAACAGGCCCCACAGCAGGTAATTGACCAGATAGCGATGCAGCACCACATCAAACAGACCATTCCAATCTTCCTACAACATGCCAAACATCATGACGCAACCTACGTACAGATGCTGACACCAACTGTGCTGCAGCAGCAGTCATCAGTGCTATATCTCAACAAATCAAAGACAAAGATCATCTATTGCCGGATGGATTGAACTATCCACTTTGGGAAGATTTTTTCAATGAACAGATGTGAGATGCAATTAACATTTTCAAATTCTACCATGGCAAGATCAACAGCACTTTCCATGAACTTATTGGAAGATCTGTACTCCTCCAATAAGTCAACCGGACTTAACGCCGGAGCCTTGCAAGATTGGGGACTTCCTATCCCATGAACACTAACATCTTGATATGTTTCAGCTCCGTTAGCAGTGGCTCAGCTGGACCTATACAGATGTCTGCTTAGTTTCAACACTTCCAAACATACCTCAAACACCATGACCACATATATAGGTGACATATTTGAAAAGATGGCAGATATAAGGATGCCTTTCACAAGGGACCACTGGGCAGGCCTTGCTCTCCAGACCGGACTCAACAGCAATCAAGCACTCCAAGAAAAATTTGACTGCCAACTTGAGATTGATCTCCAAGAATCAAAAGTTGAAGATCCCCCAATTACTTTCAACAAAATGATTAGGCTGCTTTATCAAATCCATCAACAACACAGTATCCAATCCACAAGAACACAACAAAAAATGAGAAGCAACCCCAACCTGCTCATGCCTCAGCAAACCTAACCAATACAAAATCCACGCAACCTGCAGAGAACCCACTCTTTGACACAAGCCACCAAAATCCTGACAACATGCCTGACACGCACAACTTCATGGCAATGCAAGCAGCATTGTGGTGGCAATGTAGATCACCTGATCACCTAATACCCAACTGCCCCCTCTGACAACTCCCGGGAAAAAATCAAGTGCCCCAAAACCCAATACCCTACCAGACACTTTCAAGCCAGCCACATCATCCACCCGGCATGACTGGTTTTCAATATTTTAATCCCATTATCACTCTGCCGGGTTTCCACAGATCCTATCCCCAGTACAAAAACTCTGTCAGAATCAATTCCCCCCATCAACAACAGTACTGACCTCCTCAGAAACCATACCCGCAAAACTCCAGCTATCAGAAACCAAGCAGACCTGCTGATCAATACTGGCCACCCCCAAGCCAACCTTCAACAAGCACAAGACCACCTACATCCATTGGTTCACAATGGCCACAAGCTTCCGCTAACAAAGCATTGACCTGTAGCCCGGGAGAAGGTTCATCAGCCAGAATGGTAGAAATGGGTGAGGTATACAATGACCTGGAGAATTTGAATTTTGGCCATATACTGGAAGACAAATCAGGTGATGCCCCCATCATTGACTCAGGTGCATCCCACCACTTGTGCAGTGATTTTAAACTCTTTTCTGATTTACACTTGTTTCCTACCCCTATCCCCCTCCAAGTAGCTACCTCCAGAAATGCCATGTTCATCACCGGCAAAGGCAATCTGACCTTCTCAGGTCTTAATAACTAAGATGTTACAATTCATGGGGTGCTTTACTGTGAGCTCGCTAGGTCAACTCTCATATTTCTTTCCACGCTCTGTAAAGCTGATGCTTAATTGGTGCATGATATTGCTCAGGAAGTTTTCAACATATACGCAAAAGATAATACCCTTGTTTTCAAATGCCCTTTCTTAGAATCTCAGAACAAGTGGATTTTTCCTTCTCCAAAAGTTGCCCCCACTGTCTATACTCTCAATCCTATGCCCACATGCAAAACAAGAAATGATACACCCATATGCAAACCTGATTTCTGCCCTGTGTCAACCAACACACATGTAAAAATGAGACAAGAGATTTGTGTCACACCCCTTGGTATTGACCATATTGAAAAAAATAAAATGAGTACTAACAGCCTTACAACTGATGAAACAATTCTACTGTATTACCACAAACTCTGTGGACATGCTAGCATGCGCAGGATATGACAGGTCATACAGGAAAACCTTTGCACAAACCTCTCAGCAAGCATTCCCACACGTTATATTTGGTGTGATGTATGTGCTCAAAGCAAAAGTCTGAACAAGAACAACCTTATGAGCTATGAGCAGAACATTGGTAAACTTAGTATTATAAATTCTAACATGGTAGGACCTTGTGAAGTTGACACATTCAATAAAGGGTGTTTTTTACTAACCATTCAAGATGTTGCTACAGGTTTCAGTGAAGCAAAATTTCTGGTTTCAAAAGAACAAGCATGCGGACTCCTTATTGAGACAATCACTTGTTGGGAACAGCAAACCCAAAAAATGGTTAAGATTGACCGGACCAACAATGGTGGCGAGTTCTCAAGTGCAGCGCTAGGGTGATTTCTTTGAAAATGTGGAATCAAGGCGGAATTTTCACTGCCTTACCATCATTGTCAGAATGGCATAATTGAACGTTTCAACCAGACAATTGCTAACATGGGACAAACCATTCTCATTGTCAGCCTACGTGATGCAAAGGATAAATTCTTCTAGCTACACATGGTGCAAAGAATAAGACTGGAGCGTACTAAGAATCTGGAGGATGGATAACAAGTCTAATTCTCAAATAATATGGGGAATTGTGATGTAAAAAATAAAGAAAGATGGTAATTATTATATTAAATAAATTTAATATAATAAAAAACCAGAGGGGCCTGATGAATCAGGGGTGTTTTAATCCTTCAAAATTATCTTGCAAGTAAATGCAGAGGATTTAAATACCTGGGAAACTGGGTCCTGTGTGAACAGGGGTGGGTTAAATCCCAGGGGTAGGAATTGAGGAATATTCTCAAGAAAAAAGGTTTATTACTTACTGGTGATAATCCTAGGGGAACTTAATGATATTCAGGGTAAAAAAGGAAAGTTCTGAGCGCTTGGAATGGTGGATAATTGGTCTGGGTGGTGAATGTAATGTTGGTGGGGAAAACAGGGCTAAAGAATACCTACTAAGGACCTTACCAGAATATTTATTAAGATTGTATCTAATGTAAATAGTGGGTAAGTATCTAGTGGGTATTTTAAAGCATAAGGAGCCTTCTTTGGGCTGTTGAAGAGCTCCATGAATAGTCTTGAGATCCCTCTGGGGAACCTATGGGTGTTAAAGGCCAACTTGTGGGTGCTTTGACCAGGCCCTCCTGGTGAAGCTACAGAGGCTTGTGTCTTGAGTATAATTCACCAAGTTACATATATATTGTTTTATTTATAGTAGTATATTTAATTTATTAAGTACATCCTTTAGTAAATTGAGATCAATCACTTTATTGCAGCTAACACAAAAAACTAATAGTAGTAGATAACTGAAAAACAAGAAAGAGAAATAAATTAAGATAAAAAATAAGTAAAGGAATCTTTAATGAGATAAAGGAAATTGTTCATTAATTACCTTTTGTTATGCTAGTCCTGGCTATGACTTAATCATAGACACAAGAAATCATTTAGGAGATAAGAGATAGAACAACAGGCCTGAGAAAATAGATATAAATATCAACAAACACATTCACAAGAATCAGAGAAATAGAGATGAGACTGAATTATACCTCCACTTGAGTTACTTCTAGGCTCCTCCTGAATTTCATAGGTCTAAGATGAGTGGCTGTAGCGGCACTATATTTGAACAGGCTAGTTTTATTTTGACAGTTGATTAAGGGATGAGTCTGAATGTGGTCAGAGCTGCTGGATCTTCTCAAGTCTGAGGTTCTTACTCAAGGAATTGCAAACTTAATACTAATGCATCGAGTCAAAATAACCAAGTATCCACAGCAGTTTGGGATCATTCAGCTGACACTCCTCCTTGATTCTGAATCTGTAAGGTGAATTTGGACTTGAGAACTTTCCAGCTTGATAAATCCTAAAGGTTTGGTCAATCCATTGGCTATCATATCTTGCGCGGAAACTTTCTGGATTATCAATTGCTTCTTTAAAACTAATTCTAACACATATTGAAAGAAAACCTCAATGTGTTTTGTATTTTCATTCAACTGTGCTTCCTTACTTATGACAAAAGCACCCGAGATGTTGTTTTTCATAATTGGGGCTTGGATTTTGATGTGTAGATTGAGTATGAGATTGGTAAGCCATTCAATCTGTTTTGTGCATTGATTTATTGCAACAAACTCTGCTTTGGTGTTTGATTGGGCAACAACAACTGTTTCTTTGTGGACCAGAATATTGGATTGCAATACATGGTGATGACATAGCCAAAGGTAGATTTCTTGGTTACTAGACAAGTTGCATAGTTGGCATCCACCCACCCACATAATCCTTCATTGGGATTTGTTGTTTGATAGTCAAAGTTGTTGAACACTAAGAGTGCATTACAAGTTAGGCTAATGTGTATGATAACTTGTGATTAAAAAATAATAAGAAATTTTAGAGAATGATAAAATAGAAAAGACTCTTTACCTAAGAGCAAGTTGCAGTTGTGACTTTAGTGAGAGGGAAAACAGATCATGTTGATGATCCTGAATGGATAGACTTTTCTATCTGGTGAGATCTAAAAATCATATCTTTGTTAGTCAGATGCACTTGCTCATTGCTTGATGGCACTCCAAGTTTACTCACCTTTGCTATTGGGGTGAGTAATTCTCTGGCTGAGGCTGGGACCAAAATGGCTGAGATTTTCATCAATTCTACAATTTATCCTGTCATTTTAGATTCATGATCAGTATTGATCTCAGAAACTTACAATGAGCTAGTGTGACTTGCCTGTTGGGTAGTCCGCTTTGCTTGTCCTGGTGTTGCTCTTTGTCAAGGTTTGATGTGGCTTTTTGTCAGCCTTGGAGACAATAAATATGGTGTATCAAGTGCGTCTGGGCACAAACCCAAGTCCTGCTTGACACTGCGCCAAGAGGGCTTGGGTATGTGCCCAGGGGGCTGGATAGGCCAGCTCACGTGGCCCCCTAATCTTGGCACATGCCCAAGTCCCGCTTGGCCAAACCCAAGCTCTGGGGTGTTGATAAACGCACGCCCACGCCAAGCGCACGCCGATAAAAAAAAAGGCGTGCTGCCCGCACGCCCATCCCTGGGTGTCAGCACGCCTGTAGATGGGCGTGCAGCACGCACGCCCATCTACAGGCGTGCAACACTGCAGGCGTGCGGTCGCACGCCCCGTTCAGAAAAAGGCGTGCGGTTCGCACGCCCCTTCAGAAAAGGGCGTGTGGGTTGCACGCCCTTATTATGTGTATAGGCAGGGGCGTGCCCCCTGCCTATACACATAAAAAGGGCGTGTGACCCACACGCCCTTTCTATGTATATAGGCAGGGGGCACGCCCCTGCCTATACACATAGATCGGCGGACCGCCGACCTATGTATATAGACAGGGGCGTGCCCCTTCCTATATACATAGAATCGGCGTGCGGACTGCACGCCAATTCTATGTATATAGGCAGGGGCACACCCCTGCCTATATACATGATGATGTCATGCGTACACCAGAGTGTACGCATGACATAAGCACCCCCCCGCCCCCCACCCCCCCTCCCCCCCAGCGGATTTCAACCGCAACCACCACCTCGCTCGATCGATCAAACGATCACTCCCCCCTCCCTCCTCACAGCCAGCCCTCCACACCAACCCCCCAGACGAGCCGAGCCGACCCACCTGACCCGATCCAAGCGAGCCAGCCAACCAACCGGACACGGAACAACCGGACGAACCCCTAAGTGGGTATTTTTCCTTTTGTTCCCCTGAGCCCCCCCGTGCCCCCCCGTGCCCCCGTGCCCCCGTAAGATCAAATAAAAAATCAGAAAAAATAAAAATAAAATAAAATAAAAATAAAAATAAAAATAAAAATAAAAATAAAAATAAAAATAAAAATAAAAATAAAAATAAAATAAAAATAAAAATAAAATAAAAATAAAATAAAAATAAAAATAAAAATAAAAATAAAAATAAAAATAAAAATAAAAATAAAAATAAAAATAAAATAAAAATAAAAATAAAAATAAAAATAAAAATAAAAATAAAAATAAAAATAAAAATAAAAATAAAATAAAAATAAAAATAAAATAAAAATAAAATAAAAATAAAAATAAAAATAAAATAAAAATAAAAATAAAAATAAAATAAAAATAAAATAAAAATAAAATAAAAATAAAATAAAAATAAAATAAAATAAAAATAAAATAAAATAAAATAAAATAAAATAAAATAAAATAAAAATAAAATAAAATAAAATAAAATAAAATAAAAATAAAATAAAAATAAAATAAAAATAAAATAAAATAAAATAAAATAAAATAAAATAAAAATAAAATAAAAATAAAATAAAAACAAAATAAAAATAAAATAAAAATAAAATAAAAATAAAATAAAATAAAATAAAACAAAATAAAAATAAAAATAAAATAAAATAAAATAAAAATAAAATAAAAGTAAAATAAAATAAAATAAAAATAAAATAAAACAAGAAAAAAACAAGAAAAAAAGACAAAAAAAAACAAGAAAAAAACACAACAAAAACAAAAAAAAAGATAATGATAACAAAAACTAAGAATTTGATCAGGGCCCATTAGGCCCTGTATTGACAAGTGGGACAAGCCCCAAGGGCCTAGTAAAGGGGCCAACAGGGCCCACTATGACTGGCCAAAAGGAGCCAACTGTATGACTGGCCAAAAGGAGCCAACTGTGCCCTTCCCAGCCGCCCAAGTTTGACATGTTAGGCCAAAGGGCCCCTTTATATCTCCGCATAGGTATCCAAGGGCCCCATTCCCCTTGTCCAAGCCCCGGACGGGCACACCAGCACTTGATGTTCTTCCACTCAGATCCAATTAATCTCTCCACATCTTCATTATTATTATTTTCATGCCAGCTGATTATTTCTTCTTGTTCCTCTGAACGCACAGATATCAGCAAGTATTCTTCGCATCAACTTTTATTACCTCCAGCAGTGTAAGTGCATGTCTATCAAAGTAAATATCATCCAAAATTACTCACTCTGGCCGTTATTTACAGCAGAAAATGTCTCAGCCAGGCCAAAACCCCTCCTACTACCGCGTATCTCCCAACCCATATGGCGTCCACAATCAGCCGCACCCCCAATACCATAATGCAATAACGCATGCCAGTGGTCAGCCTAATGTCACCCAGTCTCACTTGGCACAGCATGTAAGCACACACAGCCCAATTCTTCTACTTAAATAACTTTCTCACACCATCCTTCCTCCCGCCTCCATCAGCCGCAACCACCAGTTCCATTTGGGCAACCCCCTTGGTTCCATGCCCCATCCAACTCCCCCATCCCTCCTCAAATGTCTGATCAATTCCCCGGCTTCCCCAATTACCTACACAATTCTGTCCCAATCACAAATAATCCCACAAACCAACACCCCAGCTTCACCAACCATGGCCACCCCGCATACCCGTCAAACTCAATGGCCTTTCCAATTCCAAATCACGGGCAACCTGCACCCCATATGGGCCACCAAATACCATCTTTCAACCCATACAACAACCTCCCGCCCCACCAATCATCCCAAACGGCCTCCTATAACAATAGTACAGCCTTTCCTCACATTCCAGTCACCGGCCAACTCAATCCAAACTTTCCAAACTACACCAATCCAGCAATCACCCTGCAACAGACGTCAAACATTCCTCCCACCCACCAACCCAATCAACCAAGCTCCTATACATTACAGCAGGAAATGTACTCCAACAACTGGAATGCCCCCCAACCAATCCAACACCCACCATCAATACCCAGCAACCCATCTGCATCAATACCCAGCAACCCGTCCGTCAACCAGCCCACATACTACTGGGACAACAACACCAACCAATCCGCTGTCGAAATCAATTCTCTGCTTGACTCCTTAAGTCCGCCTGCCCCATCCCAATTGATCCACTGGCTTCCTTGGTTGTCCCTCAAATGACTGACAATACTGCTCAAGGTAGGTCTAACTTTCTCTTGTAATGTATATTTATTGAGAGCTGACAAACTGTAAATCATCAGCTTTTCCCCCTGATTTCCTGCGTTCTGCAAATGACCTGCCTGCTCCCTCTTTTCCCACCCAAACCAATGAGGATCAAGCTCAAGGTGGGTCTTAGTTTCTCTGGTAAAGTTGCTTTATTGGGAGCTGACTATTTATTGATGAATCAGGTGGTTCCAACTCTACAACATCTGTGGTACCGTCTGCAGTCCTGGCTTCTGCAAGAACCACCCAGGAAATGTCTGTTCCCTCCCCAATCCCCCTGGAAATGTCCCTTCCCTCTCCAATGACTGAGGAAAATCCCCAAGGTGATTGTAGCTTTCACTTCAAAAAGTCCCTTGCGGTGTTCTTACCAATGTTTTATTGTACAGATCCCAGTGCGTCTGCGCACCACACCAACAACTTGTTGATGCCCCCAAATCTCCCGGATGGAAATGCTTTGCCCAAAGCCCTACTGACCAGTGAGGATGTCAGATTGTTTGACTATTCTGTGGGAGGTCAGTGCCTCATTGATTTGTCATACTGTTTCCAATGGATGCTCATGGGAGTTAATTCCGTAGAGCCAATGGACCCTCCACCTGAATACCTGTTCACCTGTGTTGTCGATCTGAAGAAATTAGTGTCCACATGGGCCACCGAGCATGGTTATCGGCTGGCGGTCTCAAAATCCAAGGCGGGGAAGAACATTTACCTTGCCTGCTCACTCGCTGGAGAAGACACTACCACCGTGGACTCCTGTTGGGCTCGTGAATCACGTAATAAGCGAGTTGGATGCGCCTTCAAGATTTCTGGCCACTGTTCATGTGCCAAGAACCGTGAAAACAACTATTGGGATCTCCGCAGCAAGACTGTCCCTCACAACCACAATGTCATCCAGCACAACTACGAGGCCATCCACAAGACACTTGGGGCAGAGGGCCAAGCAGAGGTGGCTCGACTGGCCTCTCTTGGTTTGCAACCACAGGCAATTGCCCGGCAGCTGAGTACAACTGAGGGACGCTTTGTCACGAACAGGACAATTTACAACACAAAAGCAGCGCAGAAGATAGAGCGGAGGGCCGGCGACACCCCCATCAACCATCTTCTACGATGCCTCAAAGGCTCCAACTGGGTTCACGATGAAGTTTACGATGATGACGGAAAGCTCCTCTACCTATGGTTTGCGCACCCTGGATCAATGTTACTCGCTCGCAAGTTCCATCAGGTGGTTAATATTGACTGCACCTACAAGACCAACCTCTGCAAGTACCCCTTACTACATGTTGTTGGCCAGACCTGCACGAACAACTCGTTCTCAATTGGATTTTGTGTCATGAGGAATGAGAAAAATGCGGCATACTCTTGGGCTCTGAATAAGTTGAAGTGAGTGTGGTGATTGTCTTTTTTAGTATCAGATTGATAATCTGATGGTAATTCTACATACACCTATCAATTCTTGCAGGTCGGTATGGGAACCAGAGAGCTCTCCAAAGGTCTTTGTGACGGACAAAGAGGTGGCTCTCAGAAATGCAATTGCAGACCACTTCCCAAATGCAACCTCAAACCTATGCGCCTGGCACATTGATCGGAACATTGTCACCAACGGCAAACAGGCTTTTGCATCCGAGGCAGACGAATGGACGAATTTCATGAAGCTATGGCACGAGGTTACATACGCTCCGGACAAACCCTCATTCGACACAGCTTGGGGAAAGCTTCAGGTGGACCTCAGGGAACGAGAAAATGTTCTGGAATACCTTCAGAACCATGTTCTGCCCTTTCGCAAACAATTCATGTCTGCATGGGCTGGGAAAACCCCGCACTTGGGGAATCTGACGTCATCTAGAGGTGAATCAGCTCATAGCTGGCTCAAAACATACGTGACATCTGGCAAGATCGACTTTGCTACCCTCTTCCTGACCATTTCGTCAGCTGTGGACCGGCAACTGGACGAAGCACAGGTCACCATTGGCCATGAAAGGATCAAAGGGCTATCCGGACTCCCAAACGTTTTCAAGCCGCTTCACACCAAGATCTCCACCCATGCGCTCAAATTGGCCATTGGAGAGTACAATAAGTACTTGAAAATGAAGAAGGCCAAACATGACGATCCGGTCAGGCAGTGTACGGGGAACTTCAACGCGGGAATGGGGGTCCCATGTGCACACATGATTGAAAAGTTGCTGGAAGAGAAGGGTGATGTGGAACCAGCGGACTTTCATCCCCAGTGGCAATTGTGTTACAACCCAGATGGACCAGTCAGTGTATAAATCTGCCCCCTCCTCCATAACCCTTTGGCTAATCCTGTTTGACCTTGCTTAAATTACAGAACCTTGATGAGGAGCCGTATAACTTTGACGATGATTTTGAGGCGCTAAAGCAGGAGATCTTGGAATCTCACCCCTCCACAGCTTTGCCGGCACTGATGAAGAATTTCCGTCGAGTTGTTGCAAACACACATGTGGTCCCACTGATCGAGCCAGACCCCATCAGAAAAAAAACCAAACCAAATCAACCTTGGAAGAATAAGAATGGAAGCCGCCGTGTTCAAACCCGAGATCCTACTCAGGCAGAAATCGTGGAGTCTCAGATTGAAAAGGCACAGACAGCCAAAGGGAAACAGCACGCAAGGACCAGTCAGAATCAAGCGGCCCGGAGAAGGACGGACAAGTTGCAACAAGATAGCTCTTCATCAATGGAAGACCCTGATGAGCTGCCCACATTGGCCAGACTGACCGCCCCAAAACCCCGAGGCCGACCAAGAAAGGCTCCCGATCCCGCAACATCTTCTGAAGAAGACAATGAATCTTCTGAAGAAGACAATGAGAGCCCACCGTGTGTGGCCAAGCGCCAAGGCCGACCTCCAAAGTCTCAGCTACCATCTACGTATGCAGCCAACAAAGACTACCAACCAGGCCGCACGTCACATAAGCGGAAAGCAAGTCCCCCCACTTCCGACCGGCCCAAGTCCCAACGCCGTATGGAAGAAAAGCCCTCAGTATCATCTGCATTGAGTCAGATGTCTTTGGCAAAAGGGAGCCCTGCAGAAGGCAGTCATTCTGGGTCATCTAGTGGAGTATCAGACTCATCCAATGATCAATCTGATGGCAGTGATGGAGATCCCTTTGGGTCAGAAGGAGATGCATGTGAATTTGCAGAGGACAATCCGATTGATATTCCTCTTGCCGGGACTTCAATGTCAACTTCCCTGGTAAGCCCCTTTAATCAAACCAACAAGATTCTCCTAATAGTGATTGGCCTAATTGTTCTGTTGTATTTTGGCAAATCAGGATGCTATTCCTATGTTGCACACGGAAGGTGATTATCAGGCCAATGACCCCCCCAGGCCACCCACTTTGGAGGTAAATTCAAGGGTTAGGATGAGCCCATTCAATGAGTCAACATTATAACTGATTGGCTTTTCTGGTTGAATTCAGGATGAAAGTATGGTTGTAAAAAGTGGTCCCACCTTAGGGACACTGGCTCAAGCCTCTAAAGAGGTTCTGTCTGATAAATCAGTAAGTGAACATAGTGTGAATTCATTATGATTAGTCATGAGAGCAAAGCAATTTACTCACTCTCTTGTGCTTATGCTGAATTTTCCCTCATCTTCCTCAGCTTGATCAGTTACCTCCATGGGTCATTAAGCATGTCCAATCAACTTATAACCCAAAAGGGGATGGCAACTGTGGGTATTCTTGTGTGGCACATGCATTGGCTGCTGAAAAACCCGAGGGCCCGTATGCTAGAGACAATGGGTGGTATCAAGTGCGATTGGACATGTTACACGAGCTGGACATCAACAGGGCACTTTGGACAAGGAAGCTAGGTGGACTAGAAATGTTTGAGAAGACCTACGACAGCATTCGCGTGGAGAATCCCAAGGGACCAGTGCCCACTTCCATGTGGATGGGCAGGCTTGATGGTGGTCCTATTCTGGCTAATTCATACAATAGGCCAGTGGTGTTCCTCACAAACAACCGAGCAGCTGGCTGCATGACGTTTCTCCCCTTCAACTGTTGCACCCGACCCCAAACCAGCCAGCCCAATCTACCTTGCACTAATTAACGGGAATCACTGGTTACATGTTATAGTCAAGCGTGGCCTAGTACCTTTCCCTCCACCGTCCATACCTAGATCATTTCCAAAGAGCCAAGCTGCTGGTTGGTTGAGCATCATTGAACCAGCCACACTTCTTTACTCCAAAACTTGCAAGCCAATGTAACACCCCTCCTCTGATTTGTAAATACTATATTAAATTTGTTTCCATAAATCAAAGTAGAGTAATGGCTGTCAACATTACTCCTGAATATTGTCAGCCTCCTTGATGCCAACGACAAGTCTTTCTAGCAACAAATGGTGCAAGGACATGAGGAAAGAGTGATATTACTCTGGGTAAGGATTGAAGGTTACAGTTCCCAAATAAAACGGGGGAAAGGAGCCTTCTTTGGGTGGTTGAAGAGCTCCTTAAATAGTCTTGAGTTCCCTCTGGGGACCCTGTAGGTATTATTGGCCAACATGTGGGATCTTGGACCACATTTTGGCCATTGTTGCTTTCTTGGTGACGCTTCAGCAGCCCCTGCTTTGAATACACATCACCAATTGATTTTATTAGTTTAATTATTTATTTATGTTGACTTACAGTCTGTAGTACATTAGTACTGGTTGTTATAGATTAATACTAGTGGCTTATTTGTATTTTATAATAAGCCTCAGTATTATTTGTACTGTTTGTTCAGTCAATATAATTTTATTTATATGTATAAATAATAATACAATCTAATATAATTAATTATTTAGTCCCCAGTAGTCTTCATTAATGAAGTTACTGGGGCGTGTTTTTGTTGCTTTGGGTGTACCTTGGGTGACTTTGGAGTCCGCGCGCCAAGCTGAGAGTCTGTAAGGGGTCTGGGGCTTGCGCGGGGATTATGTTCCAACTTTGGCCCGGGCTTTCAGTCACGCGGGTTGAACTTCAAGGTATGCGGACTGTGGTACGCAGGGTTTGAGTAAAACACGGTGTATTTACACTATCTCCCCTAATTTACACAACACCTCATTTCCGTGACTGGAAATTGGGGTTAAGCATATTTATATGAGTATATAAGCATAAAGTTAGGTAATCATACTTTTAACTGATCATTAATACAATTTTCAGTTATTAGTATCATATCATATGTATAATAATGAGTTTTAGTTGCACACCAAGACTGACACCTATAATGTAGGAAAAAGATAAACCAAAAGGCAAATAATGTATCATTTGGGGGGAAGTGATCAATAGAACATGCAACATGTAGAGCTGGAGACACAGGATAGGAGTTAAATACCATACAAGTCAGAAGTGATAGTTGGACAAAGCTATTTCTATATCTTGAGAAAAAATGTGGAGTAGGTGGTGAGTAGCAAAGTAGTGGTGAAATTCTTTGTAGGTTCTTTCCCAATCCACTTGGGGGAGTCCATTCTCACCAATCTTGTCAAAGCCCATAGCACACAAGAAGTCCAGAAAATATATACAAAGATTGTCTAAAGTTTGGTGGGGCATTGGGAGAGTAATACCACCATCCACCTTTTGTTTAAGGACTTTGGCCCCAAATTCTAGCAAGGCTGAAGCATTGGCATTGCTGGCAGTCTGTCTGTTGAATGTGAAGACTGATGTTGGACCAAAAACGAGCAGACCAGCTAGCATATGGATCTGAGAGGGTGTATTCCTTGTGGAGCACTCATCCGTCCTTGTATGCTTTGGACGTGGCCGGGTAAAGTCGGATAAGCTGCAGATATACACCAGAGATGACATTGCCCCCACCAGGTGCTGTGACACAAGCATGAGGCCGCCAAGGTTTGGTGAATTGGCATCAAACGTCCCCAGGTTCTCGTAGGTTCGTTGGAAGCCCCAGTGAGCAGAGTGGACCTTTGTTGTATCTAGTGGAAGGGGTTCCCATTGGGCGCCCTGCTGTTCGAGATGACGAAAAGCCCAGCATTGATGTAAAGCAGATTTGAGTCGGAGGTATGCCGTGTCAGGAGGAGAGATGAATGATGCCATGTTTGAGGCCAGTGTGTGTACCTGAGTTTGGTTGGTTATTGTCTTGCTTTTTTTGGCCCGGACAACTTCAATCTGATCCATGTTGATCATGTCATGAGTGATCAGAGACATTGAAGTAGCAGGGTGGAGGATTTTTTCTTAACCGCACCACAAAAATTAGTCAGTGTCATTTTTAATTAAATAGATAGTAACTAGGAGAATTACCTGATTTGCAAGCAGCCAGAGTTATTGTAACGTCCCGCCACACTCTTTCCTTGAAATTGTGGTCCATTGGGCCATGACGAGAGAGCATATGGGGGAGGTGATTGAGGACATAGGCGATGTTCTTTATCATCTTCTCAGCTGATGTGATGGACCATGCAATGCCACACGCCAAATCGTTGTTCAAGTTTTCTACCACTGATCTTGGAAGCAGTGGGCCTGGTAAAAATAGTTCCACAGCTGCAACAGACAGACAGACATGAGTTCGAGAAGTGTTTAATGTTTAGAGGAGAGGGGGATGACTCACATGCATCCCGTGTGGACCTTGCAGGGCGAGGAGGGCCTGTTGACCTCTTGCTGGGGTTTGAACTGGAGCTGGGCATTGAACTGGAACTGTCCACTGCACTAGTGGTTGGGGTGCGCGAGAACTTCATGCCTTTCAAGTGTTCGGCCGTTATGACAGTTGGGTGAGGAGTGAATAGGTGGCTTGGGAAGTTTGGGCCAGTTTCCCTTGGGTCGATATGCACAATCTGTTGATGAGAGGTAGAGGAGCCCTGTTGAGGGACTGGGCTTGCACCACATGAGGGAGGATCGTCTGGACTTGGGGTGTGATGCCGGGATTTTTTGGATGTAGGATCATTGGATGTAGGATCAACAAATATTGCAGTTGGATAGCGGTAGCGAGCCCGGCGTGGGTGACTTTCAACAATAGTGGAATGTGGGTGTGGGGCTGCACGATGGTTGTACGGCAAAGAGACTTGTGAGGCTGGAGGGCTGATTCCCAATTCTTCAGGGTCAGTCTCCCCCTCGGCATCCGGGTTGTTTATATTGTCATCACGGTTTTGAGATAAGTTATGCAAGGCTCGTTTGGCATTTTGGGATTCCATGGCGGTAGTTATAGCATCAAGGTAAGCCTCATTAGAGGTGGTGAGAAAGGTGCTTTCGCCTTTGCTGTTGCGCCTGGGTGACCTTAATGGGTGGATGGGGCCATATGCCGGGTTCATAACGTTGGGAAAGCCGTTGTCAAATGGAGCGGGTTCGTTGTCCCATTGAGCTGGTATGTTGTTAATTCGAGTGGGTTCTGGTGTGCGATGAAGTGTTGGTGCCGCATTGTTTGCTGAGATAAAATCTGACAGTTGTGGAGCAGTTGTTTGAGGTGGTGGGAGGTCTTTGGGAAGATCAGGAAACCAAGGAATGAATTGGTTGAGGTTAGGAGGTGGTTGGTTGATGTTAGGAGTGGAATGTAGGATGGTTTGGCTAGCTGGGGGGTCAAACGTGTTTGTTGGAGCTGGGCGAGTTGAGGACTCATGACCCTCATTGTCTGACTGCTCGTATTCGGCTTTTATTTTGTTGGCGAGAACTTCCAGATACTTGTATTCCTCGGGACTGCATGCGGGATGCTGAGCAAGCTCAGTGCATTTTTGCCAGAAGTCCAAACCTGATTTGCAGTGTTTTGGGGTGGACAGTGGTAAGCAGGAGGTTTATTGTCATACTTGGATTGCAAAGTAAAACAGATGTCAGCTGCTGCTCCTGGGATTAAGTACCTTTTGCAGTGGGAATACGAGAAAGGGGAATATCAGCCCTTGCGGGGGGTTTGGGGGGGCACTTTGGGTGTGTAGGGGGCTTAGACGGGGGACTTGGGGCCTGATATGCATCTGTGGGCATTTCCCTGGGGCCCTTTAGGCCAAGATGTGTCCCTTGCACATTTTTCCAGGGCCTTGGGTGCAATGGGGGGCTTGGGAGGGGGCCTAGTGGCACATTCACACCTTGAATGTGTCCATAGGGGCCACTGGTTCTAGTTGGCCCCTTTTGGCCAGGCCCAGGTGGCCCATCTGGCCCCTTTTGGCTGGCCCATCTGGCCCCTTTTGGCCAGGCCCAGGTGGCCCATCTGGCTCCTTTTGGCCAGGCCCAGGTGGCCCATCTGGCCCCTTTGAGCCAGGCCCATCTGGCCCCTTTGGGCCAGGCCCATCTGGCCCCTTTGGGCCAGGCCCATCTGGCCCCTCTGGGCCAGGCCCAGCTGGCCCAGGAGCGGGCGGGGTTTTGGGTGGGGGGCAGGGGGGAAGCGGGGGAACGGGGGAACGGGGGAAAAGGGACATTGACCTACCTGTCGATGTCCTGGCGGCTGGCTTGAGGTTGTCGGGCGGCTGGGTCGTTCCGGCGGCTTGGGTTGGTCGATTGGGGAGGGTGGGGTGGGCTGGGTAGTGCGGCGGCCGGCTGGTACGTGGGTGGGGGTGGTTGGTCTGCTGGAGGGGTTGGTGAGATGGTGGTTGGGGAGGGATTTCAGGAGGGGGGGGGAGGGCCGATCGGCGAAGGATGGGGGCAGGGGGCATGTGGGGGCATGCTTATGTCATGCGTACATTCTTTTGTACGCATGACATCATCATGTATATAGGCAGGGGTGTGCCCCTGCCTATATACATAGAATTGGCGTGCAGTCCGCACGCCGATTCTATGTATATAGGAAGGGGCACGCCCCTGCCTATATACATAGGTCGGCGGTCCGCTGATCTATGTGTATAGGCAGGGGCGTGCCCCCTGCCTATATACATAGAAAGGGTGTGTGGGTCACACGCCCTTTTTATGTGTATAGGCAGGGGGCACGCCCCTGCCTATACACATAATAAGGGCATGCGACCCACACGCCCTTTTCTGAAGGGGCGTGCGAACCGCACGCCTTTTTCTGAACGGGGCGTGCGACTGCACGCCTGCAGTGTTGCACGCCTGTAGATGGGCGTGCGTGCTGCACGCCCATCTACAGGGGTGCTGATGCCCAGGGATGGGCGTGCAGCCCGCACACCAATAAAAAAAAGGCGTGCGGGCAGCACGCCTTTTTTTTTATCGGCGTGCGCTTGGCGTGGGTGTGCGCCGATGGGCGTGCGTTTATCAACGCCCCAAGCTCTGGGCCAATCAAACCCTTCAATTCTTTGTCAGGTCACTCAACAAGCTGTGTATGTAAGTCATTTCCTTTTCTTTTTCACTTTAAGATCAAGTTTATTTAAGAAAAAAAAGAAAAAAGAAAAAAGAAAAAAGAAAAAAGAAAAAAGAAAAAAGAAAAAAGAAAAAAGAAAAAAGAAAAAGAAAAAAGAAAAAAGAAAAAGAAAAAAGAAAAAAGAAAAAAGAAAAAAGAAAAAAGAAAAAAGAAAAAAGAAAAAAGAAAAAAGAAAAAAGAAAAAAGAAAAAAGAAAAAAGAAAAAAGAAAAAAGAAAAAAGAAAAAAGAAAAAAGAAAAAAGAAAAAAAAAAAAGAAAAAAGAAAAAAGAAAAAAAAAAAGAAAAAAGAAAAAAGAAAAAAGAAAAAAGAAAAAAGAAAAAAGAAAAAAGAAAAAAGAAAAAAGAAAAAAGAAAAAAGAAAAAAGAAAAAAGAAAAAAGAAAAAAGAAAAAAGAAAAAAGAAAAAGAAGAAAGAAGAAAGAAGAAAAAAAATATTTTACTCAAGACAATTGAAAAATAAATAAATCATTATACACACCTTGAAACAAGGTGTGTATCAGTTTTGGCCGGAAGGCTTGGGCCCAACCCACCCCAACTTGGCTATGTGCCAAGCAGGGGTTGGGAGTGTGCCAAGCGCGCTTGACAGTTGGCCAAGTGGGCTTCAGAGTTGGCCCAGCGGGCTTGGCCCTTTTTGGGCCAAACTTGGGTGGGTGCCCAGATGTGCTTGATACACCATATGTCCTAAACCTACAGTTAGGCCAATAATTATTGCCCTAAAGACTTCAAATAAACTAAAGTCCCTTAGAAAAAGGGAAATAGAGCCTTGTAGCTTATGTGATGGTGGATAACCCATAATAAACAAAACACATACCTTGTAATATGTGAAACTTATAGGATAATTACCTTATCCATGGAAAGATAAGGATTATAGTCTAAAGGGAAGACATAACCCATAGCAGATACTGTAACACATAGTATAACAGTACAAATGAATGGTTTCTGCTTTGAGACTAGTGGCCATTCCAGATTGAGAATGCCAAGCCACTTGTTTCTACACTAAGCCCCAAACAACATGTGCCAGATTAATTACAGGACACATGGTCTACGTACAGCTTAAGCCCACATGGTAATTCAAAAAGGAGGTTGAGCATTATACATGTACTTATACAGGCACTAAAAGTACCAAGCCAAGTACTATTTAAAGAATCCTCTAAGCTGAAGGAAAGAAAACATACATAAACACACCCCTTTACTGCCTTCTTGGTTTTTCACCCAGATTTCTAAGTCACCAAATAGAATCACATTCTTATTATTGCCTCACAAATCCTTGAAGTAACCTTCTAGCCAGTAATCTGTTTATTCAGCACCATTTCATCCCTTATAATTCCATCAACCAATTTCCTTAACCAAAGGAAGCACATCTGCCCTCCCTTATTGGTTAAACAAACCCTTTTGCCCTTAAATAGCATTTATTGCGGACCTGTTTCCAGGTTGGAGGTTGTCTTTAGACAGCTTGCTCCTTTTATCTTAAAATTTGAGCTTAAGAGTTACATAATACTCCACTCATTTGGCTTCATCATCCTTGATTTCTTCAATAATTTGAGAACCACTGCTCTAGATTTACCAACAATAAAGCCGTCATCGACGTGCATGTATAGGAAAACAGAACAATGGACAGTATAGAATAAAGATTTGTCTGAAGGCAAAGAAAGCAGACCCAGATTTGTGAGAGTGCCGACAAGGTGCTTTCGCCACTGACAGGGTGCTTGCTTAGTACCGTACAATGATTTGTTGAGTTTCCATACCCAGTTTTCCTTGCCCAGTTCTTCCAAACCCTTGACCTGTGCAACATAGACCGGAGCATCTATCTCGCCATACAAAAACGCTGTCTCCACGTCGAATTGGAAGACTGACCAACATCGATTTACCGCAACTGTCAGAAGCAGCTTGAAAGACTCATTCCTGGCAACCGAAGCATGTAATGTAATGTGATGTAATGTAATGTAATAAACCTTTAAAAGAAGATAAGTAATAGGAAAATAATTCCTGGCAACCGAAGCATATGTGTCAAAATAATGTGGCATATGCACCTGATGATTCCCGAAACAGACCCACCAAGCCTTGAACCGTATTAATTTGCCAAATTCATTTTTCTTCCTTCCAAGCAGCCACATTCCGCCAATAACCTTGTCGTTGTCAGGAGGCGGGACTCAAGACCCGGTATTTTTAGATGACAGCGAATGAAACTCTTTTTCCATAGCCTCCTTCCAGCCTGTAAGCTCCAGCTCGTTTGGCAAGGCCTCTTTGACACCAACAGTTTTGGTGAGGTAGGCATAATTGGGACAGCCAAAATTGACAAGAAGAAGTTCCTCCGGCGGATCATTCACAGCGGGAGGAATGACAGGTACCAACATCTTGCTAGAAGGGTTCCTACGACGAATTCCAGTAACCACGTTTCGCAAGTTGATATTGCCGATGATTTGTTTTGGTGCTGGTTGATCTGCAGACAAACGCATAATTATTCTTGGTTTTAGTTGCCAATATCGCTTTTGGAGGTATAGGCGCAGGATCAGAGATTGTCTGATGAGTTGACTGAACTACAGTTGAACTGGAGGGTTCAACCGTCGTAGATAAACCGGGGGCATTGGATTGTTTAGAGTTGGGCAAAAAAATTCTTAGAACTGGGCTCGGAGTTCTGGAAAGGGGAATGTGAGGATAGATAGGTGGATTGGATGGGTTTTCCGGAGCCGAAGTACAAGGATTGATTGATTTGATAGGAATTGTAACCCCATCCTCAGGGGAGGAAGTTTTTTGTGAGATGGCATTGGTTCCTCAGCCTCCTCTGTGTCTCCTGTGGTGACGGTAATGGGTGGTAGCCAGCTCATGGTTGGTTTTAGTTGGTAAGGGTCTTTCCTTTTTTAAGGGAAAGTATGAGTGAAGTATTTACCGGTGGTTGCCATTGTTATGAATTCATCAGCATCATTCTTCGAGGTGTTGGTATTCTGACAGATAGAAAGCTGGCATCAATGATCAGGAGACTACTGTGGGAGAGAGAAAAACCTCCAAGAAAGTTAAATGTATGATTGAGCAGGACAATTATCCAGCTCCAAATACGCATGGGCGATGCTGGATATACCAAGCAAATGGTTGAAATATAGTGTAGCGTTGGTTTTAAGAGATCTTCAATTACAGCATACAGGTATACTTGAAACCCAATTCTTTTTTTCTGGATTCAAAGTACTTCGATAAATTTACAAACATAAATTAACTTTGATATATACTGAAGAGAAGCGAACAAGAAAATGGATTTGCAAGCTGCAGACAACTAATCAGATTGATGAAAGGGAGTGATGGAGATCACCAAGTTTGGTTGTGAATTTTGGCTTTAATCTCGTTGAAGAACTGTCGAATGTCTTGTTCGGTGACCAACAAATCCTTTGACTCGAATGGCTTCAAGAACTCTAAAATGTGTTCCTTGAGCTTGTTGTAGGCATTCAAGCCGCTCACTAGTTGGTCCCTGGGTAGCTTCTTTAACGCTTCCAGTCCCAACTCATGAATCGATTTCACTATTATTAGAGTGGAGAGATTTATCGTTTGATTGGAATTAGGAAGTAAAGAGAAGTTTGACTTGTCAATATCAACCATCGCAGAAGAAAGTCGAGACTTCTGTCTTTTTTCGGTTCTTACTACATATTTCCGCCAAACATGTAGTAAGAACCGAAAAAAGACAGAAGTGAAAAAAGAAGAAGAAAAAACACGCAAGCCAAACACTCAACATGAATCGGTATCTCCTCCAGGTTCCCAGACTTCTTCCTCCTCCTCAGTCAACCAACTTAACCCACTCAAAACCTGCCGACAATCGGGACAAGGACACCATCTAGTTCGCCAACCAGCGGCCAAGAAGACATTGGAAAACTCCGGGTCGACCGTGTTCAAGATAGATTCCGATGAGTTTTTGAATGGAGCTCGACACTCCGTTACTTGTGAATCGATCGGAGGATCTGAGGAGACGACATCCAGTCTCGGTTTCTTGCCACAAGCTAACTCCTTTTCACTTGGATTGATACTAGATGATCCTCTCTTATTGGACGCGGCACTCTTTGGCTCCACATATTTGTTGTCTTCGTGCAAGTGTCCGACAGACGTTGATGGGCGTTTGGGTTGATCTTCTGGAAACACTTCTTGTGACTCTGTCAGTTCGTGATCAGTATGAATGGGTCCATTAGAGCTAGAGCCCATGTGAGACCTAACTTCCGAGCCTTGGTTGCTCTTTTCCTCTAGCTTTCCAGCCGTTATAGGGGAAGTTGCTTCTGCCGAATCCTGAAGAAGACAGGCTTGTGTATTCGCCCGATTCGGTGGTAGCTCTTCCTTGGAATCCGTGTTCGTAGGTAGTATTCCATAGCAAGTAATGCGATCTGGTCCATCCGTCCCAGAGTCTTTACATATAATCATACCAGACCTGCTTCCCCCGGCGTGCTTGAGCATTATAGATTTGATAGTAGGGTTGTTTTGGACACAGTCTGCACATATCAAATCATCCCAATCATCTGGATCAGGATGCGGCCCTAGACAACTGGCATGTCTCCAACTATTGATGGAATCTTAGGGTCAATGAGTTTGCTCTTTTATAGAGAATCTGATTTAAAGAAACGCAAAAGAGAGAGATGCTCACTCTTCACAGGCGAGACATTGGTACATATCTTCAGTTTCCGTCTCAGGATCATAGGTCTTCCCCCGCTCGCAGATGCAAAATTGGCCATCGAAGTTTTTGTCATACCGATTCGAAGTGCCTGTAGAAGTAGAGGGATTGTCTGAGTTGGGTTGGTTGACCGGGTCGATGGGATGGTTGATCAAGAGACACTGGCTGGGATTACATCGTTCTGTACCGCAGTCGCAGGCGAAGTTTCTTCTGACGAACAGTTCAACCAAGTCATGGTCGGTGTGGCAGCTCACCGAGCAAGAACTACACACACCAGCTCGGAGATGGTCCTGCTCTGGTTTAATCGGGTTGCACGTTAGGCAAGAGTATACCGATTGGCGGATGTGTCCAGCCGGCTTGGAACATTTGGTGATGTCAAATGGGAGTACCTCGGCTGCTTCGTCCTCTAGTTCGTTCTGTTTTTCAATTACTTCTGAGATTTTCACTGTTTCATTGTGAGTCTTCTCTGATGGTTGTGAGGAAGACATTGATTCTGTGTGGTGAATGTGGGTTGACTTGGTCCGTTTAAACTGAAGCCCTGGCGGCTGGTTCTCATCGGATTTCAACGCGCACTGCAGATCTCCAACTCAAACCTATAAAATGAAGCAAATCGGCCGGAAGGAAATGCGTCGCTGTAAAATCATTCTAGCCTCTCATGTGACTTCTATCCATGAATGCAATTAATGGATCTCTAAGATAGGATTTTTATTCACAACCACAAAACTTACAATACCATGTTTTTTTGACTGAACTATATATGACTATGAGATGTAGATGCAACATTGGATTCTTGTGTTCTAGCTTTGGCCTGCTTTTTGGATTTTTCCTTGAAGGCTCGAGTGTGGAGGCCATATTGATGCCATATCATGTGTCCGCGAGTTGCCCCCTGGAGCATTGTTGCTTCTGGAATATGAATTGGGTGCATGCCTTGAAGATACCTGTGGTAGGTAGGTGCATGGTGTGAAAATGCATTCAAAAGGTAACTGTTGAGGTTTGTGTGCTTAATCTGCTGGGCCACAGATGTGCCTTCTTGTCTTTTGCCTCTCTGTGCCAATGATGTCACAGATTTACATCCACCATCAAAAAAATTGTGTTGGACATTGAGGCAGCATTGGATTTGCTAATGGTTGGTTTAAAATCCCAATTAGAACTATATAAAATGTTTTTGCATACCCATACCATAAAAGAAAACACACCTTTACTGGAATACATTCACCAGGAAAAAAAAGTTGGAACCTCCATGGAGGTGACTTCTCTATATCCCCCACTTATCCCACCTCTATCTACTATGTATCCTTGGTGTGCACCAATGTTATCTCCATGCCTATCTATTATGTATCACCAATGTATAATGATATATCAGAGGAGTTTTCAAAAAAAATTCAAAAGATCCAATTGTTTTTATAGAAATTTCTGAGGCAAGAAATTCTTTTTATTACAACCAATGTTTAATCAATGACAGCTCATAATAAAATCAAACAAATTATAATTTGTGAAATGGAGACTATAGTTTGATCTTGGATGAAAATTATATCCAACCATGGTTTATCTATTACTAAAGTTCTTGGAAAACATGACCATAGAACTCTGAAATAAGCCAGTTATATTTTAAAAGCGCATACATCACCCCAGGAGATCCACCACCCCCACTGCCAACACCTTGGAAGCTGAATTTCTGATATGCACAAGCTTCAAAATCCAAAAAAAAAACATCAAGTAGCTTGATCAAGTGAAATTCAAGGTTTCAAAAATATTCTTTACAACATGGCTAACATGAACTCCTTGTGGTTTTCAACTCTGGTACAATTGTTGCACAGTCATTCAACCACAACTAATATTTTATTTTGTATAAATTTGATATTTTGGGATTAAACATGGAAATAAAACCAATCTTGATAATCAACTTGAAGTAAACAACATGATTCATTATAAGCCATTTATTGCAAAATTTAAGTTGAAAGATTCAACTTTTCCTGTTGAAAAGGAACAAAATTCTTATTACATATTCCTTGTCTATGTTGAAACCTTGCATTGTTAAGAATGATTCTTTTGTACCCATCAGCTATTCAATTTGAAGCCAATATGGCATTGGTTTCCCCAATTTTTTTACTTCCTCCATGTTCACAAGTTTCAGAAAAACAGTGATATCATATTCTTTTTCCTTCATCAGATTATTTGTAATTATGGTAAGTGCAAGTTGAACTAAGAACACAAGCGTAAAAATCTCCTATCAAAAAGCATCTATGGAACGTGGGCCTTGAATTCTGCAAAAAATCAACAAAAGATTATTCCATTAATTTTGGTGCCACATTGCACATTCATAAATATGGTATATAGATTTTTCTAAAATCAAATTGAATGCCCTAGTTGGAATCAGGAAACACTTTCCAGGTGTAGGATCATTTTTTCCCCCACATATGTTAATATCCATTTGAGAATCACCATTTCAACCTCCTATTAATTTGATATAGACTATATCTCTCATTTCTGTCTCAATAAATTTCAACCTAACATATAATTTAATTTAGACACAACAAGATTTCAGGTGGGGATCAATTTCTTTTTTGATTCTCTCTTCAAATCTGCTTAAATGTATACCCTGTCAAGTCCCAAAAAGAATTGTAAGAGAAAAGATGTTATTGATCCTAATGAAATTTGGCCATTCAATTACATGAGAATTTTTAAATATCCACAAAAACAGCTTAAGTCATTTACTTGGAAGCTTCCCGCATGGAAAAGCCCTCTTGGGTATCAAATCTCCTGTATAATTTCGTGGTGTTTTTGAAATATGTATACCATCCTGTTTTGGTGTTACTGCTCTGAATCCTAGATTATCCTTAGATGATACTTTAGGTAATTTTCAAAAACCGTGTCAAGTCCTCCGGTAAGTTATGCAAAATTACTGAGAAAGAGCAAGAAATTGAAAATCATGATGATTGGCTTGATGATATATTTCTTACCATATCTCTTACCAATTAATTCTGGAAGCCTTCTGATCTCACCTCCTATCATCACACTCTTTTTTTCCAACTAAGACCCAAGATTACGTATTATCAAAGAATGGTTGACACTGGTCTTGTATTTATAGATTACCTTTTCAGCTTCCACCTGTCATTTTACAATATCAACTTTGGTTAGAAATGATTCACATGATTTGAAAAATCTCATTCTTTTTCCATGAATAATCAATAAATTTTGGATTCAAACAGAACAATTTTGCCGTATCCTATGATCTTATGTCAAACCCCAATCTTAATTACCCAATTACTCATAAGCCGGCCAGGATTTTCTGTTGTAGATTAAGCCCGCCGGGCTTAAACAGAACCCTTGATTTTCCTTGTTTTCCTGCACATACAATATTTTTTGAGTTCAAGCATCCTTAAGCCCGCCGGGCTTAATATCAATGAATTTTGGATTAAAACCAAACAATTTTGATGTTTTCTATTATTTTATGCGGGACCCAATCATACTTACCTAGTGACGCACAAGCCCACCAGTAATATCTTTTTTAGATTAAGCCCGCCGGGCTTAAAAACACCCCTGTGCTTCCTTGTTGCCCTACACTCAAAGTCTTTTAGTCCAAGCATTCTTAAGCCCGCCGGGCTTAATATCAATCAATCTGGATTCAAAAAAAAAATTGTCCAGATTCTATGATTTTATGTGTTTCCCAAAACTTACTTAATTGGTGAGACATAAAACTGCCACGATTTTCTGATATAGATTAAGCCCGCCGGGCTTAAATCCTAACTGAGCTTGTCATTTTTGGCCTGGCCCTCGATTTTTTTTGGTCCAACCATCCTTAAGCCCGCCGGGCTTAATCACTAAGATGAAGCCCCAGCTCATAATTATACTTTTATGCTACATTACACGTGGAAATTTCAGATCTTCAAGGAATTTTTGAAGAGATATTTATCAAGGGAAAATAAAGAGGATGTGGACAGGAATTCTGGATACTAAGACCTGAGTCAGGAGAAAAAAAAGAAATACAGTCCGCTAGGTTGCATTGCAGAAAATTACTCATCCAACAAGAAGTATTGACCTTGAGGAAATGAACTTGGATGAACAGATATTTTGATTTCTATATAAACATTAGGTTTGAAATTTACAACAACTTTGGGGTCAGATTGTAGGACAGAAGATGGTGGATTACATGCAAATTCAATCTTTATGGAGAGAATTGAGTGACAGGAAGTGAAAGGCGTGATAGATACGGAAACAGAGAAAACAATGAGATATGTGAATGATGAAATTCCAACACTTAGTGAAAATTAAACTCAACTGCAAATTTTTTCATCTGGTTTTTACCTGAATGAAAGGATCTTGAATAACCACATGCACGCTGCACGCTTCTTGCATAAAGAACCACCCAAAAAAATATTTATTTTTGGCTTGATGAAACTTCAATGATTTTGTGTATAAGGCAGCTCAATATTGCATTAAAAAAACTGATTGGACATTTTCAAGGAGAGTGCTTATCTTTGCACGTGTTATTTTCACTAGCCTTGGGGGGGGGGTGGGTTAGATCAAACCCAAGACACTTATTTGGTAGAGACCACATGAGAAAATGATGAATTCAACCCTGCAGTATGATATATTTCGAAACTGGATACATATGAGTGGATTCAGATAGCCAGACATCAGGCATAAAACATATGTATCCCTCTGCTATCCCTTTAATCAAGTGATTGATATACGTTGGATACAAAGTGGAGACAGCGTGGTGAAATACAAAGACCTTGTTTTCCCTGAAGCAAATCCCTCTCAGGCTTCATAATTATGATCAACTCTGACGAGAAGTTTTTAAATAAATTTTGAAGGGTTATGTGGGTAATCCATTACAACTTTGGTTCACAGAAAACCGCCTGAAAAACCTATCCATTCAATTCACTCAGCTTAGATGATAAATTGCAAGATATAACTTCCAGGGTATTCCACTTGAGTTTTAATTTCCCCCAGCACCAACTCTACTATAGTAGAAATAAAGATTCTGACCTCTTTTGAATTTTGAAGAACCGCTAAAAAAAGAGGCACACTCTGAGTGATTTCATGTATGATCCAGTATTTTTGAGCTCTTAATATATTCCAAGGAATGATGATATCATATGATATTTACAGAAGATTTCACTGTTTGTGGGTTTCAGTTGGTAACTGAAACTCAACATCAAGAATTTAACCTTACAGGTGAAATCCCCAGGAAATTCAATCACAGAGGAATTAAAAATCCCTCGAATCAATTATACATCTGATAAACAGATAAATTGTGCTGGATGAAACGTTTTGATTGAGTATATGCTCAGTTGCTTTGATTTTCATATGAAAAATTTAGAGCTGTTCATTTGGATCATAAACCTCTTATTTGATCCATTTGAAACCATGATTGCTGTGAAATTCAAGCACACTAGCTCTTTGGGCCAAGAAATTTAGCTCATGTATTTCATTTCCTCTGTCAAATGTCATCTGCTCTACAGTACTCTTTGGAGTTTCCTGTTCAGAAGCAATTTCCAGTTTCAGCCTTCTCTATCAACAGATACACAAACTTCAAAGATTGGATAATAAAACCACCCCATAAGCGCCTTGCTTAAATACTCCCATCATCCTCCAGAAAAACCACCAATTGTCAAACTTGAATTACATTTTATTTAGGATACTAAATTGGATACCATATCCCATATATACCAAGCAAGACATTGGTTTCAATTTCTTAAGGAAGCTGTTTTATCATTTGAAGTCATGGTTGATATTACAATCCAGCTGAGCTTGGAGGCCATGATTTGACATAGAGGATATTGTTTGCCCATTGTAACCATTTCCACCAAATCGATGAATCATGGAATTTAATCTCTCAATTTTGCATGGAACAGAGAAACCGCTATTAAGCAGTCCCTGATTCCTTAGTAATTTGGAATACCCATAGAATGCATTTGGATAGAGGTACTTCAGTCATATTTTGGAAAATTGTGACATTTTACTGAAATTTCCAGCTTCAAATTCCATCAGAATCCATGATTAGAAAACCAAACACAGTTTCAGGTCGAAGTTGACCAA
Source organism: Puccinia hordei (assembly GCA_007896445.1). Classification (NCBI taxonomy): domain Eukaryota; kingdom Fungi; phylum Basidiomycota; class Pucciniomycetes; order Pucciniales; family Pucciniaceae; genus Puccinia; species Puccinia hordei. The sequence continues at coordinate 186,131 of RDRW01000079.1, forward strand.
TTTTAACCATTGAAGAACTAAATATGCAGGTCCTGTGGATGATTAGTTGAAGTCCACTCAAATTTAAGCTCTTTTTTCATGGAATGTTCAGGATAAATATAGAATTACGCCTATTAGCTATGATCAATTCACAATAACCATATATTTAATTTATTATCCAGGATTTGGAGTTTGTTGGAATAACTGTTACTAAAATCAAGCTGCATCAGTTTTGACCTGACAGTTGTGAATTGCTTCATTTTATCTTCATTCTTCCCCTCACCATCTTTCACTACAAAGATTGTTCATTTTTCCTCAGGGTATAATGATCAAAAAATCAGGTATGTTGATCAACTTTTCAATTTTTTCCCTTTTTTTTTTTTTTTTTTTTTTTTCCTCGTGCGGCAGCGCTACCATCCCTATCAGGAACTCCATGAGTAATCAATTGTTTCAATTGTTATCAACTCATTTCCCATTTCTCTGATTCACAGTTTTTGTTGAATTATATTTCTCAGAGTCAAGCGTTGGTTAGATTTGATAAATTTTGATAGGTTAAATTAGATACAATTACAATCAAGTATGTACAGGAGTTTTTACAAAGAAATTATTTATGTACAAGGAAAAATGTGATTATAAATGAGAACTAATTTCCGGGGACCATCTCCGAGTTTTTACAAATAAATTATTTATGTACAAGGAAAAATGTGATTATTAATGAGAACTAATTTCCGGGGACCATCTCCTCAATTTCCTTAACCAGGGCTCTAATATCAGCTTTTGAGCGCAACTTCAAAGCAGATCTTTGATGCTCGGTGAGGGAGTCAAGCCATTCACAATCAAAGCATGCCTTTGGAAAATTGGATGGTGGTTTGAGCTTGCTTTCAATTGGCAAAGAAACATTCCGACACTCCCGGGCCGCAGCACAAGAAGAGCTTTTGGGGTTGCTGCTATCATAGCAGCCTTCAAATCATCAATTTTTTGCATCATGCAAGAAATTTTGTGATGTTGCCATGGGATTGATCAAACGGTGCATTTTTTTTGGGATTTCTTTTTGAATAAGCGATTTGGATCTTTTGAAATACTTCATCATCGGTATCATTGTCACTGCATGCGCCTTCAACAATTGGAACAAGGCCCAAAAGCTTTTGATACTTGCTTAAGGTTGCAATTTGGGCGTGTCGTAGCTGCAAGAAAAGTTTGGTTTTGTTAGTCCGGGAATATATTTAAGCGGTCAATTCAATTGTTGCTTACATTAACCAATCTAGAAGTGCACCAAGCAGTCTTGTCTTGTGCTTCTTGTTGACTGTCAGACCACTTATTCTCTTGTCAATACCTGATGAAATTTGTTTAGTAAGGAGACGTGAATCAATATGATAGGTAAACAAAGCATCAGGAAAAAACTGACCGTCTTCTGAGTCGCTGGGTAATATGGAGATGAATGGCATTTCGGATGCTTTCCTCTTTCAGACCTTTGGGCACGATTCCAGTGTACTCTTTGCATTTGACCAGCTCAACAAATGTCTTCACAGCCAGATCAAGCAGATGCTCATTATCAGGACTGTTGATTGGTTGGTTGAAATTTGGGTGGAAGCAATGAACTCCGGCGGCAGTCATCATCCTGCGCATGATGGCCAATGTTTCGGGGGTAGCGGACGGATGACCAGGACCATGAGGATACGGGTAGTCTGGATCACTCAAGATATCCTCCACCTGATCATCAACATCCATGCGCAATTCCTCTTCATCATGATGAGGTAGAGTTGTGCTTTTTGACCCTATCAGGGTGGCAACATGTTGTTGTATCAAGCGCTGAAGATCAAAGTTGAGTTAGCAAGACGTAACATGTGGGGGACAAATGGAGACATACAGTGAATTCCCCTCCTTGTGGTTTTTCATGATCACTAGTCAAATTTCATGAAGTTTATTGGGGATTACTTGCCATTTGAAAAATTATTAATTAAATATATGGAAATACTTCAACTTTGGAGCAGTCATGTGAAAACAAGATACCTCATTGATACATTCTGTTGAAGTGGGGGATACAGTCAGATACAGTGTTGATATGTGGAGGATGGGTAAGAGATAAGCGAAGGCACCTCCATAGAGGTGCCAACTTTTTTTCCTGGTGATTGGAAACAAATGCAATCTTTTTGATTATTCTCAGCTGACAATTCCCTGATACCAGACTTGACATTCTTCTTCACTACCAAAAGAATGAATTGGCCCCAACATTTTTCCCACTGGATGGAATGCCAAACTTGTCCATTGGGAGCCAGGGGGCCTTTTCCTATTCATGTTTATGTAGCATGCCAGTCCATAAGTTTGTGAATCCATCCAATTGCCAATATGAAGAAGCCATTTTGATTATTCCTTATCATTCAGCCTCAGCTCTGCAATCTTCTGTCTGAATTGATGGTTGAGATAGGATAGATCAGCTCGTGGGGTATTGCCTTGTAATATTCCTCAGACAATTTGGCCTTATGACATATGGGTATTGAATTCTCAGCCAATGCTTTGGCATTGTATCCATTGCCGGTTTGAACTAAAGATTCTTGGCAAAAATATCAGTGACATAGAGGATGCCTGAAAATACTCTTGAGTTTGAATGGTCAGATAGGTATGCACCAGATAGCAATAATCTATCAGTTTGATAATTACTGAAACTTATTGATATATCATGACCAGGGCTTTGTCTGTTTGAGTGAATTGAAGCAGTCCCTCATGATCCATGTAGCTTTCAAATTTTTTGGTGGCAAAGAGACTAGGTGGTCCAAATCGTCTTATAGAGTCTGGGAGATGCAACAGCATGTGAAATTTAGGCTTATTTGCCCATCTAGCAGACATGTTGACAATTTGATACATGAACATCTTGATGACACTTTCATTAGTTCACCTAAATAATCATTCATATGGGGTATGTGTGTTTGGGAAGGCCAGGCTGCCAATATGGCACATGGGCAACCATGCTTCCTTTTGTGATTGCTCCATAAATGGGAAAAATACAAATGGTGGCAACCTGAGAATCATACGATAATCCTTCCCAAAAAACTGCTGTGATGATCAATCATGTATTTTGCTTGTATTGGTGGTATATTCAGCAGGCCATCTGAGTTAAATGAGTGGAAATATCCCTGCATTTTGGTTAATTGGCCTGGCTTAATTTTACTGAAGAATTCATTTGTCAGGTACTTGACAACTCCTAGAAGAATGACATGTAGTATCTCCACTGGTGTATCAAGCACCCCATCAAATGAATTAAGTTGAACCATAGGACTTGTCACCCGCATTGGTTGCTCCTGGTAAATCTTCTGCATACGCTCCTGTTCAGCTGGATTATTTTTTATCAAATCTAATCAATTCTTCTTGCAATTTATCCTTGACTGAAAATCTTTGCATATGCGTGTCATAGGCACTCGTTTTTTGAGTTTTCATATGTACTCCAAGCACT
>RDRW01000490.1:0-143993 GCA_007896445.1 Puccinia hordei
AAAGGGGAAAGGGATTGAATTGGATCTTTTTTGTTGTTTTTGTTTGTTTAGGAGTGCTCTTAAAATCAATGGCTCAACCTGGAAAAGTTGGCTAAGCTGGCCAGAGTCTTTAGAAGTGCAACAGCCTCCTCACACACTAAGGAAACAGTGGAGGGACAAAAGAATTAGTAAACTAATCTGCCCTGATTTTTAGACTAGTAGTCAAGGTTTTCTAAAAGGTAACCTGTTGAAGACTTGATCTGATCTCTTGATTTGAGGATGAAGGAAGGAGGGAGAGGGAAGTTAAGGGGAAGACAGAGAAGGACTACTGTCAGAGAAACAAGGTTCAAAAGGGGACTGACTGACAATACTTGAAGTACTGGGTGAAAGAGACCTTTTGTTGGTTAGAGTGGTGAGCTGTAACTTGCTGAATCCTGGATGTCTGAGTGGTGGTTCTGGGTGTCTTGAGGTTGTGTATCCTCCCTGCAATGGAGGATACACCAACTTCGAAAACTTTCAAGGTTTGATTATGTAATCTCACATGTAAATGTGGTTGGCTGGCCTTTGGTTTACTTGCTCAACTAGTTGTGGCGTAGAATTATTTATTTAATTACTCTATGAAGAGTTGAGCAATTACAAAGTGTTCAGTGAGCACTATGGTCAAAATTAATGAGGAAACAGAATTTGCAGTCAAAATGGTGATTAAGATTGAGGATAAAAAGATATAAGGCTATTGTTCATTATTTATTGGGAGAAAAAGGTAATAAGGCAAGCTTTAGGTCAGTTGTGATGACTCTAAGGCTGACAACCTCTCATCAACAGATTGTGCGTATCGACCCAAGGGAAACCGGCCCAAACTTCCCAAGCCACCTATTCACTCCTCACCCAACTGTCCTAACGGCCAAACACTTGAAAGGCATGAAGTTCTCCCGCACCGCAACCACTAGTGCAGTGGACAGTTCCAGTTCATTGCCCAGCTCCAGTTCAAACCCCAGCAAGAGGTCAACAGGCCCTCCTCGCCGCCTGCAAGGTCCACACGAGATGCATGTGAGTCATCCCCCTCTCCTCTAAACATTAAACACTTCTCAAACTCATGTCTGTCTGTCTGTTGCAGCTGTGGAACTATTTTTACCAGGCCCACTGCTTCCAAGATCAGTGGTAGAAAACTTGAACAACGATTTGGCGCGTGGCATTGCATGGTCCATCACATCAGCTGAGAAGATGATAAAGAACATCGCCTATGTCCTCAATCACCTCCCCCATATGCTCTCTTGTCATGGCCCAATGGACCACAATTTCAAGGAAAGAGTGTGGCGGGACGTTACAATAACTCTGGCTGCTTGCAAATCAGGTAATTCTCCTAGTTACTATCTATTTATTTAAAAATGACACTGACCAATTTTTGTGGTGCGGTTAAGAAAAAATCCTCCACCCTGCTACTTCAATGTCTCTGATCACTCATGACATGATCAACATGGATCAGATTGAAGTTGTCCGGGCCAACAAAAGCAAGACGATAACCAACCAAACTCAGGTACACACACTGGCCTCAAACATGGCATCATTCATCTCTCCTCCTGACACGGCATACCTCCGACTCAAATCTGCTTTACATCAATGCTGGGCTTTTCGTCATCTCGAACAGCAGGGCGCCCAATGGGAACCCCTTCCACTAGATACAACAAAGGTCCACTCTGCTCACTGGGGCTTCCAACGAACCTACGAGAACCTGGGGACATTCGATGCCAATTCACCAAACCTTGGCGGCCTCATGCTTGTGTCACAGCACCTGGTGGGGGCAATGTCAGCTCTGGCGTATATCTGCAGCTTATCCGACTTTACCCGGCCACGTCCAAAGCATACAAGGACGGATGAGTGCTCCACAAGGAATACACCCTCTCAGATCCAGATGCTAGCTGGTCTGCTCGTTTTTGGTCCAACATCAGTCTTCACATTCAACAGACAGACTGCCAGCAATTCCAACGCTTCAGCCTTGCTAGAATTTGGGGCCAAAGTCCTTAAACAAAAGGTGGATGGTGGTATTACTCTCCCAATGCCCCACCAAACTTTAGACAATCTTCGTATATATTTTCTGGACTTCTTGTGTGCTATGGGCTTTGATAAGATTGGTGAGAATGGACTCCCCCAAGTGGATTGGGAAAGAACCTACAAAGAATTTCACCACTACTTTGCTACTCACCACCTACTCCACATTTTTTCCTCAAGATATAGAAATAGCTTTGTCCAACTATCACTTCTGACTTGTATGGTATTTAACTCCTATCCTGTGTCTCCAGCTCTACATGTTGCATGTTCTATTGATCACTTCCATCCAAATGATACATTATTTGCCTTTTGGTTTATCTATTTCCTACATTATAGGTGTCAGTCTTGTGTGCAACTAAAACTTATTATTATACATATGATATGATACTAATAACTGAAAATTGTATTAATGATCAGTTAAAAGTATGATTACCTAACTTTATGCTTATATACTCATATACATATGCTTAACCCCAATTTCCAGTCACGGAAATGAGGTGTTGTGTAAATTAGGGGAGATAGTATAAATACAATGTGTTTTACTCAAACCCCGTGCACCGCAGTCCGCATACCTTGAAGTTCAACCCGCGTGACTGAAAGCCCGCGCCAAAGTTGGAATATAAGCCCCCGCGCAAGCATCAGGCCCCTTACAGGCTCTCAGCTTGGCACGCGGACTGCAAAGTCATCCAAGGTACACCCAAAGTAACAAAAACACACCCAATTAACTTCATTACATAAGTTACACATGTAATGAAGATTAATGGGGACTAAATAAATGATTGTACCAGATTGTATTATTATTTAGACATATAAATGAAATTATATTGACTGAACAAACAGTACAAATAATACTGTGGCTTATTATAAAATACAAATAAGCCACTAGTATTAATCTATAACAACCAGTACTAATGTACTACAGACTGTAAGTCAACATAAATAAATAAATAAACTAATAATATCAATTGGTGATGTGGATTCAAAGCAGGGGCTGCTGACGCGTCACCAAGAAAGCAAAAATGGCCAAAATGTGGTCCAAGTATCCCACAAGTTGGCCAATAATACCTACAGGGTCCCCAGAGGGAACTCAAGACTATTTAAGGAGGTCTTCAACCGCCCAAATAAAGCTCCTCATGCTTTTTTATACCCACCAACAACCTTACCCATGTATTATTAGATATACAACTTTTTAAAACAGTATGGTAAGCGTATTAGTAGTCATTAGCCCTGTCTTCCCCAACAACTCTACAGTGACCATCCAGCTCCACCATCCACCCATCAAAGCGCCCAAAACTGTCCAGTTTCACCCTGAATATCCCCAAGATCCCTCAAGGTTTATTACTAGTAAGTAATAACCCTTTTCTTGGAGATATTCCCCACTTACCTTTCCTGGTATTAAGCCACCCCTGTGTCAACAGGCCCCAGTGTTCTGGCTGAGACATTTTCTGCTGTAAATAACGGCCAGAGTGAGTAGTTTTGGATGATATTTACTTTGATAGACATGCACTTACACTGCTGGAGGGTAATAAAAGTTGATGCGAAAGAAAACTTGCTGATATCTGTGCGTTCAGAGGAACAAGAAGAAATAATCAGCTGGCATGAAAATAATAATAATGAAGATGTGGAGGGATTAATTGGATCTGAGTGGAAGAACATCAAGTGCTGGTGTGCCCGTCCGGGGCTTGGACAAGGGGAATGGGGCCCTTGGATACCTATGCGGAGATATAAAGGGGCCCTGGCCTAACATGTCAAACTTGGGCGGCTGGGAGCACAGTTGGCTCCTTTTGGCCAGTCATAGTGGGCCCTGTTGGCCCCGTTACTAGGCCCTTTGGGGCTTGTCCCACTGTCAATACAGGGCCTAATGGGCCCTGAGTAAATTTTTGGTTTTTTTTATCATAATCTTTTTTTTTTCTTGATTTATTTATTTTATTTTTATTTATTTTATTTTATTTTTTTTATTTTTATTTTATTTTTATTTTATTTTTATTTATTTTTATTTTATTTTTATTTTTATTTTATTTTATTTTATTTTATTTTTTTTTATTTTTATTTTATTTTTATTTTATTTTTATTTTATTTTTATTTTATTTTATTTTTATTTTATTTTTATTTTATTTTTTATTTTATTTTTTTTTTTATTTTTTTTTATTTATTTTTTTTTTATTTTTTTTTTTTATTTTTTATTTTTTTTTTTTTTTTTTTTTTTTTTTTTTTTTTTTTTTTTTTTATCTTACAGAGGCACGGTGCGCATGGTGCGCACGGGGGGCTCAGGGGGCACGGGGGGCTCAGGGGGGCTCAGGCAGGATAATAAAAAAAACCCACATTTGGGTGGGTCGGGTGGCTTGGCTCGCTCGGATCAGGTCGGGTGGGTCGGATCGGGTCGGGTGGGTCGCCTTGGGTCGGGTGGGTCGGGTCGGGTCGGCTGGGTTGATGTGGAGGAGGTGCTGTGAGGTGGGGGGGAAGTGATCGAGTGAGGTGGTGGTTGCGGTTGAAATCCGCGGGGGGGGAGGGGGGGTGGGGGGCGGGGCGGGCATGCTGATGTCATGCGTACATTCTGGTGTACGCATGACATCAGCATGTATATAGGAAGGGCGTGCCCCTTCCTATATACATAGAATCGGTGTGCCGACTGCACGCCGATTCTATGTATATAGGAAGGGGCACGCCCTTCCTATATACATAGGTCGGCGGTCCGCCGATCTATGTGTATAGGCAGGGGGCACGCCCCTGCTTATACACATAAAAAGGGCGTGCAACCCACACGCCCTTTTCTGAAGGGGCGGGCGAGCCGCACACCTTTTTCTGGAGAGGGCGTGCGACTGCACGCCTGCAGTGTCGCACGCCTGTAGATGGGCGTGCGGCACGCACGCCCATCTACAGGCGTGCCCACGCCCAAGCATGGGCGTGCCCATGCCCAAGGATGGGCGTGCCCACGCCCAAGGATGGGCGTGCCCACGCCCAAGGATGGGCGTGCCCACGCCCAAGGATGGGCGTGCCCACGCCCAAGGATGGGTGTACCCACGCCAAGGATGGGCAGCCCGCACGCCAATCAAAAAAAGGCGTCCGGGGAACACGCCTTTCTTTTTATCGGCGTGCGTTTGGCGTGGGCGTGCGCCGATGGGCGTGCAAATATCAATGCCCTATAGATCCTGTACTTGTGCAAGTCAAGCGATCAAAAATCTCAACTTTCACAAGTAAATCAATCAAAATGCTGTTTTAACTCCTGTACTTGTGCAACTACAGCAATCAAAACAGATTATTTCTGTTTTTTTTTTTTAATTTCTATTGTTTTTTTTTTTTTTTTCAAAAAAAAAAATGTTTGTTTCTTTTCCATTTTTTCTCTTTCCAATGTTTGGATTCACATTTCTGTCATTGCCTTGGGAAATATGGTTACTGCCTGGACAAATTTCAATTGAATAACACATTTTAATCATATGGAAATTGCCCAGAACAGTAATCAGAATGCCCATCAGAGAATGAGAAGAAATGCTTATTTAACTCAAAAAAAGCGGGTAAAGCTGGAAAAGAAATTCTTCAACAGGATTCATGAACATATTAATTTAAAATAATCACAGCCTCAATTCAAGGCAATTTGTGCAAGGGAAAAACTTTCAATGTTCCCACATCATTTTCTTTGCCCAAGCACATCACCACAACTATTGGTAAAACAAGCAGGGATGTAATCCACCCAAAAAATTATGTTCAGAATGTTCACTCAGCTGGCTGTGGGCCAACACTTTGCACTATTGAGCATAGTGTAGTGGGAAAAAATTAAGCTAACAGCTAACATTTAGCAGGAAAAAATTCACCTAACAGCTAACATTTAGTGGGAAAAAATCAGCTAACAGCTAACATTTAGCGGGAAAAAATTCAACTAACAGCTAACATTTAGCGTAGCGTAGCGATGATGCTGCTACGCTACTGAGAAATTCAAAATCTGTTAGCGCCAGAAAAATTACGCTACTTGATAGCGTAGCGGTGAATTTTCTCAGCTAACGCTACAAAAAAATGGCTTGAAACATTTGTTGCTACACTAACTGTTAGTGTAGCGGAGTGTAATTTCAGCTAAAGCTACAGATTTTCTGGGAAAAATAAACCCTGCTACACTAACAGTTAGCGGTCAAATAGCGTAGCGTAGCGTAGCGGCCCACCGTTGGTGGAGCCCAGCCAAGAATGTATTGGTTGCTTCTTTTTGGGGTAATACAGCTTAAAACTGCGAGAATTTTAGGTGTTGTGTCCTCCTTATTTAGATAGAAGTGATGTAAGATTGAATTGCACTCTGTAACACGGATTGAGCAACTTAATAATTACAAAAAAGGGAGTCAATATTATGAATAACAAAGTAGAGTTCTTGATTAAAGTAAGATTGATACCTTAATAATTACACTACTGTGATTCTTCAATAATATTTGGAGATCCAAGAATTGATGGCCTTGAATTGAGAGTTTATTGGAGGGGAGTTGTCGTAGTGTGTGGTTTCATTGAGTTGTTGATGTTTATGGTTCAAGTTGGTTCTTCTTTATGTGATTCAATTCCAATGGGATGAATAATCTCAGAACTTAAATCTTCAATTGGAGTGTTCACACTCAGAACACTACATTCTACTCCTCTTGCGCTCAGGACGTGCTTCAGTTGAGAAATCTTCTGTGGTGGAGTTGCTGATAACTCCAACAAAAACTAGTATTGAGCTTGACAATCTGGGGCTAACCTCATTTGACATTATTACAAAAAAAACAACAGTTATTGGTAAGCAGCCGATAAATACAAAAAAATATTAAAATCCACTGATGGGCAAAATATTTCTGATTCTGCCTAGAAAGGTGAATACACTCAAATTCACTACTACTAAGATAACCCAGAGATGGGTTCTCTCTTGCAAAGAGATCCAGGACAAAGCAAGACATTGTGACGGGTCCCAGCTCAAAATTGATTTTGGGTGTTGGCCGGTGGGTTTGATAGTGGATAGGAGGGATGGAGCTGGTGACCATCCATACCGGATGAGAACAGAATCTGTTGACCATCCAAGCCATCAACAGACAGCAATGGTGGCTGCTGTGGCCACGCCCATTGTGAATAATGCTACTACGGCTTTTGGTGGTAAAAACCTTGAAGCCAAAAAAACAAACTTTAAACTTCATTTTGCTATATCTTGACAAACCTTGGAGCAAATCAGTCCAAGAATTATTAAAAACACAATATGTATGAGAACTTTTTTTCTGGTCCACTAGTCTACAGTTGAGAAGAGTGCTCCACTAAAAGTTATCATACCTTATATATGTGTCTTTTAACCGTCCAGAAAACCCAACTATTTACATAACCAACTAATTTCAGCCCATATTTTGATCATCATCATTATTATTATTATTTCTATTTGAAAATATCACTAAACACACCAAACACCCTACTTTGTTTCTACCCAAAGATAAATAAGGCCCCATTTGGCTGCCAATATATTTTGTGATGTTATATGATGTTGCAAGCTTATGTAATGAGATGAAATGTTCTTGTTATTATTTTTAATATCAACATAACACAAGTGTTTGGCTAGCACTCTAGTCATACAGCTCATACACAACCGGCCCGCCTGAACGTAGCGTGCTCTCACGTAGCTGACTCTACCTCTGAGTTCCAAACAGCTTGAATGTTTTGTGACTGCAGCTAGCAGAATTTTTCTGGGAAGGTTAATCCAACCTATCTTTGTTCATCTCAATGTTGGGTGGGTGTTACTTTGGCTTGAAGGAGTAATAGGAGACGTTTCCAGCAAGGTTTTGAGCGGTTGAGGAGTGAGGGTTGGATTCTTGTGTTCAAGCTAGCCAGCGGGGTATGGATGGAGTGACCTCAAGCTGTGCCAATATGACTCCAAATAGTACCCCAGGGGTACTATATGGAAATGGGCAGGGGTGATGACGAGTGATGACTAAAGTAGTCATGAAGTTTATAATTTCTACATGTTGCCAAACACACAAGTGATATCATATGGGCCTCATACAAAAGCAGCCAATATTACATAACATAACGGCAGCCAAACGGGGCTTAAAAGATCATGTTATGTCATAGTGATCTCATAGTGATTTACCACCCCTCCCTCCCAAGTCCCCCCTTCAAAAAAAACCAAAAGATAGCAAATTAACCGTCACTTTTTCTGTAAAAAATGCAAAAACACTACTACATACTACTATATGTTACACACATACACACACTAAAATCTAATTAATGTTATAAGCATAGCAGCACACCAACCACTGGTGAGCTTAAGACACACACATAGAAAGAAGAAAAAAAAAACCCTTTACTATTTTACTTATTGAAGAGAGAGCCAAAAATTAAGTACCATAAAAACAAGTTCTATCTAAACTGCTTACAATTGTTTTCATTTGTAATATATAAGGATAAGATACCCCCAAACGTTTAGAGGTTTTTTTTTGTCTTCTTCTCTTGTTTTTAATTTTTGAAGGGGGCCGAACATTTAAGGTGAGGAAGAAAAGAAGATAAGATGTAGTAGTTATAAAGAAAAAAAAGGGAAAAGGGAGAAAAAAGATGAGATACGAGGAGAAAGAAAAAGAAAGAGAAACGGAAAGAGAGAAGCAGATGACGTCAACGATCAGGACGAGTGAACAAGTCTTAGGTTGATGAGGGTAGAGGAGGATCTATCTCCAAGGAAGAGGAAGAGGAAGAAGAGTGAGGAAGCTCAAGGGGAAGAGAAGCGTCGCAGGGCCTCATCCCAAGACCAGTGGGATGATGACCAACTTCGACCTCGACGTGGGGGTCCAAGCCCGCCTGGACGAGGCGATTTCTGAGAGCCAAGTTGTGCGCCCGATATTGGTCGACGAGGTCTCTAAACCGATGGATACGGTGGATGGTCGAGACGGTGGTGTTAGGATTCGAAGGTCCGATAGGGCGGGAGGGGCGTCGAAGCCAGGCGTTCTCGGTCTCCAATCGACCGATCCGGTCCTGTTGACTCCTGTGTCCATCCCACAAACACATCAGCTCTTCTCTCTCTACGATTCTCCCAAAAAAAAGGGGGGGAAGGGGGAAGGGGACGGACTGGAGGTCTAGACGAAGTTGGTGGTTCTCAATCTCGTGACAGGTTGACTCGGAGAGCGCCTTTTTCCATTGGCTACGGAGCCGTTCGATCATAGTTCTGGCCTCGCGAAACCTACGCAGATCGTCATCCCTTGATCATTCTTTGTGTGAGCTTCAGCTTTTTATGGGGAACGATTTAGGAGCGCTGACCAGATGAGCAATGCTTTCGAGAGACTGGCCGTCCGAGCTTCGAGGCCTTCGATCGTTCGTAGTTGGGGCTCGATCAACGTCAGTTGGTTCTTAAGCTCATGGGCCCTACACTTTCCCACACCATCATGAGCCAACAAAATCGATCCTCCCTTTCAAAAAAAAGAGAAAGAATCTTACTCGGATTGGACGAGCAAGAAGTTCCGGTTCTGTAACTCGACGGCCTTCTCGAGCTCGTTGATCTGATTGAGTAAGACAAACTTGGTGTTTAAGAAACCTAGATTATCTTTCTTGAGTTCGAGGTTCTTCTTCTTGATCAGCTCTTGATAGGCCAGCTTGTTCCGATTGGTGATCATCTTAGAAGATTGAGTTTCTTGTTTACTTTCGTGACTCTGTGACAATTTTTTACGCAATTCCTTATTCATCCTTAGCTAAATCATACGAGAGAGAAAAAAGAAATTTTGGTTTGGTTTGGTTTCTTTTCTTGAGACAAGAAGAGGAGGGCTTAACGAGGTTTTGGTTTTCAGCCTCGAGTCCGGCGCCCAGGATGTTTTGTTTATGGACCGAGCCGAGTTGTTGGAGGTGTTGAGATTTGAGATAGAGTTCGACGAGTAGTTGAGAGCGGAGCAATCGATTCTGAATCCTGAGCTGATCGATGGTATCGGTGTTAGGCAGGATATCGGGGGGAGGATCATGGGGCTCGATGCTCCGGTCGTCCTCGACGGGAGGTGGAGCCGAGGGGAGTTGGAGCTGGGGATAGACGGGTGGGCCAGCGGGCCGAAAGCGACGCTGAGAGAGGACCGGACTAGTGAGCGAGATCTGGCTGAACTGGTCTAGCTTGTTGGTCTCCTCGAGCTTGGGGGTACCGGCTGGTTCGCCAGATGGTGATGAGCTTGGGCCGAGATCAGTAGGTCGACCCAAGAGCTCGGCTAGCCCGCCTTCCGAGCCTAGTTCGCAGCCAGAGACGATCAGGGTCTGTTGGCACTTTTCGATCAGCTCTGCTGGCTCGTACATCTTGAGTCGGTGGGAGATCTCTTTGCGCTCGCTGGAGGGGGTCATGAGGATGATGTTCTTGTTGAGTCGATGTCTATCCATCAAGGGCTATAGATAGCCACAGTAAGTTGACAAGGTTGTCAGGGGAAAGAGAGAGAGAGAGAGAAAACTAACGAGGACTAGGTTCTTGAGTTGGTCGACTGGGATGAGATCTTGGATGTCGGCTTGGATAGCCTCTTGTAGCTGTTGGTAAGCCTCGATAGGTTCGGGGGCATTAGGGTCCGTGTTGGGGAGGGAGAAGGAGTGGAGGAGGTCGATAGGGTTTCTGAGGAATTCGATCAAGTTACAGGGTGCGATACCGTAGAGAAAGTTGAAGAGGTTGAGGATAGAGTGATCGAGTGAGAGGTGATGATCGAGTGAGTTGAAGCTTGGAGGGGATGAGACTGAGTGAGTGGTGGATGAGCAGAGGATGGTAGTGAGAGCGAGGAAGAGGTAGGGTAGATAGTATCCGATGAGACTCGATAGTCTGGGTAGGATGAGTAGGATGGCATCGATGGTGAGTTTGAGTTTGAGTGAGTTGGTTTGGGTTGGGTTGATGATGATCAGACTGAGGTGTAGGTTGTGGAGTAGTGGAGTGGTTCGAATGGAGTGAATCGAGTAGGGTTGATGACTGAGAAAGTCGATCAAGAGTTCTAAGGTTCCTAGGTCGAAGTGATCTTGATGTTGTTGTTGATTAAATAGATGATGGTTGATGGTCGTAAAGAGTTGTTTGGGTTGTTGCTTTCCCCAGTTGATGAGTATGTTTCTGATGAGTTGATTAGGTTGTTGATGAGATTGATAGAGTTGGATGAGTGGTTTGGCTAGATGTGATTGTTCTTGTTGATCGATGAGCTCTTGAGTGATAAGTTGAACTAGTTCTTCTTGTTCTTGTTCTTGTATGGTTTGGTTAAGTTGTTGTAATAGATCGATTAGTCTTGAGTTGAAGAATTGATCTGGTATGATTAGGTTGTGATCGATGGTGAGTTGTGGATGTTGTTGTTGTTGTTGTTGAAAGTGTTTGAGTTTGATGATGGTTTTGATTGAGTGAGTTGATTTGATGAGTTGGTTAAAGAGTTGGTACTGATGATGGTTGAATAATTGATCGAGTTGTTCTGATTCTTGATCGTCATCTCCCATCGATAGATAGTATCGTCGTCGTCGTCGTCGTCGTCTGATGTGTGGTGGTGGTTAAGAAGAAGAAGTTTTGATAGCTGTTGACCATAATTGGAAGAACGAGAGAGAGAGAGAGATTTTTAGGTTTCCGCTCTCAACATTAAATGATTTGCTAACTTGTGACGTCATGGATTAAGTATGGACTAGTGTAAACCTTAATCTATAAATACTTTAATAGTCGAGGGGGAAATAAACAATATTTACACGGAAATTCATAAAATGAGAAGGAACAATATGTCTAACACTAAATCTAGAAGGAATTGGAATTCAAGAACTTATAAGAGAGAGGAACTAGTTGAACATTTTGTCAAGGATACAAGAATTAATGTCAAGATAAAACTTGTCCTGCAGATCAGAGCTTTGGTGATTGGCCAAGTTTGTTGTCACCCATTCAAGTTTGATGTTATTTAATTAATTGAACTTGATGTTGAAATATTGAATGTCTTATAATTACAGATGATTAGAATTGAAATAAAAAAAAATAGAAGGAAATCCAAGGAGAAGGAGGCTAATTATAATAATAATAATACAACAAATCATAATTCAGTCACATATTATTCAACATTGTGATGATCACCACCACCACGTATGTTAAATGATACTGTCTGCAATAAATTTTAGATCCCCATGATGATGAGAGAATCAGACTGAGTTATACTGTCCATATAAAGTTCTAATCATGATGAAGCCCCAGAAGTCAAAGTTTGAAGATGATAAGATTGGCATCGGTGGTCAGCCCCCGTCTCTTATGTGACGCAGGGTAGAATGTTTCAGACTAGATTATAAATACAATATTTGGTCCAACTGGGTCTCACTATAACCTGTTATAAGGTCACTAGTGGAAATAAGCCCTTCTATACTGAAAGCAGAAGGGCTAGGTAGCACCAATTTATGTAATAAAGGAACACAGCTAAGATTATACAGGCCAGCCCAATTGCTTCAACTGCTCCCTTTGAGTAGGAGAGGACTTGTAGTCACTTGATCAGGAAGTCCTACTGACTAGGAAACAGATATTATTTTAAGATTACAATCAAAAACCCCACTCATTGACTTGAGTAAGTAAGGTGAACAGGTTTGTATGCTAATAATCTGGGGGAAAAAGTCCCTTTCAAAAGGTCATCTCTGCCCTTTTTAAATATTACAAAGAATAAGATTAAGCCCAAGTGTCAGCCTGCTACTAATTCAGAGACAACCTGACCATAGCAAATTATAACAATATACAACTTATATTCTTAGTCTCAAAAGAATGCACACCTTACGTCTTTTGTTTCAAAAGAAATTATTAAAACAAAACATATAACACAGAATCTAGATATAACTTCTAAAGTATACGGAAAACTTAGAATATTGTTTCAGATTCTGAATCTACATGTAAATTAACCTAGGGTAGCTCAGCAAAAGTACCCCTTAATTATTACTCCTTCATATCCCTTCACAAGGCCTTCAAGTTTTTATATGACTTAAAGATCTACATAACCTTAAATATATGCTAGTGGACTATGTAATTAAGGTTAATAGAGTTCGGGTATGATGCATAAATAAGGTTTACATCATCATTTCCATAGTTACAGGTACCTGGCACCTGTAATAAAAAGCTACAACCAACGCTGCGGCCATACTTTTCCTACTAAGGCCAAGATAGCCCAATTGGTTGGTTGTAAATAGACTACTGGTCCAAAAGGAAGGAAGACACGAATTTATTCACCTTACTGGGAACATTAAACTACTTTGGGCCTTTTGAAACATGTAACTGAGCCCTACCGTAACCAAACCAGTTATACAGGTAACTAGGGCTTAGTAGAATACTAGACCAGGCAAAACAGAGCTTCTGCTTCGCCCCCAAGAGCCCAGAATGGATATATCAACAGCCCTTCCTTCCCACGAAATGATATCCCCATCTTCACTTACATTTACCAGCTTTTACCCACCATATCAACCAGCCTTTTTAGCCTGTTATATAGTCAGTTTTTGCTTGTTTTATACTTGAAGTTCATTCAACAACCCTTTCACCTTTCTCAGCACTCAACCACACCCTGTTACTCAACCTTTTGAGCGCTTCTGGACCACCTACAACTCCCTGAAGAACCTCTGACAGGAAATAGAAGCAGTAAGTCTATTTCCTCCATTCCTTCAGCAGTTATTGTCTAGGTGTGCTCCTTGTTCAAAGCACTAGACTTTCAGGTACCCAAAATACACCCTGTTAATTCAGGTCCTGAATATTTTAGAGGGCACAGTAAATACCCCTGTAACTCAGGCCCCTCTGTTAATAAAAACTTTATAGTTTTTTTATATCTTTTTACCTTTTTTACCCACCTGTCACTGCACAAACTGCAGCTGTTTTTACCTTGCACCCTGTGTAGCTAGAAGAATCCAGTTCTTGGCATCACAGAGGCTGACAC
The DNA here is from genome assembly GCA_007896445.1 of Puccinia hordei. Lineage (NCBI taxonomy): Eukaryota > Fungi > Basidiomycota > Pucciniomycetes > Pucciniales > Pucciniaceae > Puccinia > Puccinia hordei. The sequence goes on from RDRW01000490.1 coordinate 13,860, forward strand.
CAAGATAAGAACTCAATGAGTTTATATTACTGATTGGGGTAGTGTTCAAGAAGATCATAGTCTCCCCTCATAGTCTCCCCTTGTAGGAGATATGGGGGGATGATAAATCCACTCCCTTTGGCGCATGCCCACGCCCAACGCACACCCATAAAAAAAAGGGTGTGCAGCCCGCATGCCCTTTTTTGAATAGGGTGTGTGACTGCACGCCCTTTTTTGGGTGTCAGCACTTCTACAGGTGTGCGACACCCACCCAAAAAAGGGTGTGTGGTCTCCCGCCTCATTCAAAAAAGGGCTTGTGAACCGCACACCCTTTTTGTGTATATAGGTAGGGGTGTGTGTGCCCCTACCCATATACATAGAAAGGGTGTGCAGGCCGTAGGTAGGGGCACACACGCCCCTACCTATGTACATAGGCTTGACCAGAGATTCCCTCCGGTCGAGGAGCTAGGAGGCTATACAGCCTCCTCAACTGGAGGAATTCCCCCCGGTCAAGGAGGCTGTATAACCTCTTTGACTGGAGGGAATCCCCTCCGGTCAAGCTTTGCAACAGCTGCAGGGTGACAGCACAGTCCCCAGAAATGGGGACTATGCCGTCACCCGCCCAAACATGGGTGTGCAGTTGCACACCCTTTTTTGGGTGGGTGTTGCACGCCTGTAGATGGGTGTGCAGTTAATGGCAGATATTGATGGAAAGAAATCCATCAATAAAGGCTGCCATCAAATCATTGAAGTCAATGGATATGCCCATCCCTGTACTCAACCCTTGGAGGAATAAGGCACAAGGAAAGGTGATCCGCCAGACACCTATGAAACTATAATCTGAGGACACATCAGGAAACCAAATAAACATGTGTCACTTTATTTCACTCTTAGTGGTCCTGCCCCCATCACATAGAAATGTGGAGTATAATTGCCATTTTGTTTCTACATCTAGAGAGTCAATTGTTCAAGAGATGCAGTAGGTCCAGTCTCAACAACATTCAGGGATGATAATGTGTCTCACTGATACACATTTGAATTAGCTCTTTGACAGCTGAAGGTACCTGTGACTATGATGCCAGTCTGCAAGCTGAAGTTTTGAGTGTGATTATGGTTCTTTGCTATCCAGGAAACTCCCCTATTACTGAGAATGAATTGCAAGAATCCATGCATTCCTATAACTCTGTCCTAGTTGTAGTAGATAGATATTCAAAGAGGGCCAGGGTTATACCAAGCCATAAAGATGACACAGCTATGGAAGTAGCCATGCTTTTCTGGAACAGAATAATGTCTGACGTAGGAATACCAAAGATTATGATTAGTGATAGAGATCCCAAGTTCACTTCAGAATGTTGGCGCAACTTACATGATATGTTAGGAACTAAATTAGCTTTTTCTACAGCATATCATCCTCAGACTGATGGATTAGCTGAAAGAATGATCCAGACTTTGGAAGATATTCTGAGAAGATTTTGCGCATTTGGTTTAGAATTCAAAAATCATGATGGATATACTCATGACTGGGTCAGCCTATTACCAGCTCTAGAAATAGCTTATAATAGTAGTAATTTCAGCCACTGAGCACATATCACAGTACCTGACATGTACCCCGTAACTGCAAATATTATTAATTATTATTATATGTAATAATAATTACTATTCTTATTCATTCTTATTACTATTAATTAATATTATTCCTTTAAATAACTTCAAGTAACATTAATTATTATTATCTTTAATAATAATTACTGTTCTTTAGTTATTATTATTATTATTATTCATTCATCATTATTACTTTAAGAATTAATAACATAGTATTATTAGAGTACATTCATTACAATAATTAATATAAATACTTTAATAATATATTGATTAATAACACATGAATAATTCTGGTTACTCTATGTACTCTTGTTGTACGAGACACGTAATGTCAGCTTGCTACTAGTTCAGAGACAACCTGACTAGAACAAAAATAAACATAAAAATAAAAAATATAGTTTTAATCATTTAACAAAGAGTAATAAATGAATAATAATAAGATAAAGCAACATAAAAAAGTAATATGTAAATAATAAACACATTATTACATAGTAAATTAATAATAAATAAACAAATACAATATTAAGTATAAAACAATGAATATGCTGATAAATAATAACATAAGTGGAAATATTATTTCATAATCTTAAAAAGCGTGTAAAATAACCTAGGGTACTTCAGCCAAAGTACCCCAGATAACTTAAAACTTCTAGTAGTAAAACAACTTGAAAGAATATTACCACTAAAAGCGCTGAATTAATTATTATACATTAAAATACAGAATAAAAACCATAAATACATGTACAAAACCACGAAATAACAATGTATTTAAATAAGAACATAATAAAATAAATACATATGACACTAATAATATAAGTATATAATACTAGTAATGTACTATATTATCTATTTATTTATTTATTTTATTAAATACTAAGTACACTAAGGATGATTCAGAGGGACAAAGACCACGAACCAGAGGAAGGAAATAACATGAGAACCTTCTGAAAATAACTATTGAACAACTGTTCAAAATAAATATATTACATCCTTAGTGGGAAATTATTGATTGACAGATCTCTGCAGTCATACATTCCCAAAGAGCCTGCATGACAGGGATTAAACAAGAGGCTCTTGAAGCGCCCACAGAACAAACAATTACATGTATTTCACATTGTACACAATACAAAATAATTAAACTCTGACAAATGTGATCAACAGGTACATGTGATATTTAATCAATACATTTTGACATGTAATTAAAACCTTTGATCAACACATCTAACAAACCTTGTCAGAGGTTCAGAAGCGCCTCAAGATGCCAACAAAAGAGCTTAGACAGGCTGTACCCATAGTAGACAGCCTGTACATATGGAAATTTGATTAAACAACTACATGCATTTGTATTAAATCTTAACCCCTTCCTTTTAAATGTTCCCATAGCCAAAAATACATCTTGTGTTTCGCCATCAGGGCTCCAGAAAGGCATTTAAGGAGCCCTTGTTCCCCCTGTATTTTGCCTCATCATGCTTTAACATATATACTACAACCTTTGCCCACTTACATAGCTTTACAATTGTTTTTCTGTCTGGTAAGGTCCTAGTATCTGTCTCTTAGCCTCTTCTTACTCCCCTGAAATTGCCCAGTGTCCACCCAGCTCTTCCAACACCCTTTCCAAGCGCTTCCAACTGCCCAATTTCCCCCTGGAAGAACCTCAAGTCTGTAAAGGTAATTTATTACTAGTAAGTAGATAAACCTTTCTCTTGAGATTCTCCCCCCATCTTTTATCTGGGATTTAAAACACCCCTGTTTACAGGCCCCAGTGTGTTCAGGTACCTAAATCCTCTGCTTGCAAGATACCTTTGAGGGATTAAACACCCCTGATTTATCAGGCCCCTCATATTTTTAATTACATTAAATTTATTTAATATAATTAATTATCTTTTACCCCTCATACCTCATATCCTTATTGGTATTACTTTTTATAAATCCTCCCAGAGCCATATATTGCTCTTTATATTTTATTTTGCACCTTGTGTAGCTAGAAGGAGTACTCCTTGGCATCACATAGGCTGACACGTAACTTGTAGGCCCTTTGCCCACCTTTCACGTGAAATATCCAGAGTACCAGATGTCACTCTTTCCCCTCTGATTACGCCCACATTCCTTAACATTGGAATATTTCACGTATAAATATCTTATAAATAAAAGAACTTATTAATATTATAATAATTAATACTTATAAGATGTACCAATAATAAATGACATCATTATAAGTTAATTACTTTATTAATATTAATAACAGATCAATTAATATAAATGTCATGATGTTATCCAATCCCACTAAGGACTACTGACCAAAGATGTGTCCCATAGCACAGCCTTAGTAGAAATCACATCATAAACATTAACAGATCCTCCAAAAAGGATCTGCCTTCTCCCTGAAGCTCCACAGTACCTCCCCGGTCATGGAAGCGCTCACAATTCCCCAAGAGGAGATATTACAATATATAAACAGCTTGTAAACATCTGTTTATAGCACAGTACATAACTTAGATTTATTTACCTTGCTTAGTTCCCCATTCTCCACCAATACCCAAATTCTGGATAATATATAGTCTATTACTGTTATTACCTCAAGAATTGGCCACAACCTACCTTCAATAAGGTAGAAACCACGAACCCAAGTTGAGTATCTCCTTGGATGCCTATTAATACTTTGTATTGATTTGGATGCGCCTAATTAGATCAATTAGAGCAAGCCTCTCAGACAAGACTTACTGATTGAGGATTATCCCTTTTACAGGACATTTAAACCAACCAAAACCACTTTAAACCATCAACCTACCTTAGTTACAACCATTAACCACGGTTAGTTCCACACCCAGGATGACAATAGGTTTGTCTCTTGTCTGCCTGTCTGCCACCGCATCTTGCTTGTGTCTAACGTGCATATCATCCTCAAAGACTTTTTGTCTATTACTTTTGGGTACCAACCAAGCAATGGTTCATTGCGACTGCCATGGCCCGTTTTGTTGACAACAACAAAGATAATTTTGTCAATAAGGACCAGAAAATCAAAACATCAACACCATCGCCAAATCCTTCCTCTGGGAAACTTTCCCTAGATTTTGTGATGAACCTCATGCAACTAGGCAACTGCAGCAAAGAATATGAGTTCCACAATCAGGAGATGATTGTGGACAAAATTATCAAACTATATCAATTCTACTCTCTATCAGTGCCTAAGACGTTCAAACAAGCCATGCAATCCCCAGATATGGAGTCTTGGAAGAAAGAAATATCTATAGAACTGAATAACCTCAAGCAGATGAGTGTATGGCTTGTTAAACTGAAGCCTCAGGATCAAAAGACCCTCAGTGGACAGTGGGTGTTTGCCGTCAAGCCAGATCTGGATGGATCAGGGGTGCGCTTTAAGGCACAATTTTTAGCTAAGGGATTCACCCAAATAGCAGGGACAGACTTCTTAGAAATGTTTGCACCCACTGCTACATTTGTTGTGTTACATTTACTTTTGACTGTAGTGGTGTTGTACAGATGGCCTTTCCACAGTTTTGACTTTGTGGCAGCTTATTTGAATTCTCTGATTGACAAAGAAATTTGGGTGGAACCACCAGAAGCAATGATGGTGCCAAGTGGCCATGCACTTTTATTAAAGAAAGCACTCTATGGCACTAGGCAGGAAGCCCGTTGCTGGTGGCTCCACCTGCATAAGATTCTAGGCAATTTGGGATATGTACCGTCTCAATATGACAACTCCCTCTATATCCTCCGTCACCCTTCAGCGATTGAAGTGATTTTGTTGCACGTCAATGATGGCCTTGTAATGTCATCCAGTGTGGAGTTCTTACACAAACTTGAAACAGATCTCAAAGGAATGCTGAAAATAAAATGCTCTGATAAACTTTCTGCAATTGTTGGACTGAATGTTTGACGCTCTGATGCTGGGTTTACTGTATCTCAAAATGAACTCATCAAAGGTCTACTTGATGAAGAGTGGGATGGTTCTTTGTTTTCCAATACCCCTCTGCCTCCCAATTATAAGGCTGTGACGGATCCAGAAGGTGATCCTAAAGTCTCTGGAAAGTATCTTTCAGTGATTGGCAGTTTAAGTTACCTCGCAGTGGGAATGTGGCCTGAAATCATGTTTGCAGTTAATTACTTGGCACGTTTTTCAGCAAAACCTGGTGCATTACACTGGAAAGGTTTGAGACATTTAATTGGTTACATAGCTAACACGGCAGAAAAAGTTCTATTTTTATTCCCTAGGTCCAATGGTAAGCCTCTCAATACATTCTGTGATGCATCTTGGGGAGGAGAATTCTCCAGATCTTCATATGGTATTCTTGTATCTTTTCTGAATGTCATGAGCCGTATTGCGGGCCTGCCCGCACCAAAGCCCGCACCACATGTAGATAGTCTATCACGTACATGTCACAGACAGACCACTATATAGTCTGTCAGGACAAGGATCCACATCTCTTCCTCATCCTGCAATCTACATTATAGGATCCCAAAACCCCAGAAACCCCAGAACCCCAGAGCCTTCCTCTCCACAGATCAGACCATAACACTGAACTGCCCAGTATTGTGGGTAGCACAGAGGCAGATGTCGGTTCCCTTGTCCACCTGCCATGCGGAATACATGGCGTTGGGGGTTGCAACAAGGCAGACACTTTGGGTAAGACATCTACTGAAAGACATACTACAAAAAGATTTCATAGGCCATCACCATTGAGACAATCAATCAGTGATCCGGGTTTTGACTGATGATGCGTCTAACAAGAGGGCTAGGCATTTGGATCAAGATTTCTACATTACCAACAAGGTGTTATTCCAAAAGAAAACGGAGTTACATTGGGTAAGTACTAAGGAGCAACTTGCTGACATCTTCACTAAGAGTCTAGGTCCGGAGCTATGTTATGTCATTTTCCCATGACATTTTTTATTTTCATATTTTCTCACATTTTATATGTATAGTTTGTGAGATTATGGGTTTTGTTCTCTCACCAACCCAAGTATGTACATAGACTTTACATATAAATAGTCCACTTACCAAAATATATTTTCCCCTTGGGGGAGTTTCCGGTTTCAGCTCTAACAAGCTATTCTTATAACTCTGCTCTAGGGTTTTAGGGAAGACGTGATTTCTTTATTTTCTTATTTATTTCCTTTCTACCTGTCTTTCATTGCCTGTTGTGTCTCTTGTATTTATTTTTTGTACGTAGTACGGCATCTGTGGCAAGAGGGGGGGTGTTGTGACATAGATGTCACATGCATCTCTCAGACTCACCACAAAAAGTCTAGTCCTCTTCATCCCGGGCCAAGAGGCGGGATGAAGAGAACCAACATGGAATACAGAGTTTCTACCAAGCCACACCAAACACTATTGACCATGGACCCTTGGCCTTGTTTAACATTGCTTGACTATGGTCATTGTGCCATTGTGACAAGTCAGTATGTCCATACCACATTCCAAAAAATGAACTTCTTGCCTGATTTTGTTCTTCATCATTCACAGCATGTGCAGCTGCTTCTGTTTACGGGCTATGGGTATGTTTACCTGTTCTTTGTGCCCGGGACATGTCACACTTACTCTATTCTCACGTTCACCAATTGATCACCTTTCCAACTGGTCTCGGTAGGCAATATGGCAGATTCATAATGCAAAAATTGCAGCTGTTGCAGAATACATGTGCATTCTGAAGATTTTAAGTATATCTCTGATCCTCCCATGGGACAGCTATATCCAGCTTCCTGACTTGGAGCTATCTTGACCTATATCTCTTTGGGTAGTAGGAACAAGATAAAGCGCGCGCTGAAGGTTGTTTCCCGCCAGAGCGCCTGGATAAGCCAGCATAGTTCTATAACAACAACAAATCTCTGCAATCGGAATGAAGCCTTTTGGCCATTAGTTTACCAATTCAGTTTTCCTCCCACTGTTTCCTTAGTGTGTAAGGATGCTGTGGCACGTGTAAACACTCTGGCACATCTTAGCCAACTTTTCCAGGTTGATGTGAGCCTGGGTCTCTAAATTGACAACAGGACACAAGAATGGGGGGCAACAGTTGTATTTCAAGGGATAAAGAAAACAACTGTTAAAGAGGAAAAGGGGAAAAGAAGGAAAAGGGGACAGATTATTGATTGATATGTGATTCAAATAATCTGAGTACTCTTTAATGATGATAATCAACAACTTGAAAAGTTGTATAAACTGTGCCAGAGTCTTTGAGAAAAGCAACAGCCTCTTCACAAAATGGAAATGTGGAAGGTATCTGAGAAGACAAGTCTAATCAGCCCAGCTTTTTAGACTATGTCAAGCAAGATAGTCAAGGTTCTTTAGAGGGAAACCTATGTGGTTTGTTTCAAGGAAAACCCACAGAAAAAGACTGAAGCAAAGCTGGTTGATCTCTGAGGGTGGTTGAAGCTGATCTGATCTGAGGATTGGAGCTTGGATTGATCTGATTTGATGATGGATGAGGAAAAGGGAAAGGGGAAAAGAAGAAGGGGAGACAGAGAAGGACTACTGTCAGAAAAGCAAGGTTCAGAAAGGGGACTGACTGACAATACTGGTGAAGTACTGGGTGAAATAGGCCAGAGTGGTGAGCTGTAACTTGATGAATCCTTGGTGATCTGAGTTGGTGGTTCTGGGTGTCTTGAGGTTGTGTATCCTGCCTGCAACGGGGGATACACCAACTTCAAAAAATTTCAGGGTTTGCTTATGTAATCTAACATGTAGATGTGGTTGGCTGGCCTTGTTTCACCTGCCCAGCCGGCTGTGGCGTAGAATTGTTTATTTAATTACTCCATGAAGGAGTTGAGCAATTACAAAGTGTTCAGTGAACACTATGGTCAAATTTTAATGAAGAAACAGAATTTGAAGTCAAAAACAAGGTTTAAACCTCAGGGTAAAAAGATATAATGCATTTGGGACTGGGATTAAGATAATGAGTGATAAAGGCAGACTTTAGGTCAGCTGCACTGACCATAAGGCTGACAGTTGAGATCATCTCATTTCCAAAGAGGACTCAAAAACAAAATCATTCTGCAGCATGAAAAATTCTGTAGGATTTTTTTTTAATAACTACATCCTCAAAAAAAGGATTCTTCAATACCTGTTGATTCACCCCTGTTTTTTTTAAAAAAAATGTTTTGTGTATTAATTTCATGGGTTTTCCAGAAATTCAATTTTTTTTCCTACATATCCAATGATGTCAAATATTATGGTGCTAACCATTTCCTCAGAAATCATTAAGTTATACTCTCATTTTTGGGAGTTTTTATTCAGAAATTCAGGGTTGAACAGCAAAAAAGGTTGGAAGGAAGTGAAATGTTTGAACAATGTTTTCAAAATTTGGATGTAGTGGTGCTGAAGAGCCACAAAAACAATAATTTTAGAATTTTGTTTGGTTAAATTGGTTGGACTTTGGCAGAGTAATTAGGATTGGAAGTTCTTCTGTTGATGTGCTGACATATTTTGACTGTATTGGGTTTTGTTTGTTTTGTTGGATAGTAATAAAGAATTGTGCATAATTTAGTCAGTCTCTGAAGGCAAAATTTGCATTCATGTTAATAAAATAATAAACCGTGTGGGCTATGCAGTTACAGGGCCCCGGGAAATGCGTGTAAACACAGAAAAGAAAAAAACAGGAAGGCCCTAAATAAAACATACATGCTTTTTGGTAACTTGTACATGATTGATATTTTGTTTTTCGAGTGTCTGGCAGTGTCAGTTTTTTAAGCGATTTAGAGGGATACATATACAGCTTATCAAGATTTAATAAGCGGAAAAACTGTCACAGACTCCTGCAACCAAAAGCACAACCCACTCAACTAAAACAAACTCAATAAATAAGCTGGAAAAGAAAGTCGAATTTCACCATTTGGTATGAGTTGAGGGGTATTGGAGGTGTTGTGGATGTTGGTGATGCTGTTGCTGCTCCTGCTGCTCCTGCTGTTGTTGATGAGGGTGACGGCTTGTTCTTACAGGATTAGAAAACTGATTAAGCTGTTGTTGATGATGATTCTGAGGCTGATGGAGTTGTTGATAAGGATGATGAGCCGCGAGTTCATGATGGTTATGAATGTAATGATTAGATGAGCCAGAGGGCTGAAGATTTGAAGGAAGGTCTTGCCGGTGGTGCTGAGCTATGGGGTGTTGATGGCCAGATGCCGAACCGGGATGGTGATTTCCATTAACGCCGCCGAGGAAGTCGTCGAGATTCAACCCGTTTTGGCTCCCCACGGTCGTGCCATTCCGGTTGCTTGCTTCGCGGATGTTATTACTCATCTCATAATGCCCGTCTTGATGACCATGAGTGGAGGTTGTAGGTAGAATAGAGAACTGATGGAATGGGTCTGGATGTACAATTGTCTGGGACTGAGGAGCGCCAGGCTGATTGAACTGGGCAAACTCGTTCAGATTCTCGCAGATGCGAGAATTATAATCCGATAATGGTGGCTGGTGCTGATGCTGTTGAGACTGTTGATAATCAGAGGGGACTGTTTGGACAGGTACCAGGGCGGCCGGCAAATGGGGGCTGGTCATACTCCCGTTGTCAGGTAGAGGCCAAGTGGGATGGTTCATAGCCTGTTGGCCACTGGCTAAATGATCAGGCGAGTCATAGACCTTCATCGACGCTTCTAGCTGATGAAGCTTTTCGAGTCGGCTTGTTGCCTCGCCCGTCCCTGAGAAGTTTGTAATCTGAAGTGGCTACAGAGACAACTGAATCTCAGCATCTGACTGACTAGCGGATACTAAACATCTTAAGGTCAGAGTTCCATTGATTTACCTGTTGCTTAATCCAATTGCTAGGTGAAAGAGTTGACTTGTTTGCAGAGAGCCAGCTAATCGTTCCATCGGGTGGAGGAGACCCCCAAGTGGCCATCAAACATTCCAGAATATTGAGGCCTCGTTTAATCAACCACACTTGACTGCTCTTTAAAAAATTACAATAATTTTGTAATTCAACTTTGATCACATTTGAGAGCTCGCTCTTGGGATCGTACAGATAATCCAGGGCGAGCGAAAATGAGGCCCTAGTCGACAGCATATAATCAGGACTGAGTCCAATGATTTGCGAGAATATCAATAAGAGCTTACTCAATAATCATACTGTTTCCGTAAATGTAGTCAGGACTAAAATTACCAAGAATCCTCAAGTCTAGGAGCAGCACTGCGAGTGCAAGCATCAAAATGAAAACAGAAAATTAGCGATCTATCTCCAACGGTGAGACCGGCACAGAGCAGTAAGCTTACAAGCATGATCAAGCACAGCTGAGCGGTGATAGGGAGGTTTAGTTTGGAATCCGGAAATATCATCGCTATTTCTAATGAAATGCAAGGGATCATGAAGTTTAACAAACAAATAGTGATACCTCATATCTGTGTGTCAGGCGAGGGTTATGTTCGCCGGTCCACCAACTGGCAATCAGCGCACAGCAATCTAGTCATAATAATAGTAACGAACACTGACAGAAATAGATCGCATCTCTTCTTGCTTTCGAACATTGTGGGAGACGAGTTCGATCAATGCAATGTCCATTTACGATATATAGCTTATGTGACTCTGGAAGTTGGGCTTCCAGCGAGGCTAGGTCACGATGCGCTTGGTGAATATCATTGATTGTCGGCAATGGAGTTCTTTGGAGCGGTAAACGGGAAATCTGAGGGAAAGATGGGATATGAGAGACCGAATCGTCAGAAGACAAATAGTCTAGTGAGCCTGACCTCATGACCAACGTAGCCAATGAGTAAGCGAGGTTGAATACCTGTGGCCGGTGTTGAAGTTGTACACCCTTGCTCGCATCCCTCATGAGCTTCCTCGGGATAAGCAGTGCTGCTAAGCGCTGGCAAAAAGACGTCGACGGCCTCGAGCCCACTGATAGACGACATGCGGCCGGTGAGCCCGTTGTAGAGGCCGTCGATCGATAAAAGAGCCCACCAGACCATCCGCCGTTCTCTCGCAATCGTCGGGCTCACATGCACCGTGCCAGTCGGATCCCGGTGTGAAGGGTCTCGGTGTAGAGACAGGTCAAAGGCCAGGTGGATCGCTTTACATTTTAAATCAAATAACGTCGACAGGTCTTCAATCCCCCCTACGATTTCATCAAACCATGCAACTTCGAGTAGGATGATCAAACAGTTGACTGATTCCACCAGCGGGTTGACTTCGAAATCTGTTCATATCATCAGCAAAAGTTTTCAATCTTACCAGTCTTTCTTGGTTGACTAATTTTCTTGGAAATGACAATATCAATTAAAGGAATACGGACCAGCACATTTCAAACAAGCTACACTCATGTCAAGCCACATTTTGGACTGCTCGAGACGATCGGAAGGCTCGAGGGGCAAGCTTAGTTCAATCAAAGATTGAGATGACAGCTTGACAATAGCCGATCGGGCGATGGCGAAACAGGTAGCTATGGCGATGAATCTGGTCGGGAGGTCCTTGTCGGATTCGGACCCAACAGTAGAGGGTGCATACAAGCTATTGAGGGCGGTCGTGTAAGCCGTGGCGTTAAAGCATGAATGATACCATCCAAACTCTTTCATGTATGTCGCCAGAAAGACTGTCGACTGCTCCTGGGTCGGTAATCGATTCAGTAGCTCATTGTAATGACTATGGTTGAGTTGATTGCTAAAATATGTCGACAGTCCGCTAGATGCATAGACATTCGTGTGCGGAACTGGTGGTAAATGTTGGTCCAACCGACACTGACGGCGAATCTATTGGACGAAGTCAATGGAGTGAAGGTACATTAGTTTCTATTTTGGTATATTTTTCTTGGCTCATTACCTAACAAACTTTTTGGATAATTGGAAACTCTTGAGTGAACTCAGTTGATACCATTCTACACACCAAAAAGCTTGATAACAGGCAGGTGAGATTCAATTCTGATCAAACGCAATCAAAAAAGGGTTTCAGCAATCCATTGTTCGAACTGCTGTGCGAATTAAACGGTCAAATACCATCCATATCTATTGTCAATTGATGTGTGGTATCGTTGGTCAACGGGGGGCTTATGTCACTCAGTGGGCGATTGACGGCGAGAGTCACTGCATGTTCCAAGTCGTTCACTTGTTGATGAAGGATCTTCAGTTCTTCGGATGACACATGATTGCTAGCTTCATCTTCTTCATCCAAAATGCGTCTGTGGCAAGAAATTGTCAAGATTAGTCAAATTCCTCATGATTTTGTCGGACCAACACGACGCTCTCTGGACTCGTACCACTCACGTCGGTTGCGCACCAGAATAGTCGCACAGATCGGCTTCACCTCTGAGTTTACAAACCGCACAAGGTTTTAATGAGTCGCATTTCTGTTTTCGTTTCCTGAGGTTGTGAGAAAAATAGTGAGTTCCTATCTCGAGGGTGCGCAAGGGTGTTACTATGTACTGACCTACACTGGGACGACCGAATTAACCATGTTAGTGATGAGCCGATAAGAAACACTAGTGAGTCCATACTAACCTGCGCACACGTCCTCGGTATTCGCTTCCTGGTCTGTTTTGGTTTCAGGAGCTCCTTTGGCATGGCTTGGTAATCGGTTTTTGGTAGGTTATCGGGATCCTGGTTTACCACGGCTAATTATCGATCGACGTGTTGGAGGTGATCACTGATGAACTGATTGACAGGTGACAGTGGCTGTTCGAGACCCAATTCGGGACTATTGAGGTGTAAAACCGACAACTACAACCTTTCTTTCCGGGTCGATCCCGGGAGGTATATCTGGTGTGCTGCGGCGAGTCAGAGGCCTGTAACACGTGTGTTGCAACACCTTCCCTCTCGCCGTAGACGCCGCCCTATCTACAAGTCTGTCAAACCAACAAATCACCTGTGTACCCTGCTTAAAACCACCCTAAAGACCCCCTCACAGATGAAACATCCCGGGGTCCTGAGGTGGTAAATGGCGGGGGTTGGCTGAATATCCAAGTATTTGAATATCTCAGATACTCCCGCCAAAAAAAGTCACCTTCCAAAAAAAAACAAAGTCATACAACCCTCGGCTGGGCACATGTCCCCACATACACTCTCACCGAGTGGTGTACGCTCTAATTCATACTACAAGTCCTTGTAAGACGTCTTTTCCTTGCAAGACGTTGTTATGTAGAACTTCATTGTTTTTTCTACCTCAGTTTCCATTTCTCTCAGTTTTGCAATCACATCGTTATTGCATTAAAATTTTAACATTCCTTGGGATTTTTTTTTTGGTTCATAAAGTTATTTCCTATGTGTGCGGGATGAAATGAGACTAACAAAATGGACAGGACAGAATTAAAAAAAGAAAGAAAAAAAACCACTAAAGATATGAATTATTCGGCCCCCTCATACTCCTCTTCATCACTTGATACCTCTTTGGGTCTGCCAGGTTGGCTTGGGGCCAAATCAAGTTGCTCCATCGCGTCATCAATGGAGTCCATTGCGTTATTAATGTGTTGAGCTCTGAGGTAAGATACACCCTCAAACCATGGGTGAGTAGTTTTTGTGTGCTGATTTCGGGTAGATTCCCAGAGCCAATCAACATCACACATCCATAAACTTATCAGTCACTCATGGTCCTTCAAACAAAGCTGAATTTCTGATTTCAGTATGCAAAGCTTGCTTGGAAGTGGTAGAAGGATAGGAGCTGTTATAAGGGAGTTTTCTGGATTGCTCCAAGGGAGATCAAGTGTCTCTGGGGACCTCAACCATGTGTCTGACCGGAAAACAGATTAGAATTTTAATATATTTAAATAGAATAAGACTCAATTACTCACCCAGCTGCGTAACCTTGTTGTTTAGAACCATCAGATGCACATGAGCCCAGGAGATTGCGCAATCAAGCTCTTGAGTCAAGAGCTGGATTTCTTCTTGTACTTTATCTAACACCAGCACCGCCTGTATTCCATGTCAAAACGTAGGATTGATTGCCCAAGGATCTTGAGAGTGAAAAAAGAATCCATTGTTCCAGAATGGATCATTCAAGTCCATTGCTAGGAACGATTTGTAGGTAAGGTCTTGGTTTTTGGATAGATGTGCCCTTGCGGGTTTGTAAGCTAGGAGGTACTTGGTCCGTCTCTGGTTGTAAAGTTTAATAGCTTTATTGACTGGGTTGTTTTTGGCGCTGTATTGCTTTCAAAATGTGTTGTTGCGTCGTCATTCCGCAGGTTTGTGATCCCATAATTGGGTATCTTTCACCTTGTAACTCAACGGCTTGTAGAAAGAGGCTGGACTTTGCTTCCCAAAGCAAGGTCAGCTTCCCCTCCTTTTCTGCTGTTGCAGCATTCAACTCTTCATAGTTGCGACCAAGCAAAATCGCCAGTTGTCTTTTCTTTTCCTTATGACTGGAACAAAAAGTAATCACTTGCTCCCAGTCATCTACAGAGCGGGGTAATCAGCCCTGAGCACCAAAAATGTCCTTTCTAAGACGGTTATCCCAAAAGTCAAATAGGATTACCACAAATCATGATATATGTATATGGTGTTGAAAAAACTTACTTTACTTTGTTCAGGACCTCCTCATCATGAAAAAACTCTGCCAGATTTTTCATTCTCACCTCATCATCCTCTGCACGCTGGCGTTCAAACTTAGATTGTGAATTCCACTGAACTCGCAAAAAATCTACAGAGTATTTGATGTTTCCTTGGTTGTGTGGATTTTCCATGTTGAGAATTTCATTGAGGACCTTTTTGAGGCGTCTCTTTTGCTGAGGGCATTGAGAAACTTATGACGCAGCCAGGCAGCTAACATAAATTTATTTCATGGAAGAAAACCTAATGAATGAAAGGGTATGTAAAAGTATGTCTACAAGCTCATTATACATACCAAGGCCCATAATACTCTCCCGTTTCCTGAACGTACATCAATGTGCAAGCGCTCTCACTCAGTTGTTTTGAGTTGAATACCTCAAAGGACTAACTTGAGGTGAAAGAGCCAACCATAATCGTTCCATCGATTCTCCATCAGATAGGCCCCAGCCGTGGTTGTAACTTGGATTGTAGCTAAGCTGACATGTCCAATCATGCACAAAAGCATGGAAAACAGATGTACCAAATACTAATTGGTCCCTATGTTGGGGAAAAATCTCTTGCTATGATGTAGTAGAAGTTAGTAAGGTTCATTACAAAATGTTGAAAGGAGGGGGAGGGATGACATACTATGTTGATAAACTTGTTTAGTGAGCATCCAATGTCGTACAAAACCCCAACAGGCCTGGTTGGGTTGATATTGTCAAGAATACACTGGAGAATTGAGAGCGGAAGGGCTCTATTTTCACCAGTATCAACAATGTTTGCCATGTAAATGACACTATCGTGACGGCAGCATGAGCCCATCAGGCCGGTGTCATCACAACCTTTCCACGTTGTTTCATTTCGCGTGTTGTCCGCGGCTTTGTGGGAATCAGAACACTTATTGGCTACCTGTGGAGAAATGTCAGCCAGGCTGCCAAGAAAATGGGGAAGACTGAGTTATGTGTGTTGATGAATTACTTTTTTCCCCGTGATATCTTGTGGGTAACCTCCATTTTGTAAATATTTTGCTTCATGTTTTTGATTTTGCTTGGTTGGACCAAGATATTGGGTGTCTTCAATGCGGTATAATTCTTGCTAGCAGCCTTATGGTGTCTGTGTTGAAAGTTGCCATCAATGCAAATGATGAGGCAATCATTCACTTGAGGATTTGATTTGTTGCCTGTATCAAGATAAGGCCCAAAACAAGCTGGGCAGCAATCCATTGCGAGTAATTCCTGTCCATGCAAACCCAGGGCTGATTTGATTATATTTTCTGTCTGTTCCAAAAGGGTTTGGTATACAACTACCGCCAATGAGAGACAGTTTTTCAAACTCCTGCCCTAGACAGAATTTACCACAATTATAATTCAGCCTTTTGTCTAAAATGATATATATAAGTACTCACCAATACACCTTTTTTATCCCACAAAACATAAGAACTTTCCTCTCCAAACCGTTGGTGAACCATGGAAAAAGGCCAGTCTCAAAAATTAAACAGCTTCCACGAGTAGTAGTGATACTGAATCAACCGCATAGAAAAACCAGTTGAGGGGTGGATAGGCGAACTTGTTAAGAATCCATTTGTCAGCCTCTGTGATGCCAAGAACTGGATTCTTCTAGCTACACAGGGTGCAAGGTAAAAACAGCTGCAGGTTGTGCAGTGACAGGTGGGTAAAAAAGGTGAAAAGATATAAAAAAACTATAAAGTTTTTATTAACAGAGGGGCCTGAGTTACAGGGGTATTTCCTGTGCCCTCTAAAATATTCAGGACCTGAGTTAAAAGGGGGTATTTTGGGTACCTGAAAGTCTAGTCCTTGGAACAAGGAGTACACCTAGACAATAACTGCTGAAGGAATGGAGTAAATAGACTTACTGCTTCTATTTCCTGTCAGAGGTTCTTCAGGGAGTTTTAGATGGTCCAGAAGCGCTCACAAGGGTGAGTAACAGGTGGTGGTTGAGTGCTGAGAAAATTGAAAGGGTTTTTCAATGAACTTCAAGTATAAAACAAGCAAAAACTGACTATATAACAGGCTAAAAAGGCTGGTTGATATGGTGGGTAAAAGCTGGTAAATGTATATGAAGATGGGGATATCATTTCGTGGGAAGGAAGGGCTGTTTATATACCCATTCTGGGCTCTTGGGGGCGAAGCAGAAGCTCTGTTTTGCCTGGTCTAGTATTCTACTAAGCCCTAGTTACCTGTATAACTGGTTTGGTTACGGTAGGGCTTAGTTACATGTTTCAAAAGGCCCAAAGTGGTTTAATGTTCTCATAAAGGTGAATAATTTCGTTTCTTTCTTCCTTTTGGACCAGTAGTCTATTTACAACCAACCAATTGGGCTAGCTTGGCCTTAGTAGGAAAAGTATGGCCGCAGCGTTGGTTGTGGCTTTTATTACAGGTGCCAGGTACATGTAACTATGGAAGTTATGATGTAAACCTTATTTATGCATCATACCCAAACTCTATTAACCTTAATTACATAGTCTACTAGCATATATTCAAGGTTATGTAGATTTTTAAGTCATATAAAACCTTGAAGGCCTTGTGAAGGGATATGAAGGAGTAATAATTAAGGGGTACTTTTGCTGAGCTACCCTAGGTTAATTTACATGTAGATTCAGAATCTGAAATAATATTCTAAGTTTTGTTTATACTTTAGAAGTTATAACTAGATTCTGTGTTATATGTTTTGTTTTTAATCATTTCTTTCAAAACAAAAGACGTAAGGTGTGAATTATTTTGAAACTAAGAATATAAGTTGTATATTGATGTGATTTGCTATGGTCAGGTTGTCTCTGAATTAGTAGCAGGCTGACACCATTTGCCAGGAGATGTATGGCATGAGGCATACAGCGGCAAAAATAAAACTCTCTTCTTTGTTGAGCTACACAAACAGGAGAGAAAAATGAACTTAAGGTGCTCATAGAATGGAAATATAGAAAATTCAACATGACATACCTATAATATTGACACAATCAATCCAATGATGAGTCTTGACAACATCTGGTTGGCAGTTACAGAACGCATCCGAAAATGAAAGAAACAACTTGTTGTTTGTCCAATTGTTGGTTTTTGCCTTCAGCCACGAGTACACAGCAAAGATCTTTGGCATGATAGCATTCCAATGATCCTGGTGTCTGTTTGCAGTAAAAGCGCGGTTGGCAGTGCGAATTTCTTGGGTTAAAAGTGAGTTGACAGGTTGCATTTGTTGAGATGGACCTGCATTTACTTTCCAAGGAATAGAATCCCAGCCATCAATGCAGCCATGATTGTCATCAACCCAATTTTCATCAGAATCTTGAGAGTTGTGCTGAGGATAGAAGGCGCTGTCTACAAAATTGGTGCCGCCAGTATCAACTGGGTCTTCTGGATGAGATTGAATATTGACAGTGGTGGAAGTGGATGGAGCAGTATTATTGTCTGAAGTAGTGTAGTAGTGACGCCGACGCTGATTGATAACATCAAGAACAGCGCTTGAATCCGCATTCCTGATTGTGTCTTGGGCCGCATTTTTCTTTTGTTGCTTTCTTTCCGCGTTTGTCTGGTGTCAAAAGGGATTCCTGACTGAGTGAACTTGAGGCATGGAGCTGGGTGCAAGAACAATTGAATGGGTAAATAACACCAAATAGAACAATTATTGTGGTAGGGTTGAGAAGGCAATTTTCAGTCTCATCCAGCCAAAAACAAGTGATTTGTCCATTCTGTGATACCTAAGTGTATAATTCAAAGTGAAAATTAAGCAAACCTCATTGAATATTTCATTTTATGAGAACAAATCACAATCTAATATTATATCAGAAATAATCTCTGATTTGTTATGATCATATTTCAAAAAATTGATCATGATTGAATTATGTAGGGTATAATCCCTGATTTGTTATGATCATATTTCAAAAATTATGACTTGATTTAATTATGTAGAGTATCATAATCCCTGATTGGTTATGATCATATTTCCAAAATTATGCCATGATTGAATTATGTAGGGTATAGCCTGAGTTTCTCATGGTCATGGCTAAATGTATGTATGGTTATTTGGAAAATATATTATTGACAATAAACATGTATCATGTATAATGAGCTCACTTGACACTGGTGACTTGTCTCAAAAGGGTGACATGAAAGCAGGGTAATAGCTGTGAAGAATGAGGAGGGATATGGGTTCCCCCAAACATGAGAGTGTTAGAAATGAATTCTAGATTCATCTTTTGAATGAATCAACTAGGTCATGGCATGGATTTATGATGTTTTGGAATGTATATAATTCATGACCAGTGGACATTTGGGATTTATTTAAGGTACCAATGATGGTTAAGAACTAATAATATTGGGATACTATTCCTAAATTATCTGCAAAAAATCTCAGCTTTAAATGAGTATTTGGAAAATAATCTCAGCTTTAAATGATCAAATCAATTAATTGGTTTTAATTCCATAAAGATCCAATTGAATATCAAACCATGAATAAACTGGATGAAGAGATTCACTGTTTTTCATGCCATATACTCCTACTCCTTACTTCCTTCTGGAAAACCCTTGAGTTACTACTGAAGATTATGGGGGCTTGTGCAGATTGCCCTTTTGAGATATAAGAATGTCCAATCAGCATGCTTCAGGCATCCACCAAGATTCATCTATCAACTGATCATCATTTGCACTCAGTTGTTAGTATGTGTCAGCTTGCTACTAGTTCAGAGACAACCTGACTAGAACAGAAATAAACATGTAATAAAAAATATAGTATTAATCATTTAACAAAAGGTAATAAATGAATAATAATAAGATAAAGCAACATAAAAAAGTAATATGTAAATAATAAATACATTATTACATAGTAAATTAATAATAAATAAACAAATACAATATTAAATGTCAGCCTGCTACTAATTCAGAGACAACCTGACCATAGCAAATTATACCAATATACATCTTATATTCTTAGTCTCAACAGAATGCACACTTTACGTCTTTTGTTTTGAAAGAAATTATTAAAAACAAAACATATAACACAGAATCTAGATATAACTTCTACAGTATAAAGAAAAATTGAAATATTATTCCAGATTCTGAATCTACATGTAAATTGACCTAGGGTAGCTCAGCAAAAGTACCCTGTGATTATTACTCCTTCATATCCCTTCACAAGGCCGTCAAGTTTTCATATGACTTAAAAATCTACATAACCTTAAATATATGCTAGTAGACTATGTAATTAAGGTTAATAGAGTTCGGGTAAGATGCATAAATGAGGTTTGCAGCATCATTGCTATAGTTACATGTACATGGCACCTGTAATAAAAGCCATAACCAACGCTGTGGCCGTGCTTGTCCAATTAAGGCCAAGATAGCCCAATTGGTTGGTTGTAAAGGGACTAATGGACCAAAAGGAAGGATGAAACGAATTTATTACCCTTAATGGAAAGTATAAACCACTTCAGGCCTTTTGAAACTTGTAACCAAGCCCTACCGTAACCAAACCAGTTGTCCAGGTAACTAGGGCTTAGTAGAAGACTAGACTAGGAAAAAAAGAGCTTCTGCTTCGCCTCAAAGAGACCAGAATGGATATATAAACAGCCCTTCCTTCCCACGAAATGATATCCCCATCTTCATATACATTTACCAGCTTTTACCCACCATATCAACCAGCCTTTTTAGCCTGTTATATAGTCAGTTTTTGCTTGTTTTACAATTGAAGTTCATTCAACAACCCTTTCACCTTTCTCAGCACTAAACCACCACCTGTTACTCAACCTTGTGAGCGCTTCTGGACCACCTACAACTCCCTGAAGAACCTCTGACAGGAAATAGAAGCAGTAAGTCTATTTCCTCCATTCCTTCAGCAGTTATTGTCTAGGTGTACTCCTTGTTCAAAGGACTAGACTTTCAGGTACCCAAAATACCCCCTGTTAACTCAGGTCCTGAATATTTTAGAGGGCACAGTAAAAACCCCTGTAACTCAGGCCCCTCTGTTAATAAAAACTTTATACTTTTTTTTATATCTTTTCACCTTTTTTACCCACCTTTCACTGCACAACCTGCAGCTGTTTTTACCTTGCACCCTTTGTAGCTAGAAGAATCCAGTTCTTGGCATCACAGAGGCTGACATTTAATATAAAACAATGAATATGTTAATAAATAATAAAATAAGTGGAAATATTATTTCATAATCTTGAAGAGCGTGTAAAATAACCTAGGGTACTTCAGCCAAAGTACCCCAGATAACTTAAAACTTCTAGTGGTAAAACAACTTGAAAGAATATTACTACTAAAAGCGCTGAAATAATTATTATACATTAAAAAATAGAATAAAAAGCATAAATACATGTACAAAACCACGAAACAACAATGTATTTAAATAAGAACATAATAAAATAAATACATATGACATTAATAATATAAGTATATAATACTAGTAATGTACTATATTATCTATGTATATATACATTTTATTAAATACTAAGTACACTAAGGAGGCTTCAGAGGGACAGAGACCACGAACAAGAGGAAGGAAATAACATGAGAACATCCCAAAAATAATAATTAAACAACTGTTTACAAGAAATGTATTACATCCTTAGTGGGAAATTAGCTGTTGACAGATCCCTGCAGTCATGCATTCCCAAAAGAGCCTGCATGACAGGGATCAAAAAGAAGCTCTTGAAGCGCCCACAGACCAAACAAATACATGTATTTCACATTTTACACAATACAAAACAATTAAACTCTGACAAATGTGATCAACAAGTACATGTGACATTTAATCAATACATTTTGACATGTAATTACAACCTTTGATCAACACATATAACAAACCTTTCAGAGGTTCAGAAGCGCTCCTCAAGATTCCAGCAAAAGAGCTTAGACAGGCTGTACCCATAGTAGACAGCCTGTACATATGGAAATTTGATTAAACAACTACATGCATTTGTATTAAATCTTAACCCCTTCCTTTTAAATGTTCCCATAGCCAAAAATACATCTTGTGTTTCGCCATCAGGGCTCCAGAAAGGCATTTAAGGAGCCCTTGTTCCCCCTGTATTTTGCCTCCTCATGCTTTATATATATACTACCACCTGTACCCACTTACATAGCTTTACAAATTGTTATTCTGTCTGGTAAGGTCCTAGTATCTGTTCTTTAGCCCCTTCTTACTCCCTTGAAATTTCCCAGTGTCCATCCAGCTCTATCCAACACCCTTTCCAAGCGCGTCCAACTGTCCAATTTCCCCCTGGAAGAACCTCAAGTCTGTTAAAGGTAATTTATTACTAGTAAGTAGATAAACCCTTCTCTTGAGATTCTCCCCCATCTTTTATGGGATTTAACCCACCCCTGTTTACAGGCCCCAGTGTGTTCAGGTACTTAAATCCTCTGCTTGCAAGATACCTTTGAGGGATTAAACCACCCCTGATTTATCAGGCCCCTCAGATTTTTAATTATGTTAAATTTATTTAATATAATTAATCATCTTTTTCTCATTAAAAAACCTCATACCTCATATCCATATTGGTATTACTCTTTTATAAAATCCTCCCAGAGCTTTCTTTGCTCTTTATATCTTATTTTGCACCTTGTGTAGCTAGAAGGAGTACTCCTTGGCATCACAGAGGCTGACAGTATGACACCACTGGTCAGGATGTGTTGGTCCACAAAGCTTCTAATTATTCCAGTGTGATTACATGACCATGAATGGATTTGAATTTTAAATTCAAATCTGAATCCACCAGGCCTGCTGGACCATTTGGTCATCTACTAGTCACTAAGCCAGGATTATAATGGCAGATAAATTGGCCATATATTCTCAAATACAGAGAAGATGCTGCAGCTTCTGGCTTGTGCAGAGTGGAGAACAAGGTATCAGGAATATCATTCAGATTTTATTAGTCATAGAGAAACCTCTGTGGATTAAATTATAATCATTTCCACTCAGGACAGAGGGGGCACTGCCAGCATAATTGCCTAGGATGAAGTCATCCCAGTTAAACTGGGATGCACTCAACCAATTTAAACTTGGTTGAAATCAACTGATGAAAAATAAATCCAAGGGACCCCCCTTGGGTTTATATTTCATTGGTTGAGGTCAACCTACTTTAAATTGGTTTTTTTGCATCCTAGTGTAACTGGGATGAACTCAACCTAGGCAATTATGCTGGCAGTGGGGGCAAAGGTGGTCACAAGGTGTGTGTGGGGGTACAAAGCTGCTGCACACTGGTTGACAAGACTTCTTAGTAAGTATCCAAGTATAATTTTATGATTATGAATGAATAGAAATGAAAACCCTCCATCCATCAGAACTGCTGATCAGACCTAATGAATAGAAATGAAACCCTCCATCCATCAGACCTGCTAATCAGACCTAGACCCGACCTGCTAGACCACTGGGTTACCTACTGGTCACTAAGCTTGATTTAAAATGTCAGTTCTGTTGGCCACCTCTTCCCAAATGGAAAAAGCTGCTGCAGGCTTGTGCATATTTCCTATCAAGGTACCACAATGACCATTCAGTCTTCAGAATGCATGGGAAAACCCCCATCTATCAGCTGATCATCATTTGCCCTTGGTATTTAGTAGGTTACAGATGGTCAGGATGTTTGAGGCCACCAAGCTTCTGCACACTGGTGAAGTTGCAGTTGCAGTAACACCACTAGCTTACTTACAATTTCTGTATATCAGAAACTGGCAGTTTCTAGTGTTTTTCTTGAAAGTATAAAGACTTTATAAATTCCCCATAAATGTGAATAGGAGCATTGCAGAATAGAAAATAAATAATTCCCTGTAATCCTACTCCCACTTTGTCAGATAATTTCATGCATTCTACATCAGGTTACTACATCAGGTTATCAGGTTTTATCATTCTTTGGTGAATTAGAGCTTAAGTAACCTGACACCTAAAACTTTTCACTGTGGAAAACATTTATCAAGCATTAATCTGGAGCTCTTTTGGTCTGGAACCTGCAGTTGGGTTCATTTACTATTATTATATTTGAGAAAAAAAATCATTTTTAGCTAGGATAAAACCATTTGGTATTCATGTATTTATTTAGAAGCTATACAAGAAATAAGTGAAGGCAGAAAAAAAAACAATTACCAAGAGCAGCAGTCAAAGTCTGGTAAAAAATGAATCGGTGTGATGTAGTACTAAGAATGCCCGGTTTCCAAGCCAGACAAGGGGCTAGATGGCAAAGGATCTAATGGATTTTCACCGGAGGTAGTACCATGTGTTTCAGCGACACCTGTTTTTTGTTCTGTTTGATTTGTGGTGGTTGCCTGTGTTGATTCCAAGTCTTCTGAGTGGCCAGATGGTTCAGGATTGGAAAGATTCACAGCCAAAGTTGATTGTATTGGTTCAGTTGTGTTTGGCGGGGTTGATTCAAGGTCAGAATATTGCACATTTGAAGATTTATTGACCCCACGCTTTCGTTTCTTGTTGGGATGCTGATTGGTGACAGTATCTTTGTCGGTAGCCGCCACTGATCTCCTATTGTAATTCATCTTGACTTTATTTTCACCTAAACAAGCCAAGATGTCTCAAGTCTGATTGAGCTTCAACTTTGACAGGGGTTTCTCAAAATGAGCAAGAGTGACACCCTGGTCGTTTGGCTCAACAAAAACCTTTAAGCCCAGCTGCTGCCAGCCCTCATCAATATTACCACCCAATACATTATCTACAAAGGATTAAAACAAAACTGGTGAATAGTTCTTCAACATACTTTTTTACCCTTGGCTTACTATCTACTACTTACACATCATTGATCTGAGCTGGCGGCGAATTGACCTAACATTGGGAAGCTGGTGTCCTGGGAAAAAGGGAAGATTCATTGGAAACTTTTCACGTCAAGGCTAGGGTTGTGGAAACACACCTTCATCCCAGTTGTGAACTGGTATAACAGGCTTCTTGTATTGTACATGTGATATTTTTTGTATCTGGGAAGCTTTGTTGGTTTTTAGTTTCTCAATGGCTTTTCCCGCAGCCCATGTATGGAATTTGCCAAGATGATTGTTTTCACCTGTGGACATTTTGAGAAACTCAACGGCAAGAGGCGTACCCTGCTTGTACAAGAAATTGGACTTCAGATGACGTGAAGAAAGAACTACAAAGCCTTCCATTTGATGGAAAAAACTTAAGGACTTCAGCTTTGCCCAAGTAGATTAAATCAGTTATTAGGGAATTCAATTAAATTATCCAAGTACATTAATACTACTTACATCTATCATTGCTTTGCGAGCCCACTCCAATACAACTGAAAGGCTATCTTTTTGACTAGCAGTCGATTATTGGACAATACCTTGGGGATTGGACTTGCTCTTCTCAATAGAAGCATCAACAATCAATTCAACATAGGTCATGTTGCGGCATTTGTCTTTCTCGGCCTTGCTCTTCTGATCCCAAAGTTGATAAACTTCATCTGGTTTGTCTAAGGGATGTCAACTGATTCAATGGTACATCTGAGAGAAATGTGAAATAAAAGAGTTACTTACTTTCTGAAAACAGTTTTGAAGCCTCAGGGTTGTACTTGGCAAAGTCATTGTAGTTGGTTGCTGTCCGTTTTTTCTGCTTCCATCCCAAATGCTCATAATGCAAATGTGCACCAACACCACTGTTGATAGCAAGCTGGTTAACACTACACTGAAAGTTGTAGTAAATTTGTCCAACTCCTCCCAAATAGTTTCTGTCATTCAATGATGGGTATGTTCTGATTGGCCTTGTTTCGCATTGAGTGAGGCCGTGATTCTGGATACGTTCCTTGGTAGCAGTTTTAAGAACTCAACTGGCTTATTTTTCAAAACCATTTGATTGGTTGTCATATGTCCTTGGAGATCTTCCTCTGGCGGTTTCTGAAGTAGCAATTGGTGGTGGGAGATGCTGATCAACTGGATTTAATTGAGATTCTTGAGATTCTATGGTGACAGGTTGGTTTTGATCAAGAGGAATTTGCAGATGAGGTGGGTATTGCGGAGGTGATTGTGAGGGATTAGGGTTAATATTCTGTTGGTATTGGTATGGTTGATTAGGGGGCTGGGGGAAAGGATTATCGTATGTTGGAGACTGATAGAAACCTTGTGTCTGATTATATCCGCCTTGATTAAACATTGTTATTGATATTTTAAAATCACATAAGAAAGCTGGTGGATGCATAAGGATTCTGATGAGTGTTGATGTGCCGTCCAGTAGGTTGATAGTACTTTTGCTCAGGGTTTTGGTGTTCATAGTGTTGGTGTGCGGCGTAATTGCAGTTGAGGTTTGGGTTGGATGATGATTTGAGCTGGTAATAAATGTTGTGAATTAAGGATAGACCACACATGTGGATGACCACGGTGTGGATGACAGCATGCATTTGTGGCTTATTGGGACTTAGCCAGAATTTGGCGGGAGTATCTGAGATATTCAAATTCTCGGATATTCAGCCAACCCCCCCCGCCATTTACCAGCTCAGGACCCCGGGATGTTTCATCTGTGAGGGGGTCTTTAGGGTGGTTTTAAGCAGGGTACACAGGTGAGATGTCCTATAAAATCTGTTCCCAAAATATCCTTCAAGAGATGTCTTACCCACAGAGTTTGCCGAGTTGCAACTCCCAGCGCAATATATTCCGTGTGACAAGTCAACAACGCTACCGCTTGTTGTTGTTGCGCCAGCCATAACACAGGACAATTATAAACCAACATGAACACCCAATAAGAAGATCTAGAAAACTCCCCACCCCACAAGGCATCACAGAACGTCTTCAAGGCTGGTTGTCTATCTTGGGAAACAAATTAAGGGTAAGTTCTTTCGTAGCCGCTATGTAATTGACAAGATGAGTGATCCCCTTCCAATGAATTTCCCCCGGCTTTGCTGGAAAACAAGCCAGATAATTCACTGCATGACATATATCTGGACGTGTACCTACCGCTAAATAGCTAAGTGTCCCCACTACTGACAGATACCAACCAGACTTTTTCGGGTCCCCTGCTTCATTGGTAACCCGCATTGTAGTTTGAAGGAAGGGGAGTTTTTGCCAACAATTTCCCATCCCATTCTGACGCAAGCAGGCTTTTGATTAGCTCTGGCTGATGAAGGCAAACACTGTTAGTATGTTTCAATTAACTATCCTCAAATTACTCTTCTTATCACTGATATTCTTTTCATTATTGCGCCTTTATCTTCTTCCTCTTTCTTGTCTTTCTGGGCTACTTCTCAGAACTTGTCTTTTCATTATTTTTCTCGCCTTTAGGTATAAATTCTTATCTTTCTATTTTCTCTTTGTATTTCTGTCTTCCTTTACTTACTCAGAAATTCGAACCTTAGTTTGTTGATTCACATAAAGCATATTTGGCGATACATTACCGGTGAGATTATATGTTGCAGGTGCCCAAGCATCAGGGCAACAATGAGATACTATAAAGGAATAGGCGGGGTTTCAGAGATATTCCAAAACAAATTTACATCAGATATGGTGTATATACGGTAAAAGAATGAGATATCATTTGTCTGAATTTGAACAAATTTTTCCAGATTAGGTTTAGAAAAATTACATACCATTTTTTTCTGGAAATGAATACCATTGGGCACTTAGCTCCAACTCCTCCTCAATTTCTTTTAATTTATCATTTCCAGGGGAATTTAGGTTTTCACAAACCACAGATTGAAAGGCAGATGACAAGAGATCATACATCAGTCACTGATTCCATTTCAATCTGCTTCCTCAGGTATGATCAGAACTTTCTGCTGATCCACTGAACCCCAATCCTGATTTGTCATTCCTTTCCAATGGAGGGATGGAGTATTCCTGATGATTCAGAATTTTATCCTGTTTTGGCTTCCTCTAAAGGTCTGCTGATTCATACAGGGAAAGCATTCCTGTGGCTGCCAATGCTGATTTCTCATTCATGTCCAATGAAGAGATGAAGTACCTGGGATTCAGAATTTTATGCTGAGTTGGCTTACCCTCAAGGCCTGCTGATTCAAACAGAACAAGTGTCAGCCACCAAGATATTAAATATAACATGTAACACTTGAAACTGCAAGCTTAAATAATTAATAATATTTAAATTATATTATTACTTATGTAATTGTATTTTATTTTATTACTTGACTTTCTGATTATAAGAGGAACTATAATTATAGTCCAACAATCGGTATAATAGTCTAACAGTTAAGAACAAGCTTATGAATATCTGACTAATACATAAGGCTCTGTGTTTAAGCCACACTCATGAACACACGTAGAAAATAGTAATAAAAAAACTAATTTAAATTATACCTATTTTTTTCAAAAATAAAAGGAAATTTAATTAAAGAAAATCCTTGGCAAATCAATTTTCAAACCGCAATAAATGGATAAAGAAACATTTATTGGTATAGTTTTTTCCATGAAAATCCTGGATCCCAGCATAACCCATATTAATATATACTACAAGTGTATAGCGCCCAATTTTGGGGAAGCTCTTTGCTGAGAGGTCAATGGTGACTTCTGACACGGATCAACACTGATCCGCAATCCGTGTCATGCAACCTAACAGGCCAACATCAACCCGTTAGGTTGCATGTATTGATGCAGTAGAAATGGTGCATGGTTTGTTTGGCTCCAGGAGCCTATTTTTTTAGTTTTATAGTAGATAAGATTACATATGTATTTAATTAAATAACTTATGTAGTATGTATTATATAAATAAGTACATGTGATTTTAAATCAATGATCACTCAGGGCAAGCGCTTTTTCAAGCTCTGGTCCCTAGATAATTATTCACAAGTATTACTTAGTGAAATAGTTATTATTTGTTGTTGTTGAAATAAACATTTCCCACTAAGTATCTTTATTGTGAAATAATTATGGGGTCATTCCAAATAGAAATGACACCATATTTCACACTTGATCACAAACAGGGGGATCACTTCCCCCTGGTGATCTTACTCTGATCACTGCTTTCAATAAGCATGTGAAAAAGAATAAATATTTAATATTTAAGAGGAGGTTTTCTTCACTAAATTGAAGATAACCTCCCCATCAATTTTAACATATACTTAGATAACTTATTATATTTTTTTCCAAATTTCTGCCACAGAGTACATATCACATTACCTGTCATGTACCAAGTATGTCAGCCACTGAGTACATATCACAGTACCTGACATGTACCACGTAACTGCAAAGATTATTAATTATTATTATCTCTAATAATAATTACTATTCTTATTAATTATTATTACTATTTATTATCATTATTTATTCTAAATAACTCCACGTAATATTAATTATTATTATCCTTAATAATAATTACTATTCTGTAGTTATTATTATTATTATTATACCTTCATTATTATTACTTTAATATTAATATTATTAAAGTACATTAATTACATTAATTAATATAAATACTTTAATAATATATTCATTAATAAACTCATGAATAATTCTGGTTAAGATATGTACTCCTGTTATACAAGATACATAACTTGTAGGCCTTTGCCCCCCTGTCACGTGAAATATCCAGAGTAACAGATATCACTCTTTCCCCTCTGATTACGCCCACATTGCTTAACATTGGAATATTTCACGCATAAGATATGTAATTTAATATCTTATTAATAAAAGAACTTATTAATATTATAATAATTAATACTTATAAATGTACCAATAATAAATGACATCATTATAAGTTAATAACTTTATTAATATTAATAACAGATCAATTAATACAAATGCCATGATGTGATCCAATCCCACTAAGGACTACTGATCAAAGATGTGTCCCATAACACAGCCTTAGTAGAAATCACATCATAAACATTAACAGATCCTCCCAAAAGGATCTGTCTTGCCCCTGAAGTTCCACAGTACCTCCCAGGTCATGGAAGCGCTCACAGTTCCCCCTTGAGGAGCTCTTACAATATATAAAACAGACTGTAAACAGTTGTTTATCCCCCAGAGAATATTTAGAACACACCAGCACAGTACATACCTTAGAGTTATTTACCTTGCTTAGTTCCCCATTCTCCAACAATCCCCCAATTCTGGATAAGCTATAGTTTAATACTGTTATTGTCTCAAGAATTGGCCACAACCTACCTTCAATAAGGTAGAAACCACGAACCCAAGTGAGTACCTCCTTGGATGCCTATTAATACTTTGTATTGATTTGGATGCGCCTAATTAGAGCAATTAGAGCAAGCCTCTCAGACAAGACTTACTGATTGAGGAAGTACCTTTTTACAGGACTTAAACCATTACCCAAACCACTTTAAATCATCAACCTACCTTAGTTACAACCCATAACCACGGTTAGTTCCACACCCAGGCTGACAAAGTAACTGCAAGCATTCCTGTTATTACTAAAATTAATATTATTACTATTATTATCAGTATCATTATACAGTTAATATCCTCTTTTATTTACTACATTAGGGGGGATCAAATATGACCAAATCCACAATTAAAACCAGTGAATTAGGTTTTTCCACAAAATTTCACTTTTGAGAATTGTGAATCATTTTGTATAGATATCCATGGTTTTTAAAAATGGTAGATTTTCAAAACCAGCTGATTAGATAATGGTGGATATGGTCATATGTGATACCCCCTACTAAATGTTTTATAAATATCAAAACAAGTAATAATTTCAAGATACACCAATACACATTCATTTAATAATATGTCATACACATACAAAATTCAGGTTACACTATGCACTCTGTTTATACAAAGCACTTACCTTTCCCTTGACTTACACATGCAATAACCAGAGTAAAAGATGTCACTGATTTAATATGAGAGTATTCTAATAAGTAGAAGTCCTTAAACTACGGGATAATTACTTAAATAAACTATGTAATTATCCTTTAAATGCATAAATAAAGTATTAAATAACTTTTGACATAAATATCACGCTGTTTTATAGTCTTTGTATTATTTGTTAACTTACTCAAAATCCATACAGTATAAGTTAAATAATAACACATGAAAGACACGAAACAGGGGATAAAGAAAACATCAGAATACTTCAAACAAGTCTACAAGAACTTTTACAATTAAAATAAATGACAAGCTCCTTTAAATCACAGGAAAATAATAAATGTTGACACTTTTCCCAGGAGGTTTTCTTGTCAAATAATTGAATGGAGAGATGTACGAGCTGTAAAAGCGCCCTCCATGCAAGTATGACAAGAACTCTCATGGTACAGAACTTTACATATGAAATAACCAAATTAAACAGAAATAAGATTCTGTACCATAATTTGATTATTTCTTTTTTATTCTATTGATCAAGTGATCAATACATGTTGTACATCAAACTAAGTCATTAGGTGATTGAAAGGCTGTATTAATTATTGACAGCCTGTACATATAATAATTTGATAAATTACATCATTTATTTCTACTAAGGATAACTCCTTCCTTGTAGTGTTCCCATAGCCAAAATAACACTTGATGTTTTGCCATCAGGGCTCCAGAATTAATTTAAGAGGCCCTTTCTTCCCCCTATATTTTGATTCCCCAGCTTTATCATATTTACCACCAGCATTCCACCAGTCCAGCTTACTAGTGTCCTGCCCAGTAAATGTCACGCTCTGTGATGCCAAGGACTGATATCCTTCTAGCTACACAAGGTGCAAGGCAAAAAATATGGGCAAAAAAGGGGTTTTTGATCTTTTATATTAATATTTAAAAGATCAAAGATTTATGGAGGGGCCAGCAAGCTGGGGTGTTTAGTTCCCTCCAAAGGTGTTCGTGCTAAAAGCAGAGAACTGAACCTTTAAAACTGGGGCCTGCAAGCAGGGGTGTTTAGTCCCAGTGAAATAGTGGCTAAGAAAGGGCCACAACTCCTAGTAGGAAAAGACTTACTGTAGTAGGCTTTGAGGGAAGGAGGTGGGGGGATTTCTTATGGTAAACTGAGCAGCTGGAAGCGGTTGGAAAGGTGGGCTGGAAGGCTGGACAGAGTTGGGGTTGAGGACAAGAGGCTTTGAAGTCTTGAAGACTGATTTACTGGGCAGGACACTAGTATGATGGACTGGTGGAATGCTGGTGTAAATATGATAAAGCTGGGGAATCAAAATAAAGGGGGAAGAAAGGGCCTCTTAAATGCCTTTCTGGAGCCCTGATGGCGAAACACCAAGTGGTATTTTGGCTATGGGAATACAACAAGGAAGGAGTTATCCTTAGTAGAAATAAATGATGTAATTTATCAAATTATTACATGTACAGGCTGTCCATAATTGATACAGTCTGTCAATCATCTGTAGACATCATCTAATGGCGCTTCAAGAGCTCTTAGTTTGATGTACAATATGTATTGATCACTTGATCAATAGAATAAAAAAGAAATAATCAAATTATAATACAGAATCTTATTTCTGTTTAATCTGGTTATTTCATATGTAAGGTTCTGTACCATGAGAGTTCTTGTCATACTTGCATGGAGGGCGCTTTTACAGCTCTCCATTCAATTATTTGACAAGCAAACATCATGGGAAAAGTGTCAACATTTATTGTTTTCCCGTGATTAAATAAGCTTGTCATTTAGTTAATTGTACAAGTTCTTTTAGATTTATTTGAAGTATTCTTATGTTTCCTTTATCCCCTGTTTCGTGTCTTTCATGTGTTATTATATTATT
The DNA here is from genome assembly GCA_007896445.1 of Puccinia hordei. Classification (NCBI taxonomy): domain Eukaryota; kingdom Fungi; phylum Basidiomycota; class Pucciniomycetes; order Pucciniales; family Pucciniaceae; genus Puccinia; species Puccinia hordei. Next base: position 46,484 of record RDRW01000490.1, read on the forward strand.
TAACTTATACTGTATGTATTTGTATAAGTTAATAATAATACAAAGACTATAAAACAGCGTGATATTTATGTCAAATGTTATTTAATATTTTATTTATGTGTTCAAAGGATAATTACATAGTTTATTTAAGTAATTATCCCGTATTTTGAGGACTTCTAATTATTAGAATACTCTCATATTACATATGTTTATACTTAGTAAGTATTTTTAGCGCTTAGTAGGAGTATTCTTTAAGTTAATTTTATTATTAGAAGGAGTAAGTTTTCTAGGGTACTTTGGCTGAGGTACCCTAGGTTATTCTACTTGCTCTTTCAGAATATGAAATAATATTCTCACTTATCTCAAAGGTTAATGAGTTATTATTTTATTTTATTATTTATTTATTTATTATATTTGTTTCTAGCATTATTACTACTTAATAATGTTTCTATTTTAACATGTTTTTCTTATGTTTATTATAATTTATGTTGTATTATTACTTATGTAATAATGTCTCTTTCATATGTATTTTTATTGATTAATTATTACTTTATTTATTGTTCTAGTCAGGTTGTCTCTGAACTAGTAGCAAGCTGACAGTAAATCAGTCTTCAAGACTTCAAAGCCTCTTTTCCTCAACTCCAACTCTGTCCAGTCATCAAGCCCACCTTTCCAACCGCACCCAGCTGTCCAGTTTACCTTAAGAAAGCCCCCCCTCCTCCTCTTAAAGCCTACAGTAAGTCTTGTTTCACTAGGAGTTGTGGCCCTTTCTTAGCCACTATTTTTACTGGGCACTTAAACACCCCTGCTTGCAGGCCCCAGTGTAAAAGGTTAAAACGTTTCAGTGCATTATCACGAACACCTTTGGAGGGCACCCAAAAAACCCCTGCTTGCAGGCCCCTCCCAATTGAATTTTTAATCTTTTAATATTAATAAAAAGATTAAAATCCTCTAAAATGATTTATTCCATATTATTTTTAGCTTTGCACCTTGTGTAGCTAGAAGGTTAACAGTCCTTGGCATCACAGAGCGTGACAGTACTCAATGTTATACAACAAAAGTACATATATTATACTTGGACTAATTCTACTAATAAGATGTGTTAAACTTGAATGAAAACATGATGCAATCATCATGATATCACTATCAGTTGATAAAAGATCAAGTGATATAATATCATTGACTTACTCCCATAATAATATGGACAACACAAAAATGATGTGTCCCATCACACTGCCTTTGTAGAAAACAGATCATTGACACTCAAATAATCCCTCAATAGATCTGCCTTTCTCCCTGAAGCTTCCCAGTCCCTGGTCATTCAAGCGCTCATATTCTCCCCAGGAAAATATTCTGGGTGTTATAAAGAGCCTTTGAAGGACATTTTATCCCCCAGAGAAATATTGGAACACCAACACAGTACATAATCATTAGTTATTTACCTTGCCAGTATTATTTCTCCCAAATTAAACAATTCTGGATCTATTATATTCTTATAATACTTCTATACCTTCAATAAATTTCCACACCTTACCTGTGATCAGGTAAGAACCACAAGCCCAAGTAGTGAGTAACTCCTTGGATGCCTATTAGTGCTCTGTTTTGGTTTGGATGCACCCTTTTTTAGAGATAGCCTCTCAGATGCAAGACAATCAAGGTGTGTGTAGGGTCATTCTTGTTTCAGAATAATTGGTTGGGTGGGGTGACATCAAGGGCTATCTGGCCTCCATCAGATACTCTGATCACCCATTGTTGAGGATTGATCCCACTTTACAGGATACTTATCCAACAAATCAAAATATTAAATCATCAACATGAATTAGTTACAACCAATCAACTCAGCTAGTTTCACGCCCAGGCAGACACCAAAAGTTTAACTTTTTTCTTATATTTATCTCACAGGTTTTCTTAGATATCAATGAAAGAATAGCAATTGAGAATAACTAAAAGTGCATTTTGTTTTTTTTTTTGAGCCACTATTCACAGGTATTGTACGAAACATTAATTTTCTGTTAAAGAATGTAATTATAATGAGAGACAAGAGAGAAAAAACTTGTGTACCTAGAAGGGTAGAGGTACAAAAGGCCTAGTTGGAAGATGATCTTAGCGAGAGAGAGGAGTAAAACAAGAATGGGATAGGAAAGTGGAAGATAGGTGTCACTCTCTGTGATGCCAAGGACTGGTATCCTTCTAGCTACACAAGGTGCAAGGCAAAAAACAATATAGAATAAGAGTTTTTGGGTGATTTTTAATATCTTTTCTATTAATATAAAAGATATTAAAGGTTTTTAGGAGGGGCCTGCAAGCAGGGGTGGTTTAGTTCCCTCCAAAGGTAATTTAAGACCTTAATAAACTGGGGCCTGCAAGCAGGGGTTGTTTAGATCCCAGTGCTAATAGTGGCTGAAAAGGGCCACAACTCCTGAAAGAAAAAGACTTACTGTAGGCTGTAAGGGGAGGAGTGGGGACTTTTCAGAGGATAACTGGACAGCTTGAAGCGGTTGGAAAGGTGTGGTGGACAGCTGTGCAGAATTGGAGTTGAGAGAAAGAGGCTTTACTCTTGAGGACTGATTTACTGGGCAGGACACAAGTATGCTGGACTGGTGGAATGCTGGTTGTAAATATGATAAAGCTGGGGAATGAAAATTCAAGGGGAAGAAAGGGCCTCTTAAATGCCTTTCTGGAGCCCTGATGGCGAAACATCAAGTTTTATTTTGGCTATGGGAACACTACAAGGAAGGAGTTATCCTTAGTAGAAATAAATGATATAATTTATCAAATTATTACATGTACAGGCTGTCAATAATTAATACAGCCTTTCAATCACCTAATGAAATAATCTGAGGGCGCTTCAAGAGCTCTTATTTTGATGTACAACATGTATTGATCACTTCATCAATAGAATAAAAAAGAAATAATCAAATTATGGTTCAGAATCTTATGTCTGTTTAATTTGGTTATTTCATATGTAAAGTTCTGTACCATGAGAGTTCTTGTCATACTTGCATGTAGGGCGCGTTGACAGCTCTCCATTCAATTATTTGACAAGCAAACATCCTGGGAAAAGTGTCAACATTTATTATTTTCCCGTGATTAAAAGGAGCTTGTCATTATTTCTAATTGTACAAGTTCTTGTAGACTTGTTTGAAGTATTCTGATGTTTTCTTTATCCCCTGTTTCGTGTCTTTCATGTGTTATGATTCAACTTATACTGTATGTATTTTGAGTAAGTTAATAAATAATACAAAGACTATAAAACAGCGTGATATTTATGTCAAAAGTTATTTAATACTTTATTAATGCATTTAAAGGATAATTACATAGTTTATTTAAGTAATTATCCCGTATTTTAAGGAATTCTACTTACTAGAATACTCTCATTTTACAAATGTTTATACCTAGTAAGTATTTTAGCGCTTAGTAGGAGTATTCTTTTAAGTTAGTTTTATTATTAGAAGGAGTAAGTTTTCTAGGATACTTTGGCTGAGGTACCCTAGGTTATTTTACTTGCTCTTTCAGAATATGAAATAATGTTCTCACTTATCTCAAAGGTTAATGAGCTATTATTTATTTTATTATTAATTTATTTATTATATTTGTTTATTACATCATTACTATGTAATAATGTTTATATACTAAAATGTTATCTTTTTCTTATTTATATTATAATTTATGTTACATTATTACTTGTGTAATAATGTCTCTTTCATATGTATTTTTATTAATTAATTTATTACTATTGGTATTGTTCTAGTCAGGTTGTCTCTGAACTAGTAGCAAGCTGACAATAGGTTTCAGGAATGAGAAGTTTGTGGATGTTAGGAGAGGAACATGTGATAGAGAAGCAGTGATTTGTACAGGGTATATGAAGAGGATGTAAATGTAGTTTGGTTGAGGAAAGGGGTGCTGGATAGTTATTTAGATGATGTTGGGTGTTTTTGAGGATCAAAGGGCATGAGGATACACATTGGCTGAGTAAGCTACTTTCAGCCTTTTTATGTCAGGCTGCAGGTAAAATAGAAATCTGCAAGGGAATCAGCTTACAAGCTTTTTTTTTACATGGGTCAGTCATTTCTAAGCCGTGCTGCAGGGGCCTCAGGGGAAGGAGGCGGTATTGATTGATTGTCAGGGTCAGACACATCAGCCTTATCTTTGTTACCTACAGTGACAGTAGAGGCTGGTAGTGAGTTGAATGAGTTCAGAGCTTGCGTCTCAATCTTTTTGATTCCTTACCATATTCGTGATTTCAATGACAAGATTGATCCTCTGACAGTTAACCATGTGAGATGTTTATTTTTATTTATTTATCTTGTTATGATGTAATAATGTCTCCAACAGATATATATTCTTTTCATGAGTTGATTTATATCAGTATTACACAATATTACTTGTGTCATGATGTCTCTTTCTTGTATATTGATTCTATCAGTATTTATCTTCTAGTGATCTGGTTGTCTCTGGACCAGTGAGTACAGAAACAATAGAACATTTTGTTTTTTGGCTGATTGGTTGAATCCAAGTGAGCAGTTCCTCAAGGACCATGAGGCCATTACTATATATATATATCCAATAAAATGGGTTTAGGATTGATTGGTGAAATCTAAACACTCCATTCCTACATGTTGAATTTTTATCGAAAAGAATAGAGGAGAGGATTTTTTGAACAGACTCTGGGGTGACTCAAAAGATGGGGACTTTGATTTTTGAGGAGAACTGATAATTTTGTTATTGCTCATACTAGGCTATGTATTTATAGTCTAGATACAAGTGTGACAAATTGTGGTTGAGAAATAAAAATGAATAAAAAACAAATTGAATAATAAAATAAACTGAGAGACAAAACAATAAGTTCTTAGAAAAAACAAACTAGACAGGACTTCTCATTCTCTTTTAGTCAGGCTAGATGAGTTAGTTAAGAAAAAATATTATATGAGTCACAAATAGAAAGAGTTGTTAATTCTTACTAATCAGATTTATTAAATCAAAAAATGACTAAGGAAAAAGGAAAAAGGAAAAAACAGCTACAAGAACTTGAGTTGTAATTACAAAAAACAAGTATAATATGAGGTGTAGTCTGATCCAGCCGAGTTGTTTTGAAGAAACAAAATGACAAAGTAATCTTTTGGGAGGAACAGAACAAGGAAAACTCAACGCTACAGAAAAAAGAAATCTATATATATGTGTGTTTTTGTATATATATTTTGGATTGATTCAAATATATGTTTCTTTGGGAAAGATATGGGCTGGTGGCCAACAGCTGAGAGTTTCCTGATGTTCCAGAAAAGCAGATGCAAGTGATATCAATCATGAAAGGATGACTGACAGGGTATTTGACCAATAAACGTGTATCTGGCCAAGGGAGTGTGGAGAAAGAGGAGAAGATAGTACGCTAAGGAGAAAAGAACTATTCAACAATAAAAACAATTGGTACGCCAAGAAGATCTTATAACGTGTTAGATCAAGACCGATTTCCACCGATCACCTGCATTGGACTAGTGGCTCCCATCTTCTTCCCAGGCCAGTCCTTGATTGTTGATATATATAAGATGAGAGGTATGGATGAATATGTAGGATTTTGAGATCAATCACTTTATTGCAGCAACACAAAAAACTAATAGTAGTAGATAACTAGGAAACAATAAAGAAAGAGGTAATTGAAAAGAGAACATAAGTAAAGAAATCTTCAATGAGATAAATGAGCGAGTTCATTAAATACCTTTGTTATGCTAGTCCTAACCATGACTCAAAAATAGACAAAAGGAAAACTTTTTAGGAGATAGAAGAGAGTAACAACAAGCCTGATAAAATAGAGAAAAAGCTCAACAATCATAGTCACGAGAATCAGAGAGAGAGAAGAAGAAACTAAAGTATACCTCCACTTGAGTTACTTCTAGGCTCCTCCTGAATTTCCTATGTCTATGATGAGTTGTTGACGCGGTACTAGCGGTTGAACAGGCTGGGTTGAGGTCGACAGTTGATTAAGGGATGGGTCTGAGTGCGTTCGGAGTTGTTGAATCTTCTCGAGTCTAAGGATTGTACTCAAGGACCGGCGAGCTCAACTTAAATCTTCTCCGCTTCTTGCATATGTTAATGCATAAGTTCAACTCGTTAACTCGCCGCAGTATTCTGAATTATTCAACTGAGAGAATCTCCAATCGTTTGGATAACTTTTTGACAACTGTCAAGCTCTTAGCAAGCTCGACAGTTATTTTATCAAGAGTGTCCCCACTCGCGGCTTGATAACCCGGCTCTATTGCTGGGTTATCAAGCCGTTCCACACTCGTGCTCCTCTGCAACTCGAGTTTGATAACTCGAGTTGCAGGGGGAGCACTACACGGGGTGGGTTTTTATGGGTGGGGATCTCTCGGGGGTGTTGAATGGGGGGGTTGGTAACTTGTGAAAGATATTCACAAGTTAGCTTATCGAGCTCGATAGAGGTCCATAAAGTTATGGACCTCTATCGAGAAAGTTATCGATTTGACAGCTATGGAGCGCTATCGAGCGCACGACTGGGGCTCGTCTTGATAAAGTCGGCTTATCGAGCCAACTTATTGAGACGATTGGAGATGCTCTGACAGAATACCCAGCCATGACGCGGCTGGATAAGCCCTCACGGCCCGGATTTCACCAGCACCATACATCTTTAAACATCCTTGAAGCGAAGAAAAGGTGTGTGTGATGTGCTGCTTCCAAATGGAGGAAAGATTGTGTATTACTTTGTTGGGCCTGCAGGTTGCATCAGTCAGCAGATGGAGGAGCTTGGGTGAAACATGATGTTCTGGGTTATTGTTCACACTTAGACCATGATCACCTGCACCCTACTACTTTTCATTCATATATATACACTTGTACATATCCTCTTTATATTCATTTTTTTCTTCAAGAAGAATGTCCTCCTTCGCTTCCAAACACCGCCACCAACCAACCATCACAAACAACCATCCCATCATCCCATCATGATCATGTAATCAAAAACACAACAGACAGACATGCTTAACAATGGCGAAAGTGAACAGAAGCAATCATTTTTTGAAGACCTACCACATCCACACCAATATTCCAAACTATCAAAAAAAAAATCAGTTTAGAAAAAAAAGAAGGGGGTTAGAAATTGAGCTGTGCACAGACACACAAGTGAGTGAGAGTTTGGGTAGAAAGCCGGCTTATGTCTCTGTGTGTGTATAGACCCAGGGCAGGCGCTAGAAACAGAGAGAGTGTGTGTGTGTGTAAGCGCCGAGTCCAAAAAAAAAAAAAACCAGACAAGATTGATACTCAATTGACTAGGGTTCTCTGAGAAAGAACGCATAACAACCCATTTTTTGGGGGGGTGGAAACCTGCAAATGGTTTACTAATTTTTGAGATACATCATTGACTGGGTGACTGGGGATTCAATCAACAGTGGATTGTTGATGATACCCCCCCCCCTTCACTTGGATTACAGATTAATTCTCACACATGATTGTCAAAAAAATAATCACAAGTTGGAGATGAAGGCTTCAATAATATGGAGAAACAAAGAACAAAGAAGAGGGATATATATATAGATGGGAGGAGGAGGAGTCGATTCAGACCAGGTGAATTGAATGCGGCAACATGCTAGATATACATGTGTGTATAATGATATCATTACTTGTTTTTTTGACTAATGTATAACAGACATATAAAGATCTAGTGTTTAATGATCTAGTCTTTTTTTTTTTTTTTTGAGGTAGAGTGTTTGATTTAAAGATAGAAATAAATGGGGGGGGGGTAGTTAAGGTTGATTAGATGAGCCGTTCCACCTGTGGATTTTGAGGGGGGAGCGCTGGCACCTCCAACAGATCCAGGGTTGATGGTCGAGATGGGCATCTCTCCAGCGGATGATGTCGGGCAGGAGACAGGCGTAGCAATAGAGGCCGTTGCAGCAGTCGAGTTGGTAGGGGATTTTGAGGTGGAGGTCGGCGGGGAGGAGGGCGGGGGGGAAGGCGGGGCGGGGATGGGAGGGGTCGGAGACGAGGGGCTCGCCCCTGGAGGCGAGCCGGCGGCTGGCGCAGATCGGACACTGGTCTGCCGGCAGCTCGCCCACCCCGGGCCGGCCGCCGGCCGTCCTCTGGGCCGGCCGCCCCTCGGGCGGGGCGCCCTCGAGCTGGCTCGACGTGGGTGGCCCGGATAGTGTGGCCCGGATGCGGGTGGCGATGGCGCGCAGTCGAAGCTTCAGGCGACGCAGGTCGACCAAGGGGAGCATGAAGAGGATAAAGTCCTGGAAACCAAGCCACGTCAGATCAGGCGTGACGAAAGCGAGAGAGAGGGATGGAGACTCAGACTGTCAGGGCCTGCCAGACGATCTGCCGGTTGAGGAGCTCAAAGGAGACGGCGGATGAGAGGCGAGGCTGGAGCGGACGGAGGGAGATGTTGAGGAGCCGTTGGAGGAGCGAGCGGTGGGTTGGTGTGTGGAGGAAGCGGAGGAAGTTGAGGAGCTGGAGGAGGCCGAGCAGGGTTTCGAGTCGGTTGATGAGTTCGGCCAGGGTCCGATATCGATGGACGGGGTGGAGACAGGCACGCCAGCTGGTCGCGCGGGGTTGATCTGGCCAGCCCCGGCTGATGATCCGATCTCGAAGTCGACGATAGATGTAGGGGGGAAGGAGGGAGAGGAGTAGGTAGGATGCCAGACGTGGACGCGATAGTGCTATAGGATGGATGTTGATTAATATGCTGATGTGTTTGAGAAAAGAGAAGGAAGTATTATACTGACGACGATGGGTGGATCGATTGACCCATTGGAGGTTGGAGAGTTGAGCGCCGTAGCTGATCGATGGTGGTTGTTGTTGTTGTTGGAGGATGGAGTAAGCTGAGATGAGTAGCTGGATGATGAGAGTGAGTGGTTCGTTGTCTGATTGTAGTTGGAAGGTGGTGGAGATGGTCTTGATGAAGGGTTGGATGAGTATCTGTTCTAACTCTTGGTCGAGTAACTCTGCGTCGAGTTGGTTGACTCGAGTAGTGCTCATGTCGATGGTCACTGTAAGGTAGGTGGGATGGATGGATGAGGTGAAGTGTTTGTTGTGACTCAGAAAAAAGGGGTACTGGTCGATGCAGTCCCGTCGCTGTCAGCTGTCTCGGCACTAACGAATCCCGTCTCCAATCTCGGTGTGATTACTCAGATAAGGCATACTACTACTAACCTGGTCGATGCAGTCCCGTCGCTGTCAGCTGTCTCGGCACTAACGAATCCCGTCTCCAATCTCGGTGAGGAAAGAGATTGGAGCCGGGGCGCGGGATCGGCCAGGTTATAACACTATCTACAAAGACCTAACTAGGTTTGATAAACAAGTCTCACTAACTAGGTTTCATAGATAAATGCATGATTATGTTGTATGTAGTTTATGTAATCTTGAACTTTCTTGATACTCCCACGTCTACTCTAACACCCCCCCCCAAGATTGCAAAAACTACCCCGCCATACCCAACTGATTCAACGCGCACATCATTTTTGTCGGTCCTAGTCTTTTTGTCAGTACATCCGCCAGTTGGTCTTGAGTGCTTGTCCAAGTAATTTCAATATCATTTTCCCTGATGAGATCATTAACAAAATAAAACGCCCGCCGAAGATACTTGGTTTTCTTCTTCGAGGTGTTATCTGTTGCAATAAGGATTGCTGCTTCGTTGTCGCAGTGCATAGATATTTGAGGTTGAGATCCAAGATCTTCAAAGATGTTGAGAAGGTGAGCCAGTTGTTGAGCCCCTTCTGAGAGTGCCAAGTACTCCGCCGCACACGTCGACATCGCCACCACCGTCTGCCGCTTCGACCCCCAGGCTATACTGTTCCCTCCATAGGTTAGAATATAGCCTGTGGTCGAACGCTCATGCTCGCCGCCCCAATTCGCATCGGTCCACAAATCCAATCCCCCTGATCCCTGCTTGTACACAAGCGCCTTTGCCGTCGTCCTCCCAAGATAACCAATCAACCAGTCGAGTGCCTTCCAATGTTCCTCCGACGGGGCTGAGCAGAATCGTGCCAACAAGTTGACTCCATACGCCAAGTCCGGGCGTGTTCCGCATGCTAGATACATCAGGGAGCCGATTACTGACCTGAAATTGGTTTGATCCAGTGGTTCGGACACTGACGTCTCGAGTTCAGATTCTGGCATTGGGCAATGGTGTGGGTACGTCTTCCGTGTGTAAGATTCCACAATCTGTTTCGCCATCAGAGATTGACTCAGGTTGAGGTGGGGACCATCCCAGACAAAGTCAATGCCCACGAGACGCTGAACTTGATCCGACCATTTTATTTCAAGGTGATTCTCCATTCCCCGGCGCAAATCGACTAGAAGGGATTTGTCCGACGCCATGGCAAAGCCGTCATCAACATGAAGCCAAATGAATATGAACTGTCCCTTTTTTCTAAAAAGATAGAGGGACGGTTCAATTTCACTAGCTTCAAATCCTAGACTTTGGACCGTTTTCTGGAAGAATTGCCACCAACAACGAGCGGCTTGCTTGGTTCCATAGAGGGCCTTCTTGAGTCTCATCACTTTGCCTTTGAGTGACGGGTTGATCTCAACTGGGGGTTGGACATAGACTTCCTCTGTAATCGGACTATACAAGTAAGCGGAACTGACATCGAAGGTGGCTGTATGGAAGTTGTGTGAGATGCTGATCGCGATGAGCAGACGGAGTGTGTTCAGAGAGGCCGTTGGGGCGTAGGTCTCATTGTAGTCTAGTCCCATCTGTTGGTTGAATCCCTTTGCCACGTATCGGGCTCGATACTTGTCAATAGATCCGTCTGGGCGCCGCTTAATGGAGAAAACCCACCGCGCTCCAAGAGCCTTGCAGCCCTTGGGCGCTTTTGACGGCACCCATACTTCCAGTTGATCAAATTTCAGCATTTCATACTCCGCCGCCGCCTTCCATAGATCGCCATTCGGGCCCGCCAACGCTTGCTTGATGTTCTTTGGCAAGTTGTGCTCTTCATCAGTTGATAATAATCCCATCTGGCGACGTTCTTCCTCAGCTATTTCAGTCGTCTTTTCTTCGCCCAAACGTAGCATTATTTGCTTCAAAATCAGTTCGGTTGGTGATTCAACTTCTTCATCAGTCGACGCCACAAGGTCCCCGGCCGTTTTCGTTGTCGCGTGTTCAACCGGCAGCTTCTGGAAGTCGGGAAATTTTGCTGATGACGAATGAACCATACGTCGTTCGGAGGGAATCCAAAAGATCCACCCTGCACCCGCTGACGGATAACCAAGTAGTTGACCTTCACGAGCTCTTTCGTCAAGCTTTTTTCGTTTTTCTTTCGGAATGTGAATTATGGCTTTGGCACCAAACGGATACAGGGACAACGCATTGGGCTGGGTGTCGTAGAGTAGTTCCAACGGCGACTTTCCTCCGGTTCTCGAGTTTGGGAGCCGATTGTGGATATGGGCAGCTGTCGAGTAGGCAAAACTCCACCACTTGCTTGATAATTCGCTGGAGTGGAGCATTGTGCGAGCCATATCTCCAAGTGTTCTGTTTACACGTTCGGCTTCTCCATTTTGCGATGGAGAATAAGGGGTTACCGGCGCGAGGGTCGTTCCAATCGCTTCAAGCTGAGGTTTCAGGCCTTTGGTGTATTCAAGTGCATTATCGCATCGGAGGTATGTTGGCGCCTTACCGAACTTCGTTTTCAGATGCTGGAGCCAAGTCATTATCTTTACTGGCACGTCACTTCTGTTTGCCATAGGCGCACAGAACGTGTACGTACTAGCGTGATCACGTAAGGTGACCAGATAACGACAACCATTGATGTCAAGGTTGAGTGGGCCAATGACGTCGGATACACAGAAATCGAGTGGGTTATCACGAGGGATCTGAGTCTCCATCCCTAGCGATTTCTTGTCCATGCTCTTTGATTTGGCACACTGCTCACAGAAAAAACTTTTCCAAGTTATTTTTGTGTCAGGAAAGTTGCACTTAAGGAAATTCTTCACAACTGTATCGGATACATGTCCTAATCGTACATGCCAGGTGTATGAATCAAAAGAAGGAGCCTCAGTAACTTTCTTGGATTGCAGGGGGGGGCAAGTCTTGAGAGACCAACAGTAGTTGTGGAACATGGTTTCATAAGGGCTATTACAGGGATCGAATAGTGTCGCTTGAGTCCCTTTGTAAACCAGTCTCCAGCCGTTTGATAGCAGTCGTCCTGTCGACAAAATGATGCCATCAACGCCTGGACAATGGTATACATTTTCAATCTTCAATGGTCCCTTCGGTGTAGGGATCGTCACACTGCCAATTTCGGTAACCGTGACATTACAGTCAGAAACAGCAAGATAAAAGATCCGAGGGCTTGTCAGCTTCTTGTCGACTTTGAACAAGGAGTTAGTCCCGCTTACATGTGCTGATGCTCCGGAATCGAGTAGGATACCATCAGTCACATCAGGGATGTTGACTTGGCGGATCCGATTTCCTGCATCGGGTCGACGAGGTGGTTGATACTTCGATTCTCGTCCGTTGTGATTTTCCGGCGGGCCAGCGATTTTCTTGTTTGCTACATCCCTCCAGTATTCCACGCAGTCGGAGTACCAATGGCCATTCTCGCCGCAGTAAATACAGTGGTCGCCGTACTTATTTACTAGCGAGTCGGATTGCCCCTTCCCTTTGAAGTGAGTCGCTTTCTCAACAGACAAGTTGGGTTGTGGCCGACTGGGTTGGTGGTTTCGACGTTGGGGAGCCACGTATCTCGGATTGGGCTGAAAAGCCTGGAGTCGATCCAGATCCATCGCCATGGGGTCAACCGTTTGACTGGTTGACACTGACAACGTCGACTTGTTACGGAGGTTATTCGCCGTGAATTGAATGACGGTCGACACATCGTCGAAAGGTGGAGCTTCCTTCTCATTTAGTTGATGACTAATTGAGAATTCGAAAGTCGTTGCATCGACACCAATGGGCGGTTTGAAAGATGATTGTAGGAAGATGCCGAGTGCCTCATCCCAAGTGATCTTCAGTTGTGACAACTCAGATTTCAGCTTTGCCCAGCTCGACAAAGTCGCATCCGTTGCCGGTGACGAGTCGTTGATGAGGGCAACTACTTTGTTAAGAAGCTCGATCTTCCTGCGTCGATCTGATCTAGAGCATTGATTCTTTAAGAGGGAGAAGAGTTCCCTTGGCGATGTGAATCCAGAAGCATCCAGGATATCTCCAAGGTTTTCAACGACCGTGTTTCGGATAACGCTAGCAATGGTCGATGCCTCGTCAATCGTCAGGTTGTCAAAGTTCTCGAGCTTGTCGGTGAACGGTTCTTGTCGGACAAGGATGTGTCGCAGAGTGCGATCTAGGGCAGCTTCCCAAACTTGAAAGTTCGACCCTTCGTATTGTAGGATCGGCTTCCTGGGGTTTAGTTGATTGTGGACTTGTATTGGATTTTTGACGAAATTTTCCATAATAAGTTCCTGGCGGTTGCGGGGTCTATGGGCAATTGGCGGTGCAAATGCTTGGGCTTGGGCATGGGCCTGCGCATTACGGAGTTGGGCGATTTCTTCACGAAGATCGCTGAAGAGCTGTCGGGCTTGCAAGGGTGTGATGTCCTCGTCCATGGTGTTAGGCGAGGGACGTTCAGAGGTTGAGGAAAAAAGGTTTGGGGTTGATAAGGGGTTGGAAGATGTCGATTGTTGAGCTGATTCACGAAGTTCTTCACGTTTTCTATTGATTTCGTTTTCTCGACGTGTACGTTCTTTTTCTTCTTCAATCTTCTTCACTTTATCTTCGAATCGGACGATCCAGCTCATTCAGATTGAGCACCGGGGAGGACGGGGAGACGAATAGCGCTCGAGGGAAAAGCCGGCTTTTAACCTGTTGTGACTCAGAAAAAAGGGGTACTGGTCGATGCAGTCCCGTCGCTGTCAGCTGTCTCGGCACTAACGAATCCCGTCTCCAATCTCGGTGTGATTACTCAGATAAGGCATACTACTACTAACCTGGTCGATGCAGTCCCGTCGCTGTCAGCTGTCTCGGCACTAACGAATCCCGTCTCCAATCTCGGTGAGGAAAGAGATTGGAGCCGGGGCGCGGGATCGGCCAGGTTATAACACTATCTACAAAGACCTAACTAGGTTTGATAAACAAGTCTCACTAACTAGGTTTCATAGATAAATGCATGATTATGTTGTATGTAGTTTATGTAATCTTGAACTTTCTTGATACTCCCACGTCTACTCTAACAGTGTTTATAAGTAACAGCCTCTTGTTACTTTGGTGAAATATTTAAGGTTTAGGAACTTTTACCCAATTCAATGTTGATAGACTAATCAAAACCTTCTAGTATCAATCTTTTATTAATAATCTGAACTTGCATGTAGAAATATTAAAAACCTTATAGCATTCATACATTTTATCCCACTACAGGTATTCTAATGACCCAATTTTGTTGATATCTCATGTTCTGAACCCACTCCATTAATGTGTTACCTGAAGTCTCTGAAATGTTTGGTCTTTCCTCTCTGCACAAAACTTATATTTTATGTTCTGATGGCACATTATTTGTTACAACATAGGTCAGCATTCACAGTTTATTCACACTTCTTTTTTCCCTGAAATCTTGGGTGCTTTTTATAATGACATTCTATTCTTTGTGTACCCTGCATCTGTGGAAATCTGTCAAAAAATCCCATCAAAATCAGCCACTTAGCCATCAAACAACTGTTCTCAATGATTAGTTGTTGATTATTTCCTTCAACATGGCAAGTGTCAACAATCTGTACTCTACTCCAGCTAATGTGGTGTGTACAGAGAGGAATACAAAAAAAGATCTTACACTATGAAAGTGTAATATAAATGAATATCTGTAACAATATTTACTAGTAACAAAATTAAACAGGTTCTGACCCTGCTACCAAACTTCTGATGGGGAGAAAGGTCCACCAAACGGTTAACCAGATTGATACACGGTTCTTCCAATAAAATTAAGTATTATTGATTTAATTAGGGGGATCTGACAAATTTTAACTATAGGAAGAAGAAAAAAAAGCCAGTCCTCCTTTCTTACAGGAGAAGGTGAGCGCCTTGGTAGCTTATAACAAGTTATCTATGTGTGAGTTAAAATTGATGGGGCAACTTATCTTGATTTTAGTGAAGAAAACCGCTCCTTAAATAATCAAAAGATCACACTGTCAAATGTGTTTGACAGCGGTGATCAGAGTAAGATCACCAAGGGGGAAGTGATGATCACCCTGTTTGTGATCAGGTGTGAAAAATGGTGTGATGTTTAATTAAAATGATACCATAAATCTTTCTCATTCTTGAAAATAGTGAGTTACACGCTAAAGCTGGCTGGGCTGGAGGACTAATACAATCCTTGATTTGTTTTTCAAAGTTGGACTGTCCTTCCCTGCAGCCAGACTACACAGCCTTCAGACTCCCAAAACTGCAACCTCAGTAACCCAAGGATTCAGACAGCTAAAGCTCAATATTCTCTAACCAAACAAGGCCTCTTCCACCAAGTGCTGTAGGTATCTTCAGTCAGTCCCTTCTTCTGAACCTTGGTCATCTGACAGTTTTCCCTCTCTGTCAGCCACTTCTTTCTCTTTTGATAACCTTTGCCTTTTTGTCTGTGATCAACTATCAACCAAAGATCAATATTAAAACCAACAGAATCTAACCTGGACTATAGGTCTAAAAATTAGGGATGAAGATTTATCTAATTCAGTTTTGCCTCTGTGTTTGATCTTTGAAAGTCTATACCACAGCATAGCCAACATTTCCAGGATGAGCTATATTTTTTTTTATCTCAAGAGCACCCTGAAATCCCATTTTTTGTCTCCCTCTCTCCTTCTAGTTCCTCCAAGCTTTATAGTCCTTATCCCCTGGAATGCAACCAGTAGTTGCCCCAAGTTTGTGGAGAGAACCAGGGTCACACTCACTCCCCTACCAGAACCAGTTAAGTGTTCATACTCTTTTGTATTTCTATGTCATGTTTTGTAAGTATTGAGTTGTTGATGTAGCTGCTTGCTAGTAAGTTTCAAGGCAATCTTGGTTGTATTCATGTGGTCTTAATCTAGTTTCTGGTGTGAGAGGATGCCTGTTCAAAGGTTGAGAGTGAAGATTAGCTTTTTTTTTCTTGAAGACTGATAAGTGTTCTTCTGTTTAATTAGGAAATATGGACTTGGTGTTGTCTGGCTCAACTTGTGCCTTGGGATCTAATGTGTTGCTTTGGCTCTACACCATCAAGGTAACTAAACCAATTGACTTTGATTGGTGAAGGAATCAAGTCAAGAGTACCCAACCAACAAGGATTCCTGGAAGTTTGAGTTGAATTGAATTACGCAGTCCGCAGCACTCAAGTCCTACTCTATGGTCGAAAAAAAAGTGAAAAAAAAAATAAGATAATGTTGATTAAATGATGATCAGAACATTATTATTAAAGATTCAACAACAGAACAATCATCAATACATTCCACTAACAACAACAACAACAACAACTATCAACAACAACAACAACAACTATCAACAACAACAACATCAATATCAACAGTACAATCGATTCAAGATCCCAATTATCATCACAATCGTCCTAACCAACCTAATCACCTATTGGTTATCAAAATCAGATAATACCATCCATCTACAAGAACTACCCACTGAACAACATCCCAATCGATGCGAACCATTCCAGGTAGCAGGTTATCTAAACTATGACCCTAACTCAACCCTCAACAATCAATGGATTCCATTCGATACTCAATGTCCACCCATCTCGATCCTCAAACCACTCATCAACGACCTACAGAAATTCTCATTCGATCCACACCATAAACCTTCATCCTTTGCTCTGCCCTGGTTGGTCAATCGAACCGTCGTCCTCATTGGTGATTCCATCGAAAGGTATCAAGCCTCTCTCTCTCTCTCTCATTTCTTTCAAAACTTTCCTAAAAAAAAACAGAACTAACAATTAATTATTCAATAGATTTCATGCTCGAGATTTCTGCGATATATTATCATCATCAACCCAACCGCCGTTCCATGGAATCTCTGAAAACGGCTTTAGTCCATCAATGTCAAACCAATCCACTCCTTCATACTCCTTCTTTGTCGATAACTCCTTCCCCAATCTCAAACCTCCCCCATACCTCTTCGATCCAACCGATCCCAACGCCCTTCCAACCGATTGGCCCAGCGATCAACGTCAACTCTATCTCGATCATCATCTCGAATGGGCTCATCGGTTCGTCTTCTATACTCTTCTCTCTCTCTCTCTTTCTACTCCTCTTGGGTTCATCAATTGATTTTTATAATGGTATCCTGTAGGGATAATATCAGGACTAGCCCCTGGGTTTGTGAAGTCCCTAGTTATGGTTTCAGAATCGTCACTCTCTTCGCATTCGGTCTAGAGCCATACAAGAGTGGAGCATATTATGCGGATCAAGACTGGTGTAAGTCTAACATCAACCCAACAAGAGAGGAAGAACAAGAAATTGAAAGGTTATCATCCAGTCATCACCCCCTCGAAGTTTGTCGACAAGATCCACCACACTTTGATCCCATTACTCCAAAACCTAGCTCGAGAACGAGGCTCGAGTAAGATAACCGAGCCGGACCTGATCGAGGTCTCTTCTGGACTGTGGGACCTACGTCAATGGTCCGAAGAAGACGGACGAGAGATGGGGATCCAGTTAGACGACTCGAGCGAGCAGGTCTATCAACCCCTGAGTAATGCCCGTCTCGAGTGGTACAGCCAACGTCTTCGCGAACTTCTCACTACCGTCCACTCCGTCTTTCCCAACCCAACCACACCCATCCTCTGGAGATCCCTCCACCATCCCAGGAGACACTCCGTCGCACCCTACTCTAGGGTCGAACAACTCGATCAATTTGCCGCCCATCTCATCCGTCAGATCCAATCCGACCCACATTCCACAAACTCCCCCCTCGCCTCCCGCATCCACATCGACTCTTGGGGTCTTTTTCCTCTTCTCTCCTCTCTCCGTCTCTCTCTCTCTCTACCCTAAAGAAACTGACCGCCTCCCCTTCGTGTTTGTGTGTTGATGTATGTAGGAAGAAAGATGCTTGGATTCGAGAACCATTTCCGAGACCCTGTCCATCCCAAAGCGATTCCTGGTAGTGTGTTGTGGAGCGACATGATGTTATGGGAGTACGTCGTCTTCTCTTGACCTCTCATCACCCTTCCTTTGCTGATGTTTTCACGCTTGCTTCCGTAGACTGAGAAACGCCGTCGCCAAGTCGTCTAATACTCCAACGTAACGTAAAAAATCGTCTTCCACCACCATCTGTTCTTCTTTTATACATGCATGCATACATATATATATAGATATCTGTTCTGTTCTCTTTCCATACTCGTCGTTTCTCATCCATAGACTCTCACTTGCATCTTGATCTTTCTTTGTTTCGTTCTTTTTTGTTTGTTTGTTTTTTTGTTTGAAAAAAAAGAGTAGTTGCAAGTCTTGATGAGTATTCTTGTCTTAAAAAGTATACATATTTATATATGATTTCTAAATTAGATCTAAAAAAAAAAATGAAAAACAAAACAACCCATGCTTATTGTTGTGGTTTTTTTATATATATCTCATGAATTAAATGTGTGAAATTTGGTTCTGAATGGATTGGTGTGTTTTGTGTACAGATGTATTGCAAGAGCTTGCTGCTCTTGCCTCGGGAGGGATATTGGGTTGAGTCCCACCAGATGCTCAAGGGTTGACGGAACATTTTGGAGAAGAAGAAGGGAGTTTGAGGAAGAGATGAGATGAGGTGAGGTGGTGAGACGGGATGAATGGAAGAAGAGTGTGAGGTCAAAGGAGGTTTGTCCAAAGAAGGGTAAAAGAAAAATTGAAGGAGGAATAGATTGTAGTTTATTTAAATATTTTGTGATTATTGAATATTTAAAGAGAGAGAGAGAGAGATTTTTGTTTTTTTATATATATCTTAAATGATTCAAAGGGAGTGTTTTAAAGAAAAAATATTGTGTTTTGTTATTTTTTATTATTAGTTTTAATATATATGATAAATAAAGAGAGAAGCAAAAGAAAAGAGAGAGAGAAAAAAAAAAGATGAAAAAAAAGTTGTGTTCTTAATTAATGATTATATATATAAGAAGTTTTAAAAAGAGTCATTGAGGCAAGTTTTGGAAGTTTTGGAATGAGAAGTTTGATACAAAGAGAAAGAAATAAGAAAGAAGAGAAAGGAAGAGAAAGGAAGAGAAATAAGGATTGAAGGAGAGTTTTAAGAGGAGTGGCAAGGGGTTTGAGCACCAGTGGAATGAGAATCTTGGACTGAGTTGGGAGAGTGTTGAAGATGATGATGAGCTAGTGGGTCCCAAGAAGTGGAATGCCGTTCATTCAACAAGATATTGTTATAGGTTGCCTTGGCGTACTGTCCAATCAAGGATACAACTTATGTCCCACTCCAGGTGATCTTGCGGGTTCTGGAGGGGGATGAGTCTTTCCCAAGGAAAGATCCTTGGCTTTCTCTGGGAGTGATACATCAAAGATGTGGTTTATTGTCAGCTTGCTACTATGTCAGAGACAACCTGAATAGCTTCTAAAAACATATAAAACAAAAAATATATATAACAAAATAATAATGAAAGCGACATTATTACACACCAATTATGAAAGAGACATTGTTACTTATGAAAGAGACATTGTCACCCTTTACACCATAAAAAGTGAAAATATAAATATAAAAACATATAAATAATAGAATATTATTTAATATTCTGATTCTACATGTAAAATAACATAGGGTACCCCAGCAAAAGTACCCCTGTAACTTTACTCCTTCTGTCAGCAGTGGGTTACTCCGGGGTGATTAAAATCCACTCGATGGAAGTTTACTGGAATTGACCAGTGGCTCCAAGTCGTATATGGTTGAACTTGATCCACAGAGTTTACGCCCAGCCAGTGATAAGTTTTGAGAAGTTCAGGCATGAGGATCCAGACAGTGATATGTAGATATGAATGGGTCAAGCAAGCTATGAGGTAGTGATTTGTTGTTGTATCTTCAAGCTCAAGAGGAATGGTAAGTAAAAGTAGGTTATTATTATCTTCTCTTCTGAAAGTCTCTGGATCAAGAGAGTTCAGAGGGTACAACTTTATATGAGGCTTGCTGAGGTTGAATAAATACAAGCATATGTAAAGTATGTTAATAGTGAACTGAGTGAAATTAACCTGAAACTTTAAGGAAACTGCAGATGGTGAAGTAAAATAATATGTTGGCCAGTCTAGGGGTGACTATGATTTACTTGCCAGCTGACACCTTCTAATAGTAAATCCACCTTAAACTACTATAAACATAAGTATAAACATGAATAGTAGAATATACAACATGTATGACAAACAGAATAATCATCAGACAATAATAAAACCATATTACAACTCAAAAGAGACATATGTAAACATCACTAAATGCATATTTGACATTTGTGATGACAGATTACCAATGGTGATCATGACCAATGTTTTACATAGTTACCACTTCAGTTGGACACTCTGAAGCGCACACTTGAACCATATTACATGACAGTAACTGTGGTAACACTCACATGTCAACCATTGACATCATTGCCAATCTGTCATGGCTCATCCTTAGTAGTTACTACTAAGAATCATGACACAGGACAGCCCTCTGTAGCCCTCCTGTTTTGCCACCAAGGCTCCAAAGAAGATATTTAAGAGGCTCTTCTTTACCCTTGCTACATTCCCCATCATCTTTTATACATACACATACATACATAGCATTCCACCAGTCATAGTAACCAGTGTCCTGCCCTGTAAGTTGGTCTTTATAGGTTTTATCCTTCTGTCCTCTTTTTACCCAACTGCCCCGTCCTCAGCACATCAACCCAACCGCCTCAGCCTGTCCAGTTAAACCCCAGAAGAGCCCCTTCCTTCAAGAAAAGAACAGAACAGTAAGTCCTTTTCTTTCAGGAGTTGTGGCCCTTCTAGCCATCTTTACTGGGATCAAAACAACCCCTGCTTGCAGGCCCCAGTTGGATCAGGTCATCAATGTCCTCTGCTGTTGCACGAAAAACTGTGGAGGGAACTAAACCACCCCTGCTTGCAGGCCCCTCCTTAAAAAATGTATTCATATATGTTTTATATCTCTCAAAAACCACCATATTACCACCTTTTTTATCTTTGCACCCTGTGTAGCTAGAAGGATCTTAGTCCTTGGCATCACAGAGCGTGACATTTATAGTGTTCCACTTCAAATGAAGAGTGAGGTGATAAGTTTTCTTTGAGATACCTGATTCAATGGTGACAGGACCTACTTGTTGTTTGCAAAGTTTCTGGGTGGGTTAATTTGATTGAATGGTGCAAGTGGAAAGCCATACTTGTCCAACAATGTTGTATGTCAGCTATGTGCATGAAACGCTGGTGTAATATCCATAAAAATCCAGGTACAATCACTGTGCTGAAAGGTTATCAGAATAATAATAAATATCATTCTCTCTCTATGGTGTCCAAACTATGCACAGAGGATAACCTGAACTGCTTATAATTGTCTGTTGGATACACAAATTAGTCAATCAGGAGAAGACTAAAAGCTAACCATATAGGTTTGGCTATCTTTCTGTCTTTTTGAGAGTGTAACAATATAAATTGTTAATAAGCAGCTGGCAAGCACTTGAGCTGATTGGCTACTGTCAGAGGTGGTAGTCTTGCAGCAACTGCTTTATAAGGAATAGTCCAAGGTCTAAGATGGGGAGGTTCTAAGATAGCTTGATAACTAGTCCAGTAAATAAGGTGGGTTGGATAAAGGGATAACACTACTCTAAAAGTAGGAGGAGAATATTCAGAGTACTTACTAATGTGGTACTGGGGGAATATGCTGAGGAACCAATCCTAGGCCAGAAATGGCCTCCTTTTATATTCTAGAGATTCCTTGAGGAAGGTTCTAGAATGGTATTCTAAATCCTGCTCTATTGTATTACAATTCAAATGTACCATGATGTAATGGGAATTGTATTGAATTGAGCACAGTATTTTCTATGTCCCCATGACCTCATGAAATGTATGTATAACCAATCACATCATGGGCCAATTCATTTAATAGAACAATACTGGGAAATTGCCACACACTTAGGTAATTTCTTTAAAGTATCTTTATCATATGATAAAGTACTAGAAGGAGCAGGAATTTAGTGGTGGTTTGAGTGAGCTACCCCACTTAATTTTTCATTTTGAGTTGATTGATATAATAATATTTTATGATAAGTTATTATTTACATTAGTAATACATTATTTTTATTGTATTTTGTAGTTTAGTCAGTGCTTAGGATACTCTGGAGTATCTCTAGGGCTGACAATACTCCTCTGGGGACCCTATAGGTGTTAATGGCCAACATGTGGGTGTTTTAACCACATATTGGCCTTCCTGGTGATGCTACAGAGGCTTGGGCCTTTGGTATAAGTCACCAAGTTAATTATTTTATTACTATGTTAATTACAGTCAGTAATTCACTAGTACTGGTTTTGTATTTCAAGAGTGATCTGTGGCTTATTGATATTTTATAATAAGCCACAGTATTTTGTTTGTGTTACTGTTGTTTAATTGTTACTGTACTTATTTTATAGTATAATATAAAATAGTTTATTCATGTATTCTAGTCCTTAGTAATTGTTA
The DNA here is from genome assembly GCA_007896445.1 of Puccinia hordei. Lineage (NCBI taxonomy): Eukaryota > Fungi > Basidiomycota > Pucciniomycetes > Pucciniales > Pucciniaceae > Puccinia > Puccinia hordei. The sequence continues at coordinate 69,051 of RDRW01000490.1, forward strand.
TTACATATGTAACATATGTAAAGAGGTTACTAGGGCGCTTTCTGTTGTCTTTAATATTTATTTCATTGGCTCTAGTGTCCTCGTGCCACGCAGGGAGCCTGTGAGGGGTCTACAGGTTGTGCGGGGGCTTGTAATCCAACTTTGCTGTGGGCTCCTGTTCACACGTGTTGGATTCAAGCTGTGCGGGCTGCGGTACGCGGGTTTGGAGTACAACACGGAGGATTTACGCTATCTCCCCTAATTTACACAACACCTCATTTCTGTGACTGGAAATGGGGATTAAGCATATGTGTGTGTGTATAAGCATACAATAATGCGAGTGACTTTTTTATTAAAGGTACTTGCTAATTATAAAAAGCTATTTTTACATAGTTAAGGAGTTAGAATTAGGGGGACCTATGAGTGAGGCACCTGTTGAGTTTTCAATAATTTCAATACCCAATTGCCTGAATTTCCCTCACATGCACTGCCAGAATAATTGCCTAGGTTGAGTTCATCCCAGTTAAACTAGGATGCAAACAACCAATTTAAAGTAGGTTGAATTCAACCAATGAAATATAAAACCAAGGGGGGTCCTTTGGATTTATATTTCATTAGTTGATTTCAACCAAGTTTAAATTGGTTGAGTGCATCCCAGTTTAACTAGGATGACTTCATCCTAGGCAATTATGCTGGCAGTGATGTCACCTTCAAGAATCACTTTCCAAACTCGCAAAAGCTCCACATCCTGACACAACCGGTTAGGGTTTGAGAATCTCTGGTACTTAATAGACTCAATACCAACTTGTTGTTCATCAGAATTAACAAGATTCTCACCTTGCTAAATCATCAATCTAGAACACTTCAAGACTCAAGATCAAGATATCTCATCAAGACCTGAATCCTGCTGATCATCAACTTTGTCAAGAATTCAGAATTCAGGCTCATCTATTTAGAAGCTCCCTAATCATCACTACTTTGTTTGTTTATTTTTCTCTTTTCTTATCTCTTTCTTTAAGTTTGTTGTTTGTTGAGGAAGTCACTAATCCCTATTTCACTCTTCTTAGTTAGTGTGCTTTGTCCTTATCTTCTTTCCTATCATAAAAAAGTCCTCAACTTGTCCCATTTGTTTAATCCATCCTTAGCGGTATGCTCTTCTCTCTCTGTCTTTCATCTTTGAATCATCTCTTCTTATATCTGATATGTATTTCTTTTTAGTTTGGTTTTTTGGTTCTCTTTTTATTTTTCAGAAATCCATTAGTACCCTAGGTTAATTTTAGCGTAGAATTAGAATATCAAATAATATTTCAACTCTTATTTGATATAATATATTGTTTATATGTAATTTCTGTAACTAATGTTTTAAATGCGTGTGACAGGTTGCTCTGCCATAGTAGCAATCTGACACACCCAAAAAATTCTGTCTGATTTTTCACTCAGCTGGCTCTAACATTATGACACTGATTTCAGCTCCAAAATCTGAAAAAAACGGGATTTCTCTAATGTAGCAGGATTTTACCCATTTGAGCTACAAACAGCTTTTATGAAGAAGCCATTTGAACTGTTGCAACTAACAGTTAGGAGGGAAAAATCTGCTATTTTAGCATAGTGCAGCAGGAAGACATTCAGCTAACAGCTACACTTTAGTGTAGCATAGTGTGGATCTGATGTTCTTCACTAATGGGAACTTCTAAATGTGTTATCAGTAGAAAAATTATGCTACTTAATAGTGTAGAGGTTATTTTCCAAAGCTAACACTAAAATGAAATTGGTTGAGCAATTTCTTGCTACCCTTACTGTTAGTTTTTCAAAGTGTAGAAAATTGTAGCACCAGCTCACACTAAAACATTTATGGAAGAAAAAAAGCTACTACACTAGCAGTTAATGGCCAAGTATCATAGCGGCCCAGAGTTGATACAACCAAAAATTGGCCAATCAGCTGTATAGACCCACTGTCATGCAACCAACCCAACGTACAGCTGGGGATTTGGTTGATCAAAGGGCAAAGGGAACTGGGAGATGATTCAAAGTGGTTTTGAAGATAACTTTGAAGATGAGTTGTAAGGGACAAGTACTGGACTCAATAGGGCTCAAAGCAATCAGGGGGATGGCTTACTGGAAAAGGTAATGTGAAACAATATTATATTAATTAAGTGAGGAAAAGAAAAACATAGAAAAAATACAAGTGCTTTTATAAGCAAATGTTGACATGAGGCTTTTGTGTGAAGATGAGTAAAGAAGGTAAGTACTTGCAGTTAGATTTACACAAGTGGTTGAAAGAATTCAAATGAAGAATATAAAGATGAAAAATGATTTGAAGATGCAAAACAGAAAATACCAGGTGATATAAAGAGTAAGTGCAAGGCTGATTGAAAAGGGTTAAGCGCCAGGCTGATGGTTGAAGCATTTGAGCTAGTCCGAGTAAGGGTTATTGGATAAGCGTTGAATAGCCGTTGATTCACCGGAACAGGAAATCTTCAAGTCAGGGACCGGATTGGGTAATTACCAAAGATGAGGTTTGAATGTTCATTTGAGTGGGTGTCACACATTTGGTCTTTAAAAAGTTTGAACTGAGTTTTACATTTGAGGTTTGATGCATAAGGAAGTGCTGAGCCGTGTGTGACATAGGCTGAGAGTTGGCAGTGTGACACCCACATATTGGCCATTATCTGAAAAAGTTGTGGCTCCCAGGTACCAAAAGGTATTTAAGGAGCTCTCTTTTCCCCCAAGAAAGGATTCCCTGGCATTCTACATATACCTAATTAGATTAAAAGCTTTCAAAAAAGCCCTTTTGAAACAGCTTCTTGCCTGGTATATATCTGTGTACTTATTCCTTAGAATTCCCATAAATTACAAGGTAAAATTTTCTCCATCTCCAAAACAACTATAAACTAGTAAACTATAAATCATTTCACCTTTGTGGCACTGTTTCTCCCTCCTTTCCTTAAATCTGGGATATAAAACACCCCTGTTATACAGGCCCCAGTAATTTAAAAGGTAACTAAATCCTCTGCTCCTCCAAGATACCTTTCAGGGATCTGAAAGCCCCTGATTTATCAGGCCCCTCTTTTTTTGCATTGCTCTTCAATTATTATTCTTTGATTAAATATAATTAAATATTCCACATTTTTTACACACCAATTTGTCTGAAATTGTGTCAGGATATTTATCAAACGCAGTTTAAAAAACTCTTTTGACACTACATGTAGCTAGAGGAATTTTGTCTTGGCATAATGCTTAAACACATTGACACATTTTCAAGCACCAATTTCTGGGGGTTGATAAATGCACGCCCCCCCGGGCACGCCCACGCCGAACGCACGCCGATAAAAAAAAAGGCGTGCTGCCCGCACGCCTTTTTTTTATTGGCGTGGGGGCTGCACGCCCATCGGCGTGCAAGACTTCAGGCGTGCGGTCGCACGCCCTGTTCAGAAAAGGGCGTGCGAACCGCACGCCCTTTTTATGTGTATAGGCAGGGGCGTGCCCCCTGCCTATACACATAAAAAGGGCGTGCGACCAACACGCCCTTTCTATGTATATAGGCAGGGGGCACGCCCCTGCCTATACACATGCTGATGTCATGCGTACACAACAATGTACGCATGACATCAGCTCCGGTCGAGGAGGCTGTACAACCTCCTCGACCGGAGGGATGCCCCCTCCGGTCGAGGAGGTTGTATAACCTCCTTGGCCGGAGGGATCCCTCCCGGTCGAGGAGGTCTTACAACCTCCTCGACCGGAGGGGGCATCCCTCCGGCCAAGGAGGTTGTATGACCTCCTTGACCGGAGGGATCCCTCCCGGTCGAGGAGGTCATACAACCTCCTCGACCGGAGGGGGCATCCCTCCGGCCAAGGAGGCTGTATGACCTCCTCGACCGGAGGGAATCCCCCTCCGGTCGAGGAGGTTGTACAACCTCCTCAACCGGGGGGCATCCCTCCGGCCGAGGAGGTTGTATGACCTCCTCAACCGGAGGGAATCCCCCTCCGGTCGAGGAGGTTATACAACCTGCTCGACCGGAGGGAATCCCCCTCCGGCCGAGGAGGTTGTATGACCTCCTCGACCGGGAGGGATCCCTCCGGTCGAGGAGGCTGTATAACCTCCTCAACCGGGGGGATCCCTCCGGCCGAGGGGCTTGCAGTCCTCCCCGGCAGGGCGTGCGGCTGCACGCCCTCCTTGGGGGTGTCGCACGCCTGTAGATGGGCGTGCGAACTGCACGCCCATCTACAGGCGTGCCCACGCCCAAGGATGGGCGTGCAGGACGCACGCCGATAAAAAAAGGCGTGCGGGTTGCACGCCTTTTTTTTTAAGGGCGTGCGTGGGCGTGGGCGTGCCCGGGGGGGCGTGCATTTATCAACCCCCCCAATTTCTCTGAAAATTTTTCAGGGTATTTTGCAAATATATTTTAAAACATTTACATCTACTTTTTGAACCAATTTTATCTAGAGGATTTTTTTCTGGGCATCATGTAGGCTGACAGTTGAAGTAGATTTCTGCCTCTGTATAGATTGAGTTGAACCTTCAGGTGTATTGTTGAAGTATTGGGTTTTGGGGTTGGAGGTTTTTGTTGTTGGAGGCTTGCCATAGAAGGGGGAATTGGGAATTTTGGAGGTGGGGAATTGTGGAGCTGGGATAAAAACTACCCTACCAAGCTCCATAGACCCTAAATTTAGACACTCCTGCAGAGAATTCTGCCAAATTTCTAGTTAAAGAGGCCTGGGCTCCATCTCTGTAAAGTTGGCTTACCAAGCCGCTTTGCAGAGACAATCAGAGCATTCACCATTGTCTTGCTAACTTTTCCGCAACTGCAGAGAGGTTAGAAAGTGCAATAGTTACCCTACCAAGAAACCACACCCTTGTGACTTGGTAGGGGGGCTCTGCAGCTGGCTAACCAAGCATCTCCACCCCTGAGGACTCTCCATGTTGCTTGGTCAGCGGGGCTGTAGGGGGGGGGAATTGAGGATTTGATTGTGGGAACAGAGGAGCTTGGGTGGATCTTAACTTACCAAGCTTGTTAGAGGTCTATAAATTCAGAGACCTCTAACAAACATCTTAGAGCATCCACCATTGTGTTGCTAACTTTTCTGCAACTGCGGAGAGGTTAGCAAGCATGATGGTTACCCTACTGAGAAACCACACCCTTGTGACTTGGTAGGGGGGCTCTGCAGCTGGCTAACCAAGCGTCCCCACCCTTGGGGACTCTTCATGTTGCTTGGTAAGCAGGGCTGTAGGGGGGGATCAAGGAATTGATTGTGGGAATGGAGGACTTACCTTACCAAGCTTGGTAGAGGTCTCTAAATTTAGAGACCTCTAACAAGAATCTTAAAGATTCCTCAGTTAAAGAGGCCTAAGAGCATCCACAGTTGTTTCAAGAAAATTTCAATAACTGTGGAGCTGGTATCGAGCTCAATAGTAATTTTATCAGGCCTGTCCCCACTCGTGGCTTGATAACCCGGCTCTATTGCTGGGTTATCGAGCCGTTCCACACTTGTGCTCCTCTGCAACTCAAGTTGCAGGGGAGCACTACACGGGGTGGGTTTTTATTGGTGGGGATCTCTCGGGGGTGTTGAATGGGGGGAGGATTGACTTGTGAAAGATAATAATGAGTTACCTTATTGAGCTCAATAGAGGTCCATAAAGTTATGGACCTCTATCAAGAATTTTATTAATTCAACAGTTATCGTGCGCTATCAAGCGCAAGAGTGTGCAACATCTCGATAAAGTTGGCTTATCGAGCCGACTTATTGAGACGATTGTGGATGCTCTAAAGAGGCCACGAGGGTGGCGCGCAGGGGATTTGTCTCTGTAAGAGCATCCGCATCGGTTGCGGTTTTAGCTCGTATTAGCATAGCTACTCCTGTGGCTCAACCTCATTGGGCCGATTTAATTCAGGAACAACTGTTCCCAAAAGTCCATTTTGGATTAGTGGGTCACAACTTTGTGACTCGCTAATACTGGAATAACTGCACATTGCATATGCAATACGTGCAGGATTAAGTGTGGATTAACATGTATGTTGTGTCTACCAAAAACACCACCAACAACCAACACCATCGACCATGCCAGCTGAAACTACCCCAAGAGACTCAATGTCAGCCACCAAGATATTACATAAATTGTGTAACACTTGAAACTGCAAGCTGAATAATTAATAATAATTAATTATATTATTATTTATTTTATTTTATTTGTTACTTTATTTATTTTACTAGATCTTCTGTTTATAACAGAAATTATACTCATCTGTTTCAACAATTGGTATATAGTGTAACAGTTAAGAACAAGCCTAGAAATATCTTGTTGATACATAAGGCTCTGTTTTCAAGCCACACTTATGACCACACGCAAAATATAATAATAAAATTATTTAAAATTATTTCTATTTTTATCAAAATCCAAGGAAATTTAATTAAGGAAAATCCTTGGCAAATCAATTTGCAAACACACAATAAATGGATAAAGAACCATTTATTGGTATAGTTTTTTCCTTGAACATCCTGGAAAATCCCAGCATAACCCATAGTAATATATACTATAAGATTACATATGTATTTAATTATATAACTTATGTAGTATGTATTAAATACATAAGTACATGTGATTTTACATTACTGATCACTCAGGGCAAGCGCTTTTCCAAGCCTTAGTCCCCAGAAAATTTATTCACAAGCACATCTTAGTGAAATAATTATTTAATGTTGAAATAATTATTTCCCACTAAGCCATTCATTGTGAAATAATTATGGGGTCATTCCACATAGGCATGACACCATATTTCACATCAGATCACGAACAGGATGCTCAGTTCCCCCTGGTGATCTTGCCAGATCACTGCTTCAAAAGAAGCTTGTGAAATAATATTTATTTTATTATTTAAGAAGGAGTTTTCTTCACTAAAATGAAGATTACTCCCCGTCAATTTTAACACACACTAGATAACTTATTATAAGCTACAAAGGCGCTCACCTTCTCCTGTAAGTAAGGAGGACTGGCCTTTATTTATATACTATCTTCTTTAGTTAAAATTCCTCAAACCAAAAACCCCCCCAATCAATTAAAAACTTTTAATTGGATTGGAAGAACCGTGTATAAAATCTGGTTAGCCCTTCTAGTATTTAAATCCTTATTAGAAGTTTTGGAAGCAGGGTTAGAACCTGTTTTTTTTTTATACTTAGTGTTTTATAACACTTAAGTAATTGTTCTTATTGGAAATTTCCTTATTACACTTTTTAAAAGTGTAAGTTATTTTTAGTCCTTACTGTACACGCCAAAATAAGTGGATTAGAGTACAGAAAGCTGACATTTGGTGTCCCAACAGTGGCCTTAAATTCTTTTGGCCTCATATAAATTAATTTATTAATTTATTATATTATTTTTTTCAAAGAAAAAATTGTTGAAAATTTCCACTAAAATTTTTCTGACTGAAATCCTCCTTTATTGCAACTGATTTTTTGATAGACTTATCAAACTGACATTGCTGTTATTTTTTATTTTTTATTTTTTATTTTTTTTTTTACAGAAAAACCGCAAAAAATACACTCTCAAAATTAGATTCTTGTTATAAGAATCATTCCAAAATTCGAATTTTTTCGAAAAATCATAACTTCTTTATTACTCAACAAAAGTGAGACCTTTTTACATCAAAAAATTCGTCTTCATCCTACCTTCAAACTGAAAACTTCCTCGTCGCTAGTGTCTGAAGTTTTCGTCCCTCCTGGCCGTACCTCTAACCGCAGATCCCGCTCGTCTAACGACGGTAACAGATCCAACTCAATTCCTCAAAACGAGGATACCGTTATCCCAGACGCCGCTCCTATCCAGGTTCGTAGCTCCCCACCACCTGGAGAAGCTCAATTAGTCACTGCCGACGCGTGGATTCCAATAACCCCGCGTAAATACTCTTTTATTTATTCTTTTTTTTTTTCTTTTTCTTAACCAAAAATACATATAAAAATTATAACTTATACATATTATTTAAAACATGTCTGATTGTAGAAACTCCAGCCCAAATAGCGGAGCGGGAAGAAAGTTAGTAACTTCATCCCGTGTCAGCAACCACTTAGCCGGCAAAATGGCTGATTATCCTCCCCTTGCTCCTAGTACACGCAAGTCTAAACCCGGCAGCCAGAGTGATCTTGGAACAGCACCAAGCCAACTTCAGAGGCTACCAGGAAGCTTCGTCGGCGGATACGGCGATGAAGGGTCTTTTCTTCACGCAAGCCCTGGCCACGCATTGCAGTCTCACAAGAATCTTGGGAACTCCCAAGACCTTGATCTTGGCGGGCCTCAGAACCCTCGAACAATCCATCAGTCTCGACGCCGGACACTCCCAACGTGGAGAATCCCGTCGAAACAGTCAGAGAACCGGTTCCAGTACCGGCGCCGCAACCGCAGCCCCCAGCGCCACCAGCGCAAAACCGGCGCCAACAGCCCAACCGAGCTCAAGCCGGTCCGCAGCGCCGCAACACGCAGCGCCGCATGTCCAGGCGCGAATATTGCAATTCAGTCTACGGCAAGATGTTCCGCCTGGCCCGTCAAATACAGGGGACTTACCAGTACATAGACCATTCTCGACAAGATCAACGGGCTCGAGAGACCAACAATCATCAAGAATAGATGATATTGTTACAAAAGAGTTCTTTTTACATACTTTATCTGATATGTTTCTTAAAATAGAACAAGTTGTAGATAAAAATAACTTAAAAACTGAAGAGAAAATTGTTTCTCAATCTCAATTCATTGAAGAAGTCTGCACAAATCAGACTAATATTTTGGACATGTGTAGTGACATCACTACTGAAATACAAAAATATTTCTTAAAAGATGTAGAGCCCCTCAATGAACATTTGAGACATGTTACAAACAAACTGGAGAGTGAAGTTCAAACACTAAGTTTTAAAGGTAAAGAAGTTAAATCAATTGAACAAAAAATTGATAAAATTATTTCTGACATATCAGAAATACAAGTGAACCAAGCTTTACTTACTAAGAATTTGGAATCACTTCAATTAAATCAATCTGCCCCTCATTTAAATAAAAATGGTAAATCTTTAATTGCTGAAGACCTTCCTTTAAATTCTTTTGAAGAGAAGAACTTAAACTCTTTAGAACATAAGAATTTAAATCAAAACATGAATTCTCATGTTAAAATACAACACTCTGATAATTTAAACAATTATCAAACTGATACACATCTAATTGATGTAGATAAAGAAGTTAGAAAACAGATGTTAGCTTCAATTCCCAAAACATCTGATTGGCCCACTTTTTCAGGTGAAGGAGAGTATGATCACACAGAATTCATTGAATGGATTGACACCCTTAAATCTGATATAGATTTACATGATAGAATTATCATCTCAAGATTAAATTTGTTGTTTAAGAATTCTGCCAACCAATGGTATAAAGGTATTAAAAACCAATTTGGTCTTCAAACATGGGAATGGTGGAAACAGCAAATTGAACAGAAGTTTGGTAATGCTACTTGGAGAAGAAGAGTACAAAAAGCCTTCTATACTTCAAGATTTGATGCTAATAATCCTTCTGTATCATCTTGGGTTACTAAACAATACAGAAGGATTAAGTCAATTGGACCCTATTTGAATATTGAACAAATCAATATTAAACTATTGGACTTGTGTGATGGGGAAGTGGCTTATGCAGTTAAATGTGCATTAGACACCACTCAAGCTGATATCAGTACATTTATAAATGTTTTACAAGAAATAGTTGATCAGACTAATCTTGGTAAAAGATCAAAGTACCAAAACAAACCTTTTGTTGCTACTCCTCCTGTTCCATCAGATAAAAATAAAACTCATTCTGATGTTAGATGTACAAATTGTAACATTAAAGGGCATGCAGCTAAAGATTGCAGAAGGAAGAAAGTTGTTAACAATATATCTGAGAATAAATATTCTGAAGAATCAGAAGATCCAGAAATTGATGAAGACTCTGAACTTGAAGAAGAGTCTCAAAATGTTTTTGGTAATATATTTCATCTAGATGAAAGCAAAGGCAAGAGTAGTGTTATGAGAATGGAATTGAATAACATACCTATAAACACTTTACTTGATTCAGGTGCTTATTTATCTTGTGTTGGTACTAGATACTTGTATCAAATAGACAAGGATTATAAGTCTAAACTGATTAGTCCTGACAATAAAACTTATAAAAGTTGTAACCAAAAACTTGATTACATAGGTAAAATTAACTATGACATTACACTTGGTACAGTTTCTATGAACATGACTTTCATGGTAATGGAGGATATTAAGGCTCAATATTTCATAATTGGTAATAATTATTTACATGCTTATAAAATTAATCTGATCAACTCAGATGCCAATTATGTTACAATTGGAAATAGTACAGTACAGTATCATTATGATACTAGAAATTCCTCTTCCTTTAATAATATTATTTCCTTTAAATAACAAATAAAAGAGGAAGCTCATGTGTATGAGAAGCTGTCCAGTGACCAAGTCACACAATTGTACAATGCTTTGTACATGAACATTGGTGCATTCAATACTCCTAAAGATGAGTTTGAAGCAATAAAAGGACATGAAGTCAACATTCAGTTGACCATTCAGAAACCTTTTCCTCCAATATTAAGGAGATCTCCTTATCCTGCTAGTCCTAGAAGCAGAGAAGCTATTAAAGAGCACATAGACACTTTGCTAAAATTGAAAGTTCTTAGAAAAGTTACTCCAGGAGAGGAAGTTGACATTACTACACCAGTAATAATAGCCTGGCACAATAACAAGTCAAGACTTTGTGGTGATTTTAGGGCTTTAAATAGTGTTACTGTCCCAGACAGGTATCCCATGCCTAAAATTAATGAATCTCTTACAAATTTGGCCAAAGCCAAATACATCTCTACAATGGATGTACTTAAAGGCTTTCATCAAAACACTGTTAGTGTTGAAAGTAGAAAATATCATAGGATTATTTGCTACTTAGGTGTTTATGAATATTTAAGAATGCCCTTTGGCATAAAAAATGCACCTTCACATTTCCAAAGAATGATGGATGTAGAATTCTACAATGAACTTAGAGAAGGATGGTTGATCATATACATAGATGACATTATTTTTTTCTCTCAAGATTGGGATGAACATCTTACTAGATTAGACCTAGTCCTTAAAAGGGCCATTAAAATGAATATGAAGATTTCTCTGCCCAAGTGTCACTTTGGGTTTAATGAACCCAAAGCTTTGGGACATGTAGTATCTGGTCTAACTTTGGGAATAGATCAAAATAGAGTGGCTGCTGTTCTACTCAAACCAGTACCCACTACTGTAAACGAACTCCAAAGCTTTTTAGGCTTTATGAGTTATTACAGACAACATTTGAAAAATTATGCTTCCATATCTTCTAGTCTGACAAAACTTATCAGCCCTAGTGTAGTATTTGAAATGACTAAGGAAAGAATAGATGCATATAATACTTTAAAAGAAATGTTAACCACAGCCCCTGTGCTTTTTCACCCTGACCCTACCCAACCCTACAAACTTTATGTAGATGCTAGTATGGAAGGATTAGGTGCAGCTTTGCACCAAGTTCAAATTAAAGATGACTTACCAGTTGAAGGACCTGTAGTCTTTATTTCCAGACAATTGAAAGATTCTGAAAGAAGATATGGTGCATCTCAACTAGAATGCCTTTGTTTGGTTTGGGCTTAGAAGTTGTACTATTATCTAGATGGATGTTTCTTTGAAGTAATAACAGATTGTACTGCTCTTCAGAGTCTTATTAATCTTAAGTCACCAAATAGACATATGCTGAGATGGTAAATCTCAATTCAAGAATGGAGAAGTTCTATGACTATAACTCATAGAGAAGGATTAATTCATAAAAATGCTGATGCACTTAGCAGATGGTCTTTACCAAACACTCCAGATAATCCTGCATATGATCAAGAAAATATGGAAAGAGATTTACCCATCATGGGTATTACAATCACTAGCCTCAAAGATGAATTCTTTGACACAATTGTAGACAGTTACTCTAAAAACAAGAACACTACAATAATTGTAGAAGCTCTGAAGTAAGACTTCAAAAATATTGGTATTTTAAATGGTTTGGATCCACTTTGGAAGAAAAAATTTGATGAGAAAAGATTTGTACTCCTAGATGGACTCCTTTATTATAAAAGTAACCATGCTTGTAGTCTTGTACTTACATCACAAAATCATATTAATGACATATTGTTTGAATGTCATGATAATATGTTTTCTGGCCACATGTCTACTGACAGAACACCTGAAAGAGTAAGGTCTGTAGCTTGGTGGTTTGATTGGAGAAAAGATGTTATAGAATACTGTTCTTCTTGTGACAGGTGCCAAAAAGCCAATAAAGCTACTGGTAAAAGACATGGTATGTTACAAGAAATCAATGAACCAAAATCCAGATGGGAAGTCATTAACATGGACTTTGTGACTGGATTACCTCCAGCAGGCAAAGAAAATTACAACTGTGTTTTAGTTGTAGTAGACAGATTCTCCAAAAGAGCAAGATTTATTCCTTGCTTTAAAGAAAATAATGCAATGGATGTAGCTCTATTATTTTGGAATCATATCATTGCTGATGTGGGATGTCCTTCAGTCATTATCAGTGACAGAGATCCAAAATTCACTTCTGAGTTTTGGGATAATTTATTCAACTTAATGGGTACCAAATTAGCCTTTTCTACAGCTTATCACCCTCAGACAGCTGGTTTAGCTGAAAGAATGATACAAACTTTGGAAGACATGATCAGAAGATACTGTGCCTTTGGCCTTAGTTATAAAGATCAGGATGGTTTTACTCATGATTGGATATCTTTATTACCAGCACTTGAATATGCATATAATTCAAGTAAACACTCAGTTACTGGAAAAACTCCTTTTGAGTTAGAAAGAGGATGGACTCCTGTTATGCCTGTAACCAGTGTGCTTAGTAAAACAGTACACATTCATCCAACATCTGAATCATTTTTAAATATGATGATTAAAGCAGAAAAACATGCTCAAGATTGTATCAAACAAGCAGTCGACTATAATAAGTCAAGATGGGATAAAACTCATAAAGAAGCTAACATTAAAGTTGGTGATCAAGTATTGATATCCACAGTAAAATTTGCTAACATGGATGGTCCTAAGAAACTTAGAGACTCTTTTATTGGTCCCTTTGTAGTCAAAGCTTTCCATGGCCCAAATGCAGTGGAAGTAATATTGACAGAACCATTCAATATAAAGCATCCAACTTTTCCAATTAGTCTCCTTAAGAAGTATATCACTTCTGACAAAGAAAATAATAATGTTCCTGCTAAGAAAAACACTCCTGTTCCACCTATAATAGATGATGAAAATCTAATTCCTCACAAAATCATCAATGATAGAAGAATTATGAGAAATAATCAAAGCATTAAACAATATCTAGTAAGATTCAAAAACTCCTTAGCTGAGAAAGATAAGTGGTTAGAAGCTAAAGATATTAATAATGATTCTCTACTAAGAAATTATAGAGCAGAAAAAAGACATTAGCCTTTTTTCTCTTTTTTTTAGTGTGTGTGAGTGTCAGCCACCAATATATTACATACATTATGTAACACTTGAAACTGCAAGCTGAATAATTAATAATATTTAATTATTTAGTTATTTATTTTATTTTATTTGTTACTTTATTTATTTTACTAGATCTTCTGTTTATATCAGAAATTATACTCAACTGTTTCAACAATTTGTATATAGTGTTACAGTTAAGAACAAGCCTAGAAATATCTTGTTGATACATAAGGCTCTGTGTTCAAGCCACACTTATGACCACACACAAAATATAATAATAAAATTATTTAAAATTATTTTTATTTTTATCAAAATCCAAGGAAATTTAATTAAGGAAAATCCTTGGCAAATCAATTTGCAAACACGCAATAAATGGATAAAGAACCATTTATTGGTATAGTTTTTTCCTTGAAAATCCTGGAAAATCCCAGCATAACCCATAGTAATATATACTATAAGATTACATATGTATTTAATTATATAACTTATGTAGTATGTATTAAATACATAAGTACATGTGATTTTACATTACTGATCACTCAGGGCAAGCGCTTTTCCAAGCCTTAGTCCCCAGAAAATTTATTCACAAGCACATCTTAGTGAAATAATTATTTAATGTTGAAATAATTATTTCCCACTAAGCCATTCATTGTGAAATAATTATGGGGTCATTCCACATAGGAATGACACCATATTTCACATCAGATCACGAACAGGATGCTCAGTTCCCCCTGGTGATCTTGCCAGATCACTGCTTCAAAAGAAGCTTGTGAAATAATATTTATTTTATTATTTAAGAAGGAGTTTTCTTCACTAAAATGAAGATTACTCCCCGTCAATTTTAACACACACTAGATAACTTATTATAAGCTACAAAGGCGCTCACCTTCTCCTGTAAGTAAGGAGGACTGGCCTTTATTTATATACTATCTTCTTTAGTTAAAATTCCTCAAACCAAAAACCCCCCCAATCAATTAAAAACTTTTAATTGGATTGGAAGAACCGTGTATAAAATCTGGTTAGCCCTTCTAGTATTTAAATCCTTATTAGAAGTTTTGGAAGCAGGGTTAGAACCTGTTTTTTTTTGATACTTAGTGTTTTATAACACTTAAGTAATTGTTCTTATTGGAAATTTCCTTATTACACTTTTTAAAAGTGTAAGTTATTTTTAGTCCTTACTGTACACGCCACAATAAGTGGATTAGAGTACGGAAAGCTGACACTCAACATCTCCCCAGAAGCGTCGAGCACCTAACTTCAGCCCGGAAGAAGACGAGCAATTAGCCAAAAGTTGGGACCTCATTTCTGAAGACCCAGTCTCATCAAATAATCAGAAGATGGAAGACTTTTGGGCCCACATTGTGGCCTACTTCAATCAATACACCCCAGGTCCAAAACAAGATGCACCTGGTTTAAATGCAAGGTTAGTTTTCTCCTCATTTTTCTCCCTATTTCTCACAAGCTAATGATTACCGATTACCTTTGCAACCAGATGGAAAGCACTCCAGAAAGCGTGCTTGAAATTTACCGCCGTCTATAATTGATTCTCCGAGCGACCAGCCTCCGGTTCTTCAGCTGAGGACTGGCTTCTTGATGCTCGCAACTTGTACTACGATCAAGAAGGGAAATATTTTACATCCGATTGCGCATGGAACTTGCTTAAGACAATCCCGAAATTCAAGAGTCTTGGCGGAAAAGCGACAAATGGTCGCCAAACTCAATTTTTGTCTGACGAAGCCGATCTTTCATCTCAGACCACAACAGAACAAGCAGAAAAGACTTCAAAGAAATCGAAGGACTGGGAGCGCCCCCCTGGTATCCAACGAGCTAAGTGCCAACTTGAGGACGACAAATACAGACGTAAAAAAATGAAATTGTTAGAATCCTCCAACAAGGAGGCGGCCAAGCGGTCTGCCAAAGCAAAACGCGCAAACAATATCCAAGCCGAGTGGGTTTTGATTGACCGAGAGAAAATGGAATTGAATCTCATATTCCAGGGTGCCGATAACTGCCCCAAAGAAATTTCAAAGGCAATCTTGATGAGAAGGCAAAACCGGCTCTTGGAACGTATGATTGATGAGGAAAACCTCCTTGCTTCATCCTCTAAGAATCCAGCACCTATTGAACATGATGACAAAGAAGAAGAGGTGGAGGAGGAGGAGGAGGAGGAGGAGGAGGACCAGGATGACATTCATCCGACTCAAACTCAAATCCCCTTAGACCCCTCCCTTCAATTCAGTTATGATTTGTAACAATTTGTCTAGACCACTCGGTTCAATATTTTTCATTGTATTTCCTTATTTAGATATATAAAAAAAAGAAAACATGGCATTTTTGAAATTATAAAAATATTCAAATAATCATTCAGAATAGGAATCATGTGATGTGTCTGATTGAGTATGAGCTTTGGAGATGTCTGCATGAGCATAATTTTCCCATAATGTGCTGATAAGATTGTTGGTAAGATTACGATGTATCAGCTCAGATTGCATCTCAATTGCCCGTATGCGTTGATCGCGGATGCTGTAAGGTACTGAGCGTGGAGGCACAAGTTTTGTCAACGATGGAAGCGGAGGGTATGTTTTTTTTTCAGCTCTTGATACCACAATCATGTTATGAAGAATTAAACATGTCTTCATGATTGACTCGATGTTGCATGGATACCAATTCATGGCTGGTTTAGTCAATATCTGGAACTGGCTCTGTAAGATGCCAAAAGTACGCTCAATATCCTTTCGAACTGATTCTTGACGTTTGGTAAACAGCTTAGCGGCGCAATTGTGTGTTGGTAGTGATTTAGATTGAATTAATGTTGCCCATTTGTAGTAGATCCCATCCGCAAGATAATATGGCATCTTGTAATAATTATCCCTCAGTTTAAACTCTACTCCCCAACCAGTTCCATTGAGTAGTGAATCGAAGACAGGGGAGGGATCCAGGACGTTCTTATCGTTCAATGAGCCCGAGGTACCAAAAAATGCGTGCCAAATGCAAGTGTCCTTGGATGCCGTTGCCTCCAAAACAATGGTAGGCATCTTTTCCTTGCCTTCAAATTGCCCACTCCATGCTGTTGGGCAGTTTTTCCAAGCCCAATGCATGCAATCAATGCTCCCAACACATCCTGGGAAACCTCGGGCAGAATTCTCTTCAAGAATCTTCTTCAGCTCTAGCTTGTTTGGGGGTCGTAGATACTCTCCTTTGCATTGTTCTTGGATAGCTCTGCAAAACATTTCAAGATTTTGCCGCGCAGTTGTCTCTCCGAGGCGGCAATATTCGTCTGTATTCGTCTGTGGCATCGAGAGGAACGGCATAAGCTAACTGCCGGATAGCAGCAGTTAGCTTCTGGTGCGGGCTGAGTCCTAGTTTCCCAGTACAGTCCTGTTGGACCAATCATCAACAAATATTTTAAAAGTATTGTTGGTAGATCAAACTGAACTCACTGCCTTTTGAACAAAGTAAGGAAATTTGCTGGTGAGGTCCTCCAGGATATGGAGGAAAAGGCCTCTTTCCATACGAAATCGTTGGGAGAAGTCCTGATTGCTGTAAGTACAATCTTCATTAAAATAGTCCGCCATAAGTTTGTTGTGGTGCTCCAAATGGTTCCTCTCCTTGTTTGGAATTCGATGCTTCTTGGGTGGTGGCTGGTGTTCTTGATCAGAGTTGCTGGATTCAAGATAGCTAGCGATGTCCAACTCGTTTTCTAGAATATCGTGTGTTATCTTCCGGCCAAGTTCCCTACGGCGTCTTGCGATGGAGTCGGAATCGTCCTGGAAGGGAGTTATCATCGTTGGTGTGGTATGCTCTCCGATGTGGTGGTTCAGAGTAACGTCGAGGATTACCGTAGCCTCTGAGGTTTTGGATTAGCGCTAATCCGGTCATAATTCTCAGGCTAAAACCCGCGCTAATCCTCAAACCAATGCGGATGCTCTAAAGTTGGTTACCGAGCCACTTTACACGGTGGTGGATGCTCTTACCGAGCCAAGCCTGGTGCTCGCGCCCCGCGTGCACAGGGGTCTGAGGTCAACATTATGTGTCTCCTCCACCTACAGCAAACACACACGATTACATACCAACACAATACCTACATCGCGATATCGGGCGCAGCTACACTACCACACTCATCGGGCGAATAGAAAGACTTGGAATTATACTGTCACTATGGTTATTAAACGATCGGCTCTGGCCAAATTAAAAAACGCGGAATTAGAGGCCAAACGGCAAGAACGAAGGATTGTATTGGAGCCAGCTGTCTTGGGGGTGGTGTCGGCATTAGGGGGATATGAAGATGTGCTGATCAAAGACAATGAAGATGATCAAGAGGATGAAGATGATGAAATTGAAATTGAAGGCCAAGAAAAAAACCCAGCTCAATGTCGGACCGAACGAGTTTATAAATTAGGAGATGAATGTCTAGGTTGTTTAAAGGACTTGAAGAAATTTTGGAGATTGGACGAAGAAGATGAGAACCGTACGGTGGCCAGAATTTTGTACTCCAGTCAAATAGTACCAAATGACCTCCTGCCTATCTTGTTGTCTGCTCAGATCGAAAATAAAAAAGATCATCGGGTTGCTTTACTATGTGGTAAGTGTTTCTGCTCGGTCCAAATAAATCTTACTCAATCAGCGCATCGTTTGGTTTTGGTTCAATTTTTTTCCCGCCTATTTTTCAGCCGATCTGATAGCTGCTCTTACTTGGCCCGTCGATGTTACTAGGGAATTGCAAGAGGCTTGTGAAATTGATGATGAGGAAGAGCGAAGACAAGCCACCAATATCGATTTCTCGAGTCTGATCGACGGTCAACTATCTTACAAGCGGGAAATCGTCCGAACCGGTGTGATGGGGTCTATCTTCAGACTAGTCCTCCCTGTAATCCAGAAGCATAAAAAGTAAGTCCATTTAATACTAGAATCCTGTTTGATCCAGCGTATGAAAGCATTCGACCGATTCACCATTTCTATGAGATCAGTGAGCGAACAGAACGAGATGAGAATGTGGTATCATTGTTTCTGCATATAATCCGCAACTTGTTGGCTCTTCGTGATAAACCCGCCTCTAGTGCTGGAGTTGAAGAATCTCATCTCCAATCAGATTTTATTCAACAGCTATCCAAGTTCGGAATCTTCGATCTACTGATCCACATGAGTCATGGGTCGAATCGGTTTGACGAGTTTGGTCCATGGAACATGATCGTGCTTGATATCTGGGATCATCTGTTCCGAGGCGTCGATTCCGAAGATCTCATCGATGCTCAAACCTGCGTGGGTACAAATGAAGCTGGCGAGACGATATCTACCGTTAAAGCGTCGGATAAGAAACTTGAAAGTCTTCTCTTGGGTGAAGAGCAGACCCGAAAGGCAAAAGCTAGGACGAGCACAACTCGTCATTCGCGCTTTGGAACCACATTAAGTGTTACGACTGTTAGCCCCTTTACCCTCTCCCAGCCGCTCTTTAGACATCAGCCTCACCTAGATTTGTTTTATTATGACTGTTACTACAAAAAAATAGGGTCGAAGAAAATTTAATCTCCACAGTCAGACTGCTATTACCACTCGAGTTGAAGTTGCACTCGATGCTCGCAAAACCCAAAAAAAGAGAAACAATCGAGTGGCAGATGAGTTTGGGAGACCAACGACTCTTAAACCAGATGCTTTGAAAGTTTTGCGGAGTGTGGCGATCGAATTCATTGAATCAGGTTTCAATCGTCAGTAGCTATTGTCACTATTTTCTTTTTTTATTGCAGGAAAGAGAACATAAAAGTGAAAGCTGACACATCGTTTGAAATGTATGATTTTGTTTCTGACTTTGATAGCCTTCTTCCTCTCGATTTTCAAAGATATCCAAAGGGAAAAAGCCAGAGCTAAGGACGCTATCCGGCTTTTACACCTCTTGGGGTTTTTCTTGGATTGTTTCTTGAAGCTGAGAGAAAGAGAGAAATCGGTGGGGATTTTACCGTCGAGCGAGGCAGGTCATGATTTCGACCTAGTAGCTGATCTGATGGAACCTGAGTTTATGCTTTGGGTTTTCGGTAAGATTCAATCCGGACTAGAGGATAAGCCAATGCCGGTCGTTGAAATCCATGCCGCCGTAGAGTGTCTTATACAACAAGTGAACCTCTCAAAACTTTTTGCTCTGGTTGATCTATGTTTTTCACACGATCTGCAGCTCACGAATCTTCCTGTAATTTCTAGTTGCTGGTCATCGAAGGTTTAACTACATCGGGCGTGGAGGAATACTCTGATGCGGCCAATGTGACTCTTAATAGATTGTACTATGATGCAGACACCCTGGATATGGTGATCAAGTTAATGTCGAGATACTCCAACCAATCGCTTAAATATCTTGAGAATATTGTTCATTTCTCATATGTATTTTTGAAGATTCTTGAACGATACGCCGGAAGTACAGATTATATGTACGTACGAAAGAAGAAGGCCAGGAAATCTAAGCAACAACAGCCTGGAGTCAAATCTGGTGACCAAACAGATGGAGATGGGGATGAAATTGAAACTAAAAATCCGTTGGAGGATGAAGAAGAAGCGTTTCTCGAGGCTGAACGGAGTGGCGTTCAGTTTGCTGAGCACAAGTTTGAATTTGGGAAGTTCCAACTCGTGAGTCCTGATTACTTCTAATTATCCTCGATGGAATGGACCCTTAACTTTCCTTTCTCTCTGCTTGTCACTCTATCTGAATATCTAATCTTAGCGCTTCGCCCATGAAGCAGTAGCCAACACTTTGGTTACCTATCTCCGCGGTTATCGGGATTTCACAGATCCTGAATTGATGAAAAGAGTTGTCAAGTTGATGTACCGCCAAGCTGTGGGCGCCAACGCGCACAAACTATTTTTCAGGGTGAATAGCATTCATGTCTTTTTTCCCTGCACACCAGTAATAGCGCTAATGCAGGCCCAGAGTTTGTGTAGGTATCTTTACTAGACACTTTCCACACGATGATCGAGGAGAAGTCCTCTATGCCAAAACATCCGGTTTATACTGATTTATTTAGGTTCATCGATTACATTCTGAAACAATATTTTAAATCTGTGGCGGAATCGCCGTTTGTAATAATAGAAGCACTTTGCGATCACGGTCTGAGAGATTGGAACCGTACTTTCGATAGCAGTAGTGATGATTCTGATAACATGCCATCGAAAGCTAAAACGGGCCGCAAGGTATGTCCTTCTGTTTCCCATGATTTGTTCCGATGGTCCCCAGAAGTAAAATTGGATATTACCTCCTGGTCTGGTGTCGATTGAATAGGTTCTCAAACTCCCCGCTGAAATTGAAGTTAAACCCGGATTGAGTTGGTCTCAACGCCTAGGCGTTGCTGTTGGTCTCCTGGTCGATAAAACTAAATCAGACTTGGTCAATAAAGTGCAAGATATTCTACGAACTGTGTCGGCATCACGGACGGCGATTGTCTTGATGAACCATGAAAATGACGATGATGCCCCAGGAGTTGATCTGGACAGCTGGCTCCAACATCCCAACAAGGAACCCAGTGAGCAGCTTCAAGCTCAGCTCCAACAGCCCTCAGACGCGAGCATGGAAAAATTTGAACTTCACCGTGAGATTTCGATTGTTTTTTCGTCGCAACCAACTGAGAGGATTAAAGCCCAACACTACTTTCAATTGTGTTTTCTCAGGAGTTGAAGCGGGCGAGGATAACGAATTCAAGACCGCATTGGCTCGCGATGCCGAGTTGCATATGCTATTACGGTTGCTGTATTGGGAGAGCGAAGAAGGTGCTTGGTTTTTGCTTGATCGGAGCTCTCTTGACTACACTTTGAAATATCGATGCTGCTTGTCACTAATACCACGGTGTCGATTTGTCTTAGAGTACCCAGGTCACCTCGGGTGGGTGATTCCAAGGTGTCGCACCCATAGTGAACTTGACCTGGATATCAAAGTGATAGATCACTTTTTGATCAATCCGCTTGATCATAACGGAAAATCTCCAGCTGAGCTTACGAAAAGGAAACGGAAGCGGCGCGCCAAAGCGCCTGCGTTGACTGCGGAAGAGGTGGCTTTGGATGGTCCTGCTGATAGTGAGGAAGAGCAAACCACTAGGAAAGCACCTCGGAAGGCTAAAAAAACACCTGGAACCTCGGAGCAGCAACATCCAACCACCGTGAGATCTCTCTTTCTCCCCTTAATTTGAGACGAAGATACTGACCTTAATGGGATGTTACCCTTTTTTGTTTTGATAGTTTGTGACATTTACCGACGACGAAATGGATGAAGAGCCCGATAAATTTGAGTCTCTGCAGCCATCCACCGATGTGAACGGTCTCAAGCGCAATGCCGGGATGATTGACCAGCCGGATGAAGCGGAGAATCAGGACGATGCTATATCAGGCGTTAAAAGGAAACCCGCCAAGTCGAGGAAACTATTTATTGATGACAGTGATGAGGACTCCTAGAGTTCCCTGTCTAAAAATCATTTCTTTTTTTAAAAAACAAAAAAAGAATAACTTTCCATTTGCTTGCTTTCTTTCATCTTTGAATTGGAATAATATTCAAACATTGGACCGTCCATGAAAACACCAACAGAGTGTCTCACATAATCAATGATATGAACTTTCTACATATATTGATCTGTTAGACTCAGCAGTCATTCATGAGATATTTTCAACCAAATAACAAAAAAGCCAAATTCAGTTAATAGGGGGCATCAAATATGACCAAATCCACAATTATCTAATCAATGGGTTTCACCATATCCACAATTATGAAACCAGTCAATACAAATTCCAAATAAATGCAATTATTTGCACTAGAAGTGTCAAGTATCAACAACAAAAAACCCCAATATAATTACAAAAACCATGATCCTCCACAATTCAACCAATCACAACTCAGGATTCAAACTTACCAAACATACAACAATAATTTAGGAAGGAGACGGAACAGCAGTGATTCTGAGGATTAATCTGATGTTTGAGAAGATACTCAATCACCCTGCAAGAAGAATAAAGAACAATTGTGCACCACTTTGACACCTACCAAAGCTGCATTCAATTCTCCAGCAAATTCAAATAACCATTGCCAACTGAAAAACCCCAGAACCTTAATAAGGAGAGGAGAAGGGAATCAAAAAGTGCCAACATGAATCCTAAGAGCCAATTTACCTCAGGTCCAAATACCTCCAATCTATCAGCTTGCTACTTTTGCAGAGACAACCTGTCATAAGCATAAACCATCATAACAAATATAAAATATAAAACATAAAATATGATATCAAATAAAAACTAAAAATATGATTTGATATTCTGAATCTACTCAAAATGTAACCTAGGGTACCTCACTTAAAAGTACCCCTATTTATCACTCATTGACCAAGTAAACCAAGATTAAAAATAAAGCAGGTAATTATTGAGATACTATTACAAAGCACCTGTATGGTTAGCCATGACAGATTGGTCATGATTTCAGTGTTTCACATGTGAGTATGACAGATGTTAATTTCATGTGATGAGGCTTAAATGTGTTCTCTAAAGTTTCCAACTAAAGATGTACCCATGTACACCCATGTCATCATCTTCTGTGGCAATTTGTCTTTCCATTTGAGCCACAAATGTCAAATATGTCTTACAGATATTTTACATATAGACTTTTTTGGGCTTTTTTGATAATAGGGGGTATCAAATATGAACTAATCCACCATTAGGGGGTATCAAATATGACCAAATCCACAATTGAAACCAGTGGATTAAGTTTTCAAATAAAATTTCACTTTTGAGAATTTTGAATCATTTTGTATTAATAGGGGGTATCAAATATGACCAAATCCACCATTATCTAATCAACTGGTTTTGAAAATCCACCATTTTTAAAAACAATGGATATTAGGGGGTATCAAATATGACCAAATCCACAGTTAAAACCAGTGAATTAGTTTTTCCAACAAAATTTCACTTTTGAGAATTCTGAACCACTTTATATTGCTATCCATGGTTTTTAAAAATGGTGGATTTTCAAAACCAGTTGATTAGATAATGGTGGATTTGGTCATATTTGATACCCCCTATTATCTCATCAACTGGTTTTGAAAATTCACCATGTGTAAAAACAATGGATATCAATGTAAAATTATTCAAAATTCTCAAAAGTGAAATTTTGTTGAAAAACTTAATTCACTGGTTTTAATTGCAGATTTGCTCATATTTGATACCCCCTAATGTTAAATATGTATTATGTTATTATTTTTGTCATAAAATGTATGCATGCTTTCTACATATGTAATCTTGTAACTACAGTAGTGGTTCTTTTTGGTAAGTAGATCTACTGTAAGATGGAGTGAAGTTACTGGGATACCTTGGCTGAGGTACCCTGGGCTATATATACATAGAATCAGAATATCAAATCATATTATTTCTTTTACTTTTGCTTCACATATTTTTTGATAATTATTTTGTTTTTCTTGCTTTGTAGTGTGAAAAAGTAATCATATAAGGGGGTATCAAATATGACCAAATCCACCATTGACTAATAAACTGGTTTTGAAAATCCACCATTTTTCAAATTCATGGATATCAATATCAAATGGTTTTGAATTTTCAAAAGTGGAATTTTGTGGAAAAACCTAATTCTGTCAGCTTTCTGTACTCTACTCCACTTATTGTGGCGTGTACAGTAAGGACTAAAGAATGATTTTACACTTTAAAAGTGTAATAAAGCAATTTCCAATAAGAACAATTACTTAAGTGTTATAAAAACACTAAGTATCAAAAAACAGGTTATAACCCTGCTGCCAAAACTTCTATTAAGGGATTTAAATCCTTAGAAGGGCTAACCAGATTGATACACGGTTCTTCCAATCCAATGAAAGGTATTTAATTGATTGGGGGGTTTGGTTGAGGAATTTTAACTAATTAAGATAGTATATAAATAAAGGCCAGTCCTCCTTACTTACAGGAGAAGGTGAGCGCCTTTGTAGCTTATAATAAGTTATCTAGTGTGTGTTAAAATTGATGGGGGGAGGATGTCTTCAATTTGGGGAAGAAACCTCCTCCTTAAATAATAAAACCCCTCTGTAATTTATTTGACAGTGGGGATTGGGGCAATGTTGACAGGTGAATCTGATCAGCCTGTTTGTGGTAAGAAGTGAAACATGGTGTCATTTTTAATTAAAATGATGCCATATTTATTTCACATTAATTAAATTAATTTAGGGCATTAATAAAAAAACCTGGTTTTTCCGCGTTTACACCCGGTTTTCTGCGCAGATGCGGCTGCGCAGCAAACCCGGTTTTCCGCGCGCACACCCGGTTTTATTTAATTTCGAGTTTTTATTCAATATGCAAAATGAGGGTGGCATATGATCCGCACAGGCTCCCCAGGTATGCTCATCCAACTTCCAACATCAACCACATCGAAATCCACTCACCACAATCAAAAACCAACACCACCCCCCCCCCCTAAATCATCAACCCCCCGTAACTCATCAACCACTCAACCAATCCACATAAAAAAAACACCGAAATTCCCCATTTTTCCTCCTCTCCGCAACCCCAGTCACCAATTTCACTTTTTTTCCCCAAATTTTCCCAACTCCTCCCACCACCCATTTTCACTCCCACCACTACTCCTCATCCATTTTCCACCCAAACCCACGAAAATAACACCGAAAAACTTCTTTTTTTCCCCTCTCCACGCCACCTCAAAATCTTCCATACCCCACCAATTTTTCAACCTTTCCCCCAATCCAAAAAACCCCAAAATCCAACATGTCTCCCATCAACCCCCTCTTCCTCGCCAAAGATGCTGCCACCACTCCCGCCACCACTCCCGAAGTACCCAACCTTGCTCCTCCTCCTGAGTTAACATATCAAACAAAGGAGGAAATGCATAGCTCTGTCCAAACTTGGGCCAAGAAGCATGGCTATGCCCTCTGCATAACCCATTCCTCCACTGAAAATGGGGAGAACAGATGCACTTATCAATGTGACAGATCTGGGTTTTTTCAGACCAAAGATGGTACTCAATTGGGGAAGACCAAGAAGATTTCCTGTCCTTTCAAACTTACTGGAAACTTCTATAAGAAGAAAGGCTACTTCCAAATCAAGATCAAAGATCCTAGCCACAACCACCCAGCTTCTGAAGATCCTTCCATCCATGCTGTCCATCGCCGATTAACCGAAGAACAAAAAACCACTGTCACCCAATTAACCCATTCTGGAGTTCGACCATTAACTATTAAGACTGCGTTGTTGCAAGACACCAATCTCCCCTCTTCTGTCACCCTCAATACCATCTACAATCACCGTAACCTCTTGAGATCCACCCAACTTGAAGGACGTACCCCGATTGAAGCTCTCGTTCATGAAATCCGCCATCATGAATTCTACCACATGATTGATACCTCCGACGGCCACATGACCTCTTTGTTCTTTGCTCATCCAAATCCCTTGACTTGGCAAAACAATTTCCCACCACTCTCCTCCTTGACTGCACCTACAAAACCAACAAGTTTAAAATGCCCCTTCTTCACATCGTTGGTATTAACTCCTCAAACAAATCTTTTTCCTTGGCTTTCTGTTTCCTTTCTGCTGAGAAGATAGCCAACTACTCTTGGGCCTTGGATCAGCTTTGCATCTCAATGGACAATCAATCTCCATCCGTACTAGTCACTGACAACGAGGCCGCCCTAATCAAAGCAATTGAACACGTCTTCCCAAATGCCTCACATCTCCTCTGCTCCTGGCACATTATGAAGAATATCCAGTCCAACTGCTACAAACATTTCAACTCTGAAGAAGAATGGTCCACCTTTTGAAACCATTGGAATCAGTTACTCCATTCCAAAACTGTTTCAGACTATCACAAGAACTTCACTCAGCTGTCTATGACTTGGAATCCACCAACCGCCGACTACATCATCTCCAACATCCTCCCTTTCAAAGAAAAAATCATAGCCTGTTTTGTTGACAAGAAACCCCACTTCGGTAACACTATCACGTCTAGAGTCAAAGGTCTTGTCGCGTACATCAAACGATTCATCAACTCTTCCACTGCCTCCTTTGCCACTGTTGTCAAACAAATCCACCAAGCTCTGACCAATCAACTTCACGAACTGTACATCGAATCATCTCAGCACTCCTACAAACTCCTCACTGGCCTCCCCCCTTGTGTTGGTGATCTAAATGGCACCATCTCCCACTATGCCCTCAAGATCATCCATTCTCACCACATTTCTAAACCACCAACTTCCACTTGCACTGGAAACTACTCTTCTCACATGGGAATCCCTTGCATCCATCAAGTTCACGAAGCCAAAGGACTTGGAAGCAAATTCACCCATCGCAATTTCCATTCTCAGTGGCATGTTAAAAAGGATCTTGAAGTGAGTTGGCTAATATGATTTCCTGGTTTCTGTTTCTCTTTCATAGTTTTATAGTTCTAATTTGTTTTTTGCCTCCATTTATGAGCAGACATTCATTGAAGAGGACAACAACAATGGATCAGGTGACGGTCTACTTCCCACCAAAGAAAACAACGAGGAGATTTTCTTAACAGATCTCTTTAAGGAATTCCAAACGTTTCAACCTGGCGAGCAAAAATTCTACATTGGCGAAATCAAGAAGCTCTTTCAAGGGAACTACACCACAGTGGCCATCCAGGAACCTCTCTTTAGCAAGGATCACCAAGGACGAGGAAGACCAAAGGGCACCAAAAGGAAACACAAATCAACTACTTCAACAAAAAGGGATCCTTCAGGCTATGAATACACAGAATTGGAGAAGAAAGGAAGAGGAAGGCCCAGGAAGCAGGTGACAGAACACAAGGTATTTATTCATTTATCTCTTGTCTGTTTGTCTTTGGTTATTGATTTCTTGTGAACTTGTAGGAACCTTTGGCCAAGACAAAAGGACGTGGTAGGCCTAAGAAGATGGATGAATCTGAGGAATCCGAGGTAATGATTCATCTTCATTCTTCACTCAAATATCACATCTAATTATTTCTCCTTGTGTTTTCTAGGCTGTGTCAACAGAAGAGGAAAGTCAGGAGGAGTCTGAATCAAGTGGAGAGCTTCCAGAGGTGGATGATATCATTCAAAAGGGCTCAGAACATGACGGAGGAAATTTGAAGACTGTAAGTGTTTTTATTTCCATCTTGAGTACATTATACTGAAGTTAAATGATTTTTTGATACATCAGAGTCTGGAGAAATACTTAAACAGGTGAAATTTGAATCAGTTAAAAGGACCAAGACATATGAACACACTTTGGCAGAAAATGATGCTTATAGGCCTTTTGATGTGAGTTTTACTAATTTTTTTTGAAGAGATCTTTACTTCTGAGCTTCTTATTGGTTACCTCTTTCATAGACCTCAATGACTGCCAGCTCAATCTCTAATCCTGACACCTATATGTCTGAGGCACTCAGTTGGAGTACTTACAATAATGTGGCTGTTGATTTGGTTAGTAATTTCCTTTTATTTAGTGTTCATTTTATATACAATTAATCTTTTCTCAAATTATCCTTCAGTACAAGTACAAAGAAAACATTCATCCCAAAGAAGCCATCCAACATCTCTCTACGATTACCGATGTCAAAGGCAATTGGAATTGTGGATTTCGAGCCTCTGCAGTCAGCATGGGACGTTCCTCAGACGAATGGATGAAAATTCGCAAGGAAATGAAAGAAGAACTCAAATCAAACCCTTTATATTCAAAACTTCAGATGCTAAAGAACATATGGGGCGCCAACCACAAGGATCTAATTGATGCACTCTCTTGGGATGGAAAAGGACAGGCCCCACTGAAGTATTGGATGACCTTCCCTGCTCATGGATACTTGATGGCTGACACTTATAAAAGACCTGTGGTCTTGTTTTCTGGTCTAATGCCCACCATTTATCTCCCTCTCTCTTCTCCACCCACCACCCACTCTCCCATATGTCTCATACTCATTCCCAGTCTTCTCCATCTCATCAGCTTCACGCTTAAGGCTGAAATATGGCCTTCCCCTAGGATTGATCCATATTGGCAACATTGGGCTGAAGAGGAAGCTCTGTTGTGGAAAGAGTGGATTCAGCCCAATTTGGACCTTGGGGAAAAAGTTCGTTTCCCTCCAATAAGAAGATCTGCCAGAATTAATAAGATTGTTGATGTTGAATAGTTATTTGTCTATTTTCCTATATTTCCATTTTATTCTGATAAAAATTCCATTTTATTCTGATAACAAGTTAGTTTTATAAGGAGTATCTGTTTACAATGAATTACCCACCCTCTAAAGTGTATGAATCCATTTGAACACTCCCCAAATATCTTGAAAGACAGCCGTGAAGGTGTTTACAAATAAGTTCTGTCCAAAAATCATAAAGAAAAAACCAGTAAATTTAAAAATAAACTGTTTGTTGCATTAAATTCTGCACCCCTTAAAGTGCTTTAAAAAGATTTAAAACTTTTAGAAATCTTGACAATTGAGCTGTGGGGAATTTTCTTTGAAAAAACCGGGTGTATGGGCAAAATAAAATAGAAGATGTTGTTTGTTTGGAAAATAAAAAATACCATAAAATTCTACACGCCAAGAAGTATTTTTAGCAATTGTAACATTTCGAAAAACCTTAAAATTCCGCCCGCAAAAAAATAATTAAAAAAACCGGGTGTAAACGCGGAAAACCGGGTGTACTCCACAGCAAGTTTTACGTCGCCGCTGCGTAAAACCGGGTGTAAACGCGGAAAAACCGGGTTTTTTTATTAATGCCCTTAATTTAATGCTTATTTTTCTTAATTAAACTAAATAATTTTTAATCACATGTACATGTAACTTCCTTTGGAGTTAGAGCTTGGAAAAGCGCTTGCTCTGGAGAGTTGAACATGTGGGAATTAATGGGCGTTGATAAATGCACGCCGATGGGCGCACACCCACGCCCATTGCATGCCTTTTTTTTATCGGTGTGCGGGCTGCACGCCCATCGGCGTGCGACACTTCAGGCATGCGGTCGCACGCCCTGCCCTTTCAGAAAAGGGCGTGCGAACCGCACACCCTTTCTATGTGTATAGGCAGGGGCGTGCCCCTGCCTATATACATGCTGATGTCATGCGTACACAAGAATGTACGCATGACATCAGCTCCGGTCGAGGAATACAGCCTCCTCGACCGGGAGGGATCCCTCCCGGTCAAGGAGGTTGTACAACCTCCTCGACCGGTGTGGTAATCCATACCTTTTCACATACAAACATCAACAACTTACATTTCCTCTCACATATACTTCATTGTTATTACATAATCAGATTCTACATACAAAACTACCCCTAGTCACTCACTCAAAGTACCCCTGATTTCCCTTTGGTTCAGAAGTTATTGGCATTCTTAGAATATTACCACTTATAACCACATAACTTTACCAATACTACAACCCCATAGGATATTATACAAGGTATTGATTTATAAATATACAGTACATAAATAAAACACAGAGATTACATACTTTTCTTTAGTTTATATCTTCTTTGGTATTAAGTTGTACAGCACAGTCATTTATATTACATAGTTACATCTTCTGCCTTTATCATCCTCTTTGGTTACTAGTCACATTACATTCCTTATATACATAGTTACTAGCTACATTGGCTCATCTTTCTTACACTATCACTACTCTCTTTTGGTTGTATACCTCTGAACACATTTCCCCTTTCTCTTTACTGCCAGGATCAGCCATCTTGTGCCCTTTTGTATAAGTAGAACTCCCCTTAGTTCTATGGTAAAGCATGCACCCCCCCCTTTTATTAAAGTACAGTTTACATTTACCTTTACCTTGAAACCTTTTACATTTACTTTTGCATCAACCTTTACACAAATAACAATCATAAAACATACCCTATACTCTTTCTCAGTGCTTTTCTCACTCCTCTCAAGGTCCCTGCCTCAGATTGATTAAACAACCTAAGTTCCCATTAGTAGCAGCAGTCTAAGGATTAGTAGAAATATAGCCACACCTCTTTTCTTTTTTTTCTTAGTGAAACCCTTTCCCCTCAGCATTAGTCAAGAAGGGCAGCCTCATCAGCACCTGTAGCTTCAACATCTTCTACTTACTAGATTTGTTGTCTATTTCCCCTTCAAGCTCTTTCCTGATCCTTTAGGAGTTCCACAAGTGGTGTCCCAACAGTGGCCTTATTTCCTTCAGTTTTAATCTTTCAGTCTTAGTTTCCTGCTACTACACCAACTTACAATTTCAAATCAATTCTATCATACCTAATCCCTTCATTCCATTTCTAAGTGCATCACCTATAAATAAAACCCCTAAAAACATATCTTCCTGTTAGTTTCTCTACATATCACTTCCTTGTCTCTCCACTTACTTTCCAACATGTCCAGCCCTCAACAATCCCCTGCCCTGAACATCACCAACAACCTGGAACCTAGTATCACCAACAACCCCAATACCTCTAGGCCTGTTGCTCCATTCCAACTGGCCAACCCTGGCTCATTCCCCCACTACAGAAATAACCCTGCAAACTCAGAAAGCTCCCATTTGGAAGGATCCAGGCATCAGTCCCCAACCCAGCAAGCCTCAGACAGAATGAACACCCACTTTTTGGAAAGAGAAGCTGTAATGCCCAAGTACCAAGGACCAACCAAGGCTGTCAAGATTAAACCATTGGACAAGGAACTATACTTTGATGGAACCAATATGCCTGTGGAGAAGTTCATCAAAAGGTATGAGAATGCTGGATCAGCTGATGGAGCTTCCTCTAGGGACCTGGCCATGCAAATTATTTCTTTTCTCAAAGGGATGGACTTAAAGGATGAAGTAGAGGAGATGACTGGCCATGAGGACTTGGATTGGGAGGTCTTGAAGAAACAACTCTTGGACAGATATGGATCACCTCTTCCCCTGGTGAAGTATACCAAGCAAGACCTAAAGAAGCTCAACTACTCTACCATCCAAGCTGGAGGAATCAAGACCCTGGAGGAATTCAAAACATTCAGGACTAAGTATGAGGTAATAACTAACTATCTTTTTAGAATGGGACAGACATCACATGTGGAGGAATCTAGGGAAATATTATTGGACTCACTCAGCCCAGAATTGGAATCTTCAGTCACCAAGGAACTCATCAGGGACAACAAGATGCTAGCCTCAAAGGATGGAGGTGATATTCTTCCAAATACCCAGGTCCTGGTCACCTACATACACAGGGAGGTTCAGTCAGCTTCAGTAATGGAAAGAAGGAAGACATCCAGGAAAGATATCAGTCAGGAACCAATCAACACACCTTCCATAGTTCCACCAGTTCAACTCCCACCTGTATACAAATCCCCAGCTCAAACCACCTCTAATTCCACAGATCAGAAACTGGACTCCCTCATTAAGCAATTTGCAGCTCTCACTGCTGGAAAATCTGCCCCACCTCATTTTTCTGGAAATCCTTCTGGACAAGCATATGGACCAAGGAACCCAGACTTCAAGTGCTTCTACTGCTTCCAACCAACCCACAAAATCACCAGATGCAGTCTCTTAACCTATGATGAATCAGCTGGATCAGTTCTCAAGGATGGAAGAGGATTCAAACTTCCAGACAGCTCACCAATTCCCTGGGATTCCAGCAGGCCAATCAAATCAGTTGTGGATAAATTTATCAAGGATTCCTCAGAAGCCACTACATCATTTGGATATATATCTTCCTTTGGCCAACTAGAGGAAATGGACCCAGAAATCCAAGGATTCTACGAAGCAGACCTAGGAAAAGGACTAGAGGAAACAAGGACCAAGAGGAAGAATCAGATAAAGGAAAAGAGGACCAAGAAAGACCAGGAAACTCTAATGGACATGGATCAACAGGACTTACTCAGAATGGCTACCTCTTCCCCAGGCCCCAGTTCCAGGTCCCCTTCTAATCCTCAGAATACTAAAGTTAGGTTCCAATCCAGTGAAGAATCAGAAAACCCACCCAAGGAAAAGGCCCCAAGGAAGACTTACTTGGAAAAGACTCTGGCCAAAGAATACCCAGGAATGGAAGAAGAGACAGCAGGAAGGATTATGAAAACTATTGTACCCCTTACAGCAGGAGAAATATGCACCATAGCCCCAGGAGTGGTGGACCACATCAAGAAAAGGATCAGTAACAGAAGAATCCCAGTGGAACCTAATGTATCAGTATACTCAGCAGCAGTGGAAGAAGAGGATGAGGAAGAAAAGGATTCAGTCACACATTATTCCTGCCCACTAGGTTATGTCAAACTCACTATACATGGAAAAACCTTGGAGGCACTTTTGGACACTGGATCAATGGTCAACATCATTCCAGAAAACTTGCCAACCACCTTGGATTATGTATAACAGAAAAAAACCAATGAAGCTCAAAGGAATTGGAGGCCATCACACTGAAATAATTGGAATTTCTGAAAAGGTGGAAGTACTGGTGGGTAGAATAACCAAGTTTGTTCATTTCTGGGTGGCCAGAGGTGGAGTCCAGTTCATAGTTGGAAAGCCCTTTTTAATGGACATATCAGCAACCATCAAATACAATGGACCTAGGGAAGAATCACTCTCAATAATGGAAAAAGGACAAGCTTACTTGGTACCAATCCTCCTCCCCACTCATCACAAATGGGAAACATCTCTTCCAGTCAACATTGTCACCAGGGATTATTTGGACCAAGGGCAGAAATTCCATTTCCCATAGGGGAATGGGACCTGCCAAAACAACCATCAGAAAAATTATGCCCCTTCCTTTTCATAATCTCATATCACCTGTGCAGCAAAACATAAATCAACACAAAAAAAAAAAAAAAAAAAAAAAAATAACAATAAATAAAAAAAACATAAAAAGAAAAGAAAAAGAAAAATCAGTTTCTTGTCTTTTTTTTATTTTATTTTTTATAAAAATAAAAAAAAAAATACATAGAAAAAAAAAAAACAAAACTCACTAGAATAAAAACATTTACATCCTTTTTGTTTACAGGCCATATCTTTTTTTTTCCTCTCATCCTTCTTGGCTCATCAGTATTTTACGGCTTGGTTTTGGCAAACGGCTTGGGTTCGGCGAACGGCTTGGTTTCGACGATTGGCTCGTCCAGACGCGGCGCGGCGCGCTACAGGGCAACCATAAAACCAGGAATATTGAAGAGGAGGAGGATATCATCGATAACGGGCGAGTAGGGGAAGACATGCGAGGTGGGGAACGACGACAATATCGTCAAAGCTTTTTATAAAAAAAAATCAATCCCACATTTTTCGATGCCGGTGAACGACCCAGGAAATACGTTCTATGACTCCTTGGCCTACATTTTTTGACGCCGGTGAACGACCCGGGAATACGTTCTTTTCTTTGGCCTACTACATTTATCGATGCCGGTGCACGACCCGGGCTTCATTCTTTTCTTTTATCTTTCATTTTTATTTTTTTAGTTTTTTCCTTTTTCCTGGTCTTTCCATGGACCGTTCTTCTTATCAGTAAAGAAGAACGGTTCGCTTTTTCATCTCCGAGGTCGTTCTTCAACCCGGAGGGACGTGCCTGCTTTGGAGACGCCGGCGATTCCGCGGATACAGTATCGCCGGGACCCCGCGTCCACTCTCCGCGCGGATTCACCAACTTCATTTCCGGTTGCACCTCTCACCTCGCTGGAAAATCAAGACCATGATTTACCTTTAAAAAAAAAAAAAAAAAAAAAAAAAAAAAATGACCATATTAAAAAAAAAAAAAAACAGACAATATTAAATTTTCTTTTTTGGATACCAGAAAATACAGGAGGCTGGGAAATCCAATCACCAGGAAGACTTAAAAAGGGACCCAGGAGGACAACTATAAAAAAAAAAGGAAAGAAATCATCCCATCCAAAAGGGAAATCCCCCCATCCCCCCATCCATCATCCATCATCCTCATCCTCTTTTATTTTTCCCTCTTCACTCCACTTCCTGATTTCTGGACCACCTCCTGAATTATTATAACTCTTCACTCTCCTTAACCATTAGAGTTTTTTATTGAAACATATATATCTTAAAATTCCCTTTGCATATAACATTACCCCTTTCCATCACTTTCCTTCAGAATCCTTTACCCTTTGATACATATATAAATCTTTTAAAAATCATTACATATTATAGGATACTCATATACATTCACCCTTCTTCTCTTGAATTACCACCCATGACCATTTTACCCTTTCTTTCATCATACATTTAAATACTACATATCATCATTACCCTCTTACCACATCATCAACACCTCTCTTTCTTCTTGCCATTATCCTTACCCTTTCCTCTCTTCCCATATTACCACTACCCCTTTTTCTACATTATCTTCTTGCCATTACCCTTACCCTTTCCTCTCTTCCCATATTACCACCACCCCTTTTCCTACATTACCTTCTTACCATTACTATTGCTCCTCACTCTATTTCCATATTACCACTACCTCTTCTTCTACCTTACCCTTACCCCTTATCTTTCATTACTCTTTTAGTCCTCACTCCATTCCCATATCACCACTACCTCTCTTCAACAACTACCCCATAACATTTAAACCATTACCATTAACCTTTTAATCCATTTCCATATTACCACTACCTCTTTTAGGTTGTACAACCTGGAGGTTGTACAACCTCCTCGACCGGTGTGGTAATCCATACCTTTTCACATACAAACATCAACAACTTACATTTCCTCTCACATATACTTCATTGTTATTACATAATCAGCTTCTACATACAAAACTACCCCTAGTCACTCACTCAAAGTACCCCTGATTTCCCTTTGGTTCAGAAGTTATTGGCATTCTTAGAATATTACCACTTATAACCACATAACTTTACCAATACTACAACCCCATAGGATATTATACAAGGTATTGATTTATAAATATACAGTACATAAATAAAACACAGAGATTACATACTTTTCTTTAGTTTATATCTTCTTTGGTATTAAGTTGTACAGCACAGTCATTTATATTACATAGTTACATCTTCTGCCTTTATCATCCTCTTTGGTTACTAGTCACATTACATTCCTTATATACATAGTTACTAGCTACATTGGCTCATCTTTCTTACACTATCACTACTCTCTTTTGGTTGTATACCTCTGAACACATTTCCCCTTTCTCTTTACTGCCAGGATCAGCCATCTTGTGCCCTTTTGTATAAGTAGAACTCCCCTTAGTTCTATGGTAAAAGCATGCACCCCCCCCTTTTATTAAAGTACAGTTTACATTTACCTTTACCTTGAAACCTTTTACATTTACTTTTGCATCAACCTTTACACAAATAACAATCATAACACATACCCTATACTCTTTCTCAGTGCTTTTCTCACTCCTCTCAAGGTCCCTGCCTCAGATTGATTAAACAACCTAAGTTCCCATTAGTAGCAGCAGTCTAAGGATTAGTAGAAATATAGCCACACCTCTTTTCTTTCTTTTTCTTAGTGAAACCCTTTCCCCTCAGCATTAGTCAAGAAGGGCAGCCTCATCAGCACCTGTAGCTTCAACATCTTCTACTTACTAGATTTGTTGTCTATTTCCCCTTCAAGCTCTTTCCTGATCCTTTAGGAGTTCCACACCGGGACGGAATCCCTCCGGCCGAGGAGGTTGTACAGCCTCCTCAACCGGAGGGAATCCCTCCGGCCGAGGAGGTTGTACAACCTCCTTGACTGGAGGGATCCCTCCGGTCGAGGAGGTTGTACAACCCCCTTGACTGGAGGGAATCCCTCCGGTAGAGGAGGTTGTACAACCTCCTCGACCGGGAGGGAATCCCTCCGGCCGAGGAGGTTGTACAACCTCCTCGACTGGAGGGATCCCTCCGGTCGAGGAGGCTGTATACCCTCCTCGACCGGGAGGGATTCCCTCCGGTCGAGGAGGCTGTATACCCTCCTCGACCGGGAGGGAATCCCTCCGGTCGAGGAGGGTATACAGCCTCCTCGACCGGGAGGGATTCCCTCCCGGTCAAGGAGGGTAAACAGCCTCCTCGACCGGGAGGGATCCCTCCCGGTCGAGGGGCTTGCAGTCCTCCCCGGCAGGCGTGCGGCTGCACGCCCTTCCTCGGGGGTGTCGCACGCCTGTAGATGGGCGTGCAAACTGCACGCCCATCTACAGGCGTGCCCACGCCCAAGGATGGGCGTGCAGCCCGCACGCTGATAAAAAAAAGGCGTGCGGGCAACACGCCTTTTTATTTATTGGCGTGCGATGGGCGTGGGCGTGCGCCCATCGGCGTGCATTTATCAATGCCCGGAATTAATATATAAGTAATTATTGCATAATTATTATACTTTACATAAAGATTTACCTTTATTTATGTGTAATTTTATACTATAAATTACCATGGGTTAATCTTGGATCTTCCAGGATTTTCAAGAAGAAAACTATGCCAATAAATGGTTCTTTATCCACTTATTGCATGTTTGAAAATTAATTTTCCAAAGATTTTCAGTAATTAAATTATAACTTAATTTTAGTAAAAAATAGATTTAATTTAAATAAATGATTTTTATTGAATGTGGTCATGAGTGTGGATTGAACTCAGGTCCTTATGTCAATAACATTTATTACTGAGCCAGTCTCTAACTGTTAGACTATTGTACCATTTGAAAAAATGGGAGGTCTGATTTCCATTTTGTTCAGACTATAAATAATAATAATAATAATAATAATAATAAAGAATAATAATAATTATTCAAGATTGCAGTTTCAAGTATTACATGTTACATAATACATGTAATATCTTGGTGGCTGACAAATTCACTGGTTCTAATTGTGGATTTGGTCATATTATATACCCCCTTTTGTGTCAATTAATAATTCAGAATCTAGTTAACCATGTGAGGGTTTAGCCAAGGATGCATTTTGAGTATTCAATATGTCAGCTTGCTACTAGTTCAGAGACAACCTGACTAGAACAAAATAATAATAATAAATTAATTAATAAAAATACATATGAAAGAGACATTATTACATAAGTAATAATGCAGATCAAGTATAATAAACTTAAGAAAAATAATAATAATACTTTAGAATATATACATTATTACATAGTAATAATGTAATAAACAAATATAATAAATTAATTAATATTAAAATAAATAATAACTCATTAACCTATGAGATAAGTGGAAATAATGTTACATATTCTGATAGATCACTTAAAATAACCCAGGGTACCTCAGCCAAAGTATCCTAAAAAACTTACTCCTTCTATTAATAAAATTAACTTAAAGAATACTCCTACTAAGTGCTAAAAAGTAGTTACTAGGTATAAACATATGTAGTATGAGAGTATTCTAATATTTAGAAGTCCTTAAAATACGGGATAATAACTTAAATAAACTATGTAATTATCCTTTAAACATATAAATGAAATATTAAACAACATTGACATAAATATCACACTGTTTATGGTCTTTTGTTTATTGTTAACTCATACAAATAAATACTGTATAAATTAACCAATATCATAATAGGGGGTATCAAATATGACCAAATTCACCATTATCTAATCAACTGGTTTTGAAAATCCACCATTTTTAAAAACCATTGATATCTATATAAAATGGTTCAGAATTCTCAAAAGTGAAATTTTGTTGAAAAGCCTAATTCACTGGTTTTAATTGTGGATTTTGTCATATTTGATACCCCCTAATACATGAAAGACAAAAAACAGGGGAAAAGGAAAACATTAGATAACTTCAAATGAGTCAAAAGAAACTTGTACAATTAAAATAAATGACAAGATCTTTTAAATCACGGAAAAGAATAAATGCTGACACTTTTCCCAGGATAGTTGCTTGTCAAATAATTACATGGAGAGCTGGAAAAGCGCCCATCATGCAATTATGAAAAGTATTCTCATGGTACAGAACTTTATATATGAAATAACCAAATTAAATAGAAATAAGCATTTGCACCATAATTTGATTATTTGTTTTAAATACTTATTGATCAATCAAGTTAGTTGTTAGTCTTCTCCAATTGACTGGTTCTTATATCAAATCTAACAGTTATAAGTATTTTTTTTATCCTTTGTGCATAGTTTGAACACTATAGATAGAATAAAATACTTGATTATTGTGAGCCTGGGTCTCTAAAGTGACAACAGGACACAAGGTTTGGGGGGCACTACTGGTTGTCTTTCAAGGATAAGAGATACAACTAGTAGAGAAAAGAAGAAGATAAAAGGGGAAAGGGAATTAATTGATCTTTTATTGTTTGTTTTTTTGTTTAGAGTGCTCTTATGAAGATCAATGAGCTCAACCTGGAAAAGTTGGCTAAGCTGTGCCAGAGTCTTTAGAAGTGCAACAGCCTCCTCACACACTAAGGAAACAGTTGAGGGAAAACAGAATTAGTAAACTAATCTTCCCTGATTTTTGGACTTGTAGTCAAGGTTCTAAGAGGGTAACCTGTTGAAGAATTGATCTGATCTCTTGATTGAAGGAGGAAGGAAAAGGGAAGAGGGGAAGGATAAGGGGAAGACAGAGAAGGACTACTGTCAGAGAAACAATGTTCAACAAGGAGACTGACTGAAAATGCTTGAAGTCCTGGGTGACAGAGGCCTTTTGTTGGGTAGAGTGGTGAGCTGTAACTTGCTGAATCCTTGGATGTCTGAGTTGGTGGTTCTGGGTGTCTTGAGGTTGTGTATCCTCCCTGCAATGGAGGATCCACCAAATTTAAAAATTTTCAAGGTTTGATTATGTAATCTTACATGTAGATGTGGTTGGCTAGGCTTGTTTCACTTGCTCAACCAGTTGTGGCGTAGAATTATTTATTTAATTACTCTATGAAGGAGTTGAGCAATTACAAATATTTCAGTGAACACTATGGTCAAAATTTCATGAGGAAACAGAATTTGAAGTCAGAATAATGATTAAGATTAATGATAAAAAGACATGAGGCTATTGTTCATTATTTATTGGGAGACAAGGGAATAAGGTAAGCTTTAGGTCAGCTGTGATGACTCTAAGGCTGACAATTATTCAGATAACCATGCAGAAAAGTGCAAGTACCTGGATTTTTGATAGATATGAAGCCAGTGTTTCATACACATAGCTTAAGCCCTGGTTGCCTGTTTTTAGAGGTGAATTTGCTCATATTTGATAACACCTAATATAATAAAACAAATGCTTGGTATACAAGATCCCTCATGATGAAGAAAAATTGTGTTTTGAAATTGAAATTCTCAAAATATGAATTTCTATTTGCACTCAAATAACTTCCTGTGACTTTGAATTATATGTTTAATAATAGATTCATTGTTTTCAAGTTTCTTTTTAATCAGTTCTGTCACATCTGCAATATTTCCAGAACCACCTGCCACATTTTGTTGTGCTATGTATCTCTCAATTTGATCTATCAACTTTTTATCAGAATTGATAACTTTGGATGTGTATAGATATCTGGGAATATCTGTGAGAGGGATATCCTGGTGGGTTGAATTTTCAGCTCCCAGTGGGAATTCTTCCTGGTTTCTACCAATTATGAAATTTGAAATTTGCCTGTATTCATTTGAATCAACTGGGTTACATATGTAAAACCAATGATCTTCCTTCAGTTTTGAAATTTTCTTATTAAGTCTTGTTTTACCTGGAATTTCTTTCTTGATATGAGTCATAGCTGCATAGAATCTGGAAATAATTGCACGTGTAAAACTATAAAATACACCAACTTTCTCTTCAAACAATCTGACTTTCTGAAAGGATTCTGTTTTCTGGTAGTCTTCAAGGAATTTAGTGGATGTGTTCCTAGATTGGTAGCGCAAAATTATTCTAAGAATGTCATAGAATATTTTGAAAGTTACAGATATTTCACAAGATTTGACAAAATCAAAGTCCTCAGACTTTGTAGCTATAAATTCTAACAGTTCCTCCAAGACAGCCTGAGATTCTGGTGATTGCCTCTCAGGTGATATCCTTTGAACAAATTTTCTAGCAGTTCCAAGTAGAACTCTGCAATCATCATTCATATTATAGCCTAGTTCCATTCTTTCCAAATCTGAATTATCAATCTGCATCTCAACCAATTTGAGCTCAATTTTTTCCCATCCTTCATTGTCCAAAACTTTCCAGAAACAAATTTTATATTATTTTGAGTGGTTGAACAAATTCTTCATCAGTTCAAAAATGGATTATATCTGAACTCACATTTTGATATGTTAAAAACCTTTTGGAAAAATGGTGCCTCATTGAGGCTCAGCTTGTGATCAAATATGAACATGCGGACAGAAAGATCTGTTGGGTCAAAGTGGTCACTGATGTAGTCTGAGATGAACTCTCCATTTGTTTTTTTCAAGAAAACCCTGATGCTTTCTTCAGATATAATCCCAAGCTTTTGTGAATCAACCAAGAAATCTAATGCAATATGCCTCCAGAAATAGATGAATGATTGACATTCTCTAGTGTGTGTTGATGATTCCAAAACATGTCTGAAATTTCCAGCATCTGCAAAGGAAGAAATCCATTCTGGATCTAACTTCTCAAAGATAAATAAAACAGTGTCTTCATTTAGAACTCCTGACCCTTCATAGCCTATTTTTTCTAGCTGCCAAATTCTTTTGAATACTAAGTTTTTGATTCCATGGATTGCAGCATTTAATTTATTATCCATTTCTGGAGCATAATCATGTGTATCTGATACCTCCAAGTAATTGGATCTCCATTTTTTGATATTATCACGAGTCTTCAAGTAAAATTCCCAGACTTCTTTCCCTGGTGCTGAATTTTTTCAAGAACAATTATCTCATTTGTTGCACCTTCCCATATTTCAAAGCAGGCAAGACTTACCACTTTTAATAAAAATCCCAGTTTTTTCAAGATCTAAATGGAAATCAAAATCAATTATCATAATCCAAGAGCTGTATATAACTTTTTATGTGAATTTTTTCTCATACACAGAGCAGTTGATGAAGAGACTATAGCTTTTTCATGTGCAATATTATGCAAGTCATATTCTGATTTTTTTGGATCTCCAGAAAATACCCCATTGGCAGTAATCTGGTGAGGATGATTACCTAAATGATTTGGGCATTGATATTTGCACGCCCATCGGCGCACGCCCACGCCAAACGCACGCCGATAAAAAACAAGGCGTGTGCCCCGCACGCCTTTTTTTTAATCGGCGTGCGGGCTGCACGCCCATCCTCAGGGCGTGGGCACGCCTGTAGATGGGCGTGCGTGCTGCACGCCCATCTACAGGCGTGCGACACTGCAGGCGTGCAGTCGCACGCCCTCTTCAGAAACAGGCGTGCGGCTCGCCCGCCCCTTCAGAAAAGGGCGTGTGGGTCGCACGCCCTTTTTATGTGTATAGGCAGGGGCGTGCCCCCTGCCTATACACATAAAAAGGGCGTGCGACCCACACGCCCTTTTTATGTGTATAGGCAGGGGGCACGCCCCTGCCTATACACATAGATCGGCGGACCGCCGACCTATGTATATAGGAAGGGCGTGCCCCTTCCTATATACATAGAATCGGCGTGCCGACTGCACGCCGATTCTATGTATATAGGAAGGGGCACGCCCCTTTCTATATACATGCTGATGTCATGCGTACAAAACATTGTACGCATGACATCAGCATGCCCCCACCTGCCCCCTCCCCCCCTCCCCCCCAGCGGATTTCAACCGCAACCACCACCTCGCTCAATCGATCAAACGATCACTCCCCCCTCCCTCCTCACAGCCAGCCCTCCACACCAACCCCCCAGACGAGCCGAGCCGACCCACCCAACCCGATCCAAGCGAGCCAGCCAACCAACCCGACACGGAACAACCGGACGAACCCCTAAGTGGGTATTTTTCCTTTTGTTCCCCCGTGCCCCCCCGTGCCCCCCGTGCCCCCGTGCCCCCGTAAGATCAAATAAAAAATCAGAAAAAATAAAATAAAATAAAAATAAAAATAAAATAAAAACAAAATAAAAATAAAAATAAAATAAAAATAAAATAAAGTAAAATAAAAATAAAATAAAAATAAAATAAAATAAAACAAGAAAAAAACAAGAAAAAAAAACAAAAAAAAACAAAAAAAAAAGATAATGATCATAACAAAAACTAAGAATTTGATCAGGGCCCATTAGGCCCTGTATTGACAGTGGGACAAGCCCCAAAGGGCCTAGTAAAGGGGCCAACAGGGCCCACTATGACTGGCCAAAAGGAGCCAACTGTATGACTGGCCAAAAGGAGCCAACTGTGCCCTTCCCAGCCGCCCAAGTTTGACATGTTAGGCCAAAGGTCCCCTTTATATCTCCACATAGGTATCCAAGGGCCCCATTCCCCTTGTCCAAGCCCCGGACGGGCACACCAGCACTTGATGTTCTTCCACTCAGATCCAATCAATCTCTCCACATCTTCATTATTATTATTTTCATGCCAGCTGATTATTTCTTCTTGTTCCTCTGAACGCACAGATATCAGCAAGTATTCTTCGCATCAACTTTTATTACCCTCCAGCAGTGTAAGTGCATGTCTATCAAAGTAGATATCATCCAAAATTACTCACTTTGGCCGTTATTTACAGCAGAAAATGTCTCAGCCAGGCCAAAACTCCTCCTACTACCACGTATCTCCCAACCCATATGGCGTCCACAATCAGCCGCACCCCCAATACCCTAATGCAATAATGCATGCCAGTGGTCAGCCTAATGTCACCCAGTCTCACTTGGCACAACATGTATGTAAACACTTCCCAATGCTTCTACTTAAATAACTGGCTCACACAGTCCTTCCTCCTGCCTCCATCAGCCGCAACCACCAGTCCCATTTGGGCAACCCCCTTGGTTCCATGCCCCATCCAACTCCACCATCCCTCCTCAAACGTCTGATCAATTCCCCAGCTTCCCCAATTACCTA
This sequence comes from Puccinia hordei, assembly GCA_007896445.1. Taxonomy (NCBI): domain Eukaryota; kingdom Fungi; phylum Basidiomycota; class Pucciniomycetes; order Pucciniales; family Pucciniaceae; genus Puccinia; species Puccinia hordei. The sequence goes on from RDRW01000490.1 coordinate 112,355, forward strand.
CACAATGCTGCCGCATCCTCAATACCCCCAATCACACATAATCCCACAAACCAACACCCCAGCTTCACCAACCATGGCCACCCTGCATACCCGTCAAACTCAATGGCCTTTCCAATTCCAAATCACGGGCAACCTGCACCCCATATGGGCCACCAAATACCATCTTTCAACCCATACAACAACCTTCCCCCCCACCAATCATCCCAAACGGCCTCCTATAACAATAGTACAGCCTTTCCTCACATTCCAGTCACCGGCCAACTCAATCCAAACTTTCCAAACTACACCAATCCAGCAATCCCCCTGCACCAGACGTCCAACATTCCTCCCACCCACCAACCCAATCAACCAACCTCCTATACATTACAGCAGGAAATGTACTCCAACAACTGGAATGCCCCCCAACCAATCCAACACCCGCCATCAATACCCAGCAACCTGTCTGCATCAATACCCAGCAACCCGTCCGTCAACCAGCCCACATACTACTGGGACAACAACACCAACCAATCCGCTGTCGAAATCAATTCTCTGCTTGACTCTTTAAGTCCGCCTGCCCCATCCGCGCAACTACCTACATCAATTGATCCACTGGCTTCCTTGGTTTTCCCTCAAATGACTGACAATACTGCTCAAGGTAGGTCTAACTTTCTCTTGTAATGTATATTTATTGAGAGCTGACAAACTGTAAATCATCAGCTTTTCCCCCTGATTTCCTGCCTTCTGCAAATGACCTGCCTGCTCCCTCTTTTCCCACCCAAACCAATGAGGATCAAGCTCAAGGTGGGTCTTAGTTTCTCTGGTAAAGTTGCTTTATTGGGAGCTGACTATTTATTGATGAATCAGGTGGTTCCAACTCTACAACATCTGTGGTACCGTCTGCAGTCCTGGCTCCTGCAAGAACCGCCCAGGAAATGTCTGTTCCCTCCCCAATCCCCCTGGAAATGTCTGTTCCCTCTCCAATGACTGAGGAAAATCCCCAAGGTGATTGTAGATTTCACTCAGAAAAGTCCTTTGCGGTGTTCTTACCAATGTTTTATTGTACAGATCCCAGTGCATCTGCGCACCACACCAATGACTTGTTGATGGCCCCAAATCTCCCGGATGGAAATGCTTTGCCCAAAGCCCTACTGACCAGTGAGGATGTCAGATTGTTTGACTACTCTGTGGGAGGTCAGTGCCTCATTGATTTATCATACTGTTTCCAATGGATGCTCATGGGAATTAATTTCGTAGAGCCAATGGACCCTCCACCTGAATACCTGTTCACCTGTGTTGACGATCTGAAGAAATTTGTGTCCACATGGGCCACCGAGCATGGTTATCGGCTGGCAGTCTCAAAATCCAAGGCGGGGAAGAACATTTACCTTGCCTGCTCACTGGCTGGAGAAGACACTACCACCGTGGACTCCTGTCGGGCTCGTGAATCACGTAATAAGCGAGTTGGATGCGCCTTCAAGATTTCGGGCCACTGTTCATGTGCCAAGAACCGTGAAAACGACTATTGGGATCTCCGCAGCAAGACTGTCCCTCACAACCACAATGTCATCCAGCACAAGTACGAGGCCATCCACAAGACACTTGGGGCAGAGGGCCAAGCAGAGGTGGCTCGACTGGCCTCTCTTGGTTTGCAACCACAGGCAATTGCCCGGCAGCTGAGTACGACTGAGGGACGCTTTGTCACAAACAGGACAATTTACAACACAAAAGCAGCGCAGAAGATACAGCGGAGGGCCGGCGACACCCCCATCAACCATCTTCTACGATGCCTCAAAGGCTCCAACTGGGTTCACGATGAAGTTTACGATGATGACGGAAAGCTCCTCTACCTATGGTTTGCGCACCCTGGATCAATGTTACTTGCTCGCAAGTTCCATCATGTGGTTAATATTGACTGCACCTACAAGACCAACCTCTGCAAGTACCCCTTACTGCATGTTGTTGGCCAGACCTGCACGAACAGCTCGTTCTCAATTGGATTTTGTCTCATGAGGAATGAGAAAAATGCGGCATACTCTTGGGCTCTGAATAAGTTGAAGTGAGTGTGGTGATTGTCTTTTTTAGTATGAGATTGATAATCTGATGGTAATTTTACATACACCTATCAATTCTTGCAGGTCGGTATGGGAACCAGAGAGCTCTCCAAAGGTCTTTGTGACGGACAAAGAGGTGGCTCTCCGAAATGCAATTGCGGAGCACTTCCCAAATGCAACCTCCAACCTATGCGCCTGGCACATTGATCGGAACATTGTCACCAACTGCAAACAGGCTTTTGCATCCGAAGGCAGACGAATGGACAAATTTCATGAAGCTATGGCACGAGGTTACATACGCACCGGACGAACCCTCATTCGACACAGCTTGGGGAAAGCTTCAGGTGGACCTCAGGGAACGAGCAAATGTTCTGGAATACCTTCAGAACCATGTTCTGCCCTGTCGCAAACAATTCATGGCTGCATGGGCTGGGAAAACCCCGCACTTGGGGAATCTGACGTCATCTAGAGGTGAATCAGCTCATAGCTGGCTCAAAACATACGTGACATCTGGCAAGATCGACTTTGCTACGCTCTTCCTGACCATTTCATCAGCTGTGGACCGGCAACTGGACGAAGCACAGGTCACCATTGGCCATGAAAGGATCAAAGGGCTATCCGGACTCCCAAATGTTTTCAAGCCTCTTCACACCAAGATCTCAACCCATGCCCTCAAATTGGCAATCGGAGAGTACAATAAGTACTTGAAAATGAAGAAGGCCAAACGTGATGATCCGGTCAGGCAGTGTACGGGGAACTTCAATGCGGGAATGGGGGTCCCATGTGCACACTTGATTGAAAAGTTGCTTGAAGAGAAGGGTGATGTGGAACCAGCAGACTTTCATCCCCAGTGGCAATTGTGTTACAACCCTGATGGACCAGTCAGTGTATAAATCTGCCCCCTCCTCCATAACCCATTGGCTAATCCTGTTTGACCTTGCTTAAATTACAGAACCTTGATGAGGAGCCGTATAACTTTGACGATGATTTTGAGGCGCTAAAGCAGGAGATCTTGGAATCTCACCCCTCCACAGCTTTGCCGGCACTGATGAAGAATTTCCGTCGAGTTGTTGCAAACACACATGTGGTCCCACTGATTGAGCCAGACCCCATCAGACAAAAATCCAAACCAAATCAACCTTGGAAGAAGAAGAATGGAAGCCGCCGTGTGCAAACCCGAGATCCTACTCAGGCAGAAATCGTGGAGTCTCAGATTGAAAAGGCACAGACAGCCAAAGGGAAACAGCGCGCAAGGACCAGTCAGAATCAAGCGGGCCGGAGAAGGACAGACGAGTTGCAACAAGATAGCAGCTCATCAATGGAAGACCCTGATGAGCTGCCCACCTTGGCCAGACTGACCGCCCCAAAACCCCGAGGCCGACCAAGAAAGGCTCCTGATCCCGCAACATCTTCTGAAGAAGAAAATGAGAGCCCACCGTGTGTGGCCAAGCGACGAGGCCGACCTCCAAAGTCTCAGCTACCATCTACGTATGCAGCCAACAAAGACTACCAACCAGGCCGCACGTCACATAAGCGGAAAGCAAGTCCCCCCACTTCCGACCGGCCCAAGTCCCAACGCCGTATGGAAGAAAAGCCCTCAGTATCATCTGCAATGAGTCAGATGTCTTTGGCAAAAGGGAGCTCCGCAGAAGGCAGTCATTCTGGGTCATCTAGTGGAGTACCAGACTCATCCATTGATCAATCTGATGGCAGTGATGGAGATCCCTTTGGGTCTGAAGGAGATGCATGTGAATTTGCAGAGGACAATCCAATTGATATTCCTCTTGCCGGGACTTCAATGTCAACTTCCCTGGTAAGCCCCTTTAATCAAACCAACAAGATTCTCCTAATAGTGATCCGCCTAATTGTTCTGTTGTATTTTTGCAAATCAGGATGCTATTCCTATGTCCCATATGGAAGGTGATTATCAGGCCAGTGACCCCCCCAGGCCACCAACTTTGGAGGTAAATTCAAGGGTTAGGATGAGCCCATTCAATGAGTCAACATTATAACTGATTGGCTTTTCTGGTTGAATTCAGGATGAAAGTATGGTTGTAAAAAGTGGTCCCACCTTAGGGACACTGGCTCAAGCCTCTAAAGAGGTTATGTCTGATAAATCAGTAAGTGAACATAGTGTGAATTCATGATGATTACTCATGAGAGCAAAGCAATTTACTCACACTCTTGTGCTTATGCTGAATTTGCCCTCATCTCCCCCAGGTTGAGGAGTTACCTCCTTGGGTCATTAAGTATGTCCAATCAAGTTATAACCCAAAAGGCGATGGCAACTGTGGGTATTCTTGTGTGGCACATGCATTGGCTGCTGAAAAACCCGAGGGCCCGTATGCTAGAGACAATGGGTGGTATCAAGTGCGATTGGACATGTTACACGAGCTGGAGATCAACAGGGCACTTTGGACGAGGAAGCTAGGTGGACCAGATATGTTCGAGAAGACCTACGACAGCATTTGCGTGGAGAATCCCAAGGGACCAGTGCCCACTTCCAAGTGGATGGGCAGGCTTGATGGTGGTCCTATTCTGGCTAATGCATACAATAGGCCAGTGGTGTTCCTCACAAACGACCGAGCAGCTGGCTGCATGACGTTTCTCCCTTCAACTGTTGCACCCGACCCCAAACCAGCAAGCCCAATCTACCTTGCACTAATTAACGGGAATCACTGGATACATGTTATAGTCAAGCGTGGCCTAGTACCTTTCCCTCCACCGTCCATACCTAGATCATTTCCAAAGAGCCAAGCTGCTGGTTGGTTGAGCATCATTGAACCAGCCACACTTCTTTACTCCAAAACTTGCAAGCCAATGTAACACCCCTCCTCTGATTTGTAATTACTATATTAAATTTGTTTCCATAAATCAAAGTAGAGTAATGGCTGTCAACATTACTCCTGAATATTGTCAGCCTCCTTGATGCCAACAACAAGTCTTTCTAGCTACAAGTGGTGCAAGGATACAAGGAAAGAGTGATATTACTCTGGGTAAGGTTTTAAGGTTATAATTCCCAAATAAAACGGGGGAATTGTGACGTAAACTTTAGAGGAAAAATAGGAAAAATAAGGTAATAATTATATTAAATAAATTTAATATAATAGGGGCCTGATAAATCAGGGGTGGTTTAAATCTCTCTCAGGTGCTTGCAAATAAATTGCAGAGGATTTAAGTGCCTGGAACACTGGCCTGTTGACACAGGGGTGGCTTAATACCAGGAAAGGTAAGTGGGGAATATCTCCAAGAAAAGGGTTATTACTTACTAGTAATAAACCTTGAGGGATCTTGGCCATATTCAGGGTGAAACTGGACAGTTTTGGGCGCTTTGATGGGTGGATGGTGGAGCTGGATGGTCACTGTAGAGTTGTTGGGGAAGACAGGGCTAATAACTACTAATACGCTTACCCTGTTTTAAAAAGTTGTATATCTAATAATACATGGGTAAGGTTGTTGGTGGGTATAAAAAAGCATGAGGAGCTTTATTTGGGCGGTTGAAGACCTCCTTAAATAGTCTTGAGATCCCTCTGGGGACCCTGTAGGTATTATTGGCCAACTCGTGGGATATTTGGACCACATTTTGGCCATTTTTGCTTTCTTGGTGACGCGTCAGCAGCCCCTGCTTTGAATCCACGTAACCAATTGATTTTATTAGTTTATTTATTTATTTATTTTGACTTCCAGTCTGTAGTACATTAGTACTGGTTGTTATAGATTAATACTAGTGGCTTATTTGTATTTTATAATAAGCCGCAGTTTTATTTGTACTGTTTGTTCAGTCAATATAATTTTATTTATATGTCTAAATAATAATACAATCTGGTATAATCATTTATTTAGTCGCCATTAATCTTCATTACATGTGTAACTTATGTAATGAAGTTAATTGGGCGTGTTTTTTGTTACTTTGGGTGTACCTTGGATGACTTTGCAGTCCGCGTGCCAAGCTGAGAGCCTGTAAGGGGCCTGATGCTTGCGCGGGGGCTTATATTCCAACTTTGGCGCGGGCTTTCAGTCACACGGGTTGAACTTCAAGGTATGCGGACTGCAGTGCACAGGGTTTGAGTACAACACATTGTATTTATACTATCTCCCCTAATTTACACAACACCTCATTTCCGTGACTGGAAATTGGGGGTAAGCATATGTATATGAGTATGTAAGCATAAAGTTAGGTAATCATACTTTTAACTGATCATTAATTCAATTTTCAGTTATTAGTATCATATCATATGTATAATAATAAGTTTTAGTTGCACACCAAGACTGACACCTATAATGTAGGAAATAGATAAACCAAAAGGCAAATAATGTATCATTTGGATGGAAGTGATCAATAGAACATGCAACATGTAGAGCTGGAGACACAGGATAGGATTTAAATACCATACAAGTCAGAAGTGATAGTTGGACAAAGCTATTTCTATATCTTGAGAAAAAATGTGGAGTAGGTGGTGAGTAGCAAAGTAGTGGTGAAATTCTTTGTAGGTTCTTTCCCAATCCACTTGGGGGAGTCCATTCTCACCAATCTTGTCAAAGCCCATAGCACACAAGAAGTCCAGAAAATATATACGAAGATTGTCTAAAGTTTGGTGGGGCATTGGGAGAGTAATACCACCATCCACCTTTTGTTTAAGGACTTTGGCCCCAAATTCTAGCAAGGCTGAAGCGTTGGCATTGCTGGCAGTCTGTCTGTTGAATGTGAAGACTGATGTTGGACCAAAAACGAGCAGACCAGCTAGCATCTGGATCTGAGAGGGTGTATTCCTTGTGGAGCACTCATCCGTCCTTGTATGCTTTGGACGTGGCCGGGTAAAGTCGGATAAGCTGCAGATATACGCCAGAGCTGACATTGCCCCCACCAGGTGCTGTGACACAAGCATGAGGCCGCCAAGGTTTGGTGAATTGGCATCGAATGTCCCCAGGTTCTCGTAGGTTTGTTGGAAGCCCCAGTGAGCAGAGTGGACCTTTGTTGTATCTAGTGGAAGGGGTTCCCATTGGGCGCCCTGCTGTTCGAGATGACGAAAAGCCCAGCATTGATGTAAAGCAGATTTGAGTCGGAGGTATGCCGTGTCAGGAGGAGAGATGAATGATGCCATGTTTGAGGCCAGTGTGTGTACCTGAGTTTGGTTGGTTATTGTCTTGCTTTTGTTGGCCCGGACAACTTCAATCTGATCCATGTTGATCATGTCATGAGTGATCAGAGACATTGAAGTAGCAGGGTGGAGGATTTTTTCTTAACCGCACCACAAAAATTGGTCAGTGTCATTTTTAAATAAATAGATAGTAACTAGGAGAATTACCTGATTTGCAAGCAGCCAGAGTTATTGTAACGTCCCGCCACACTCTTTCCTTGAAATTGTGGTCCATTGGGCCATGACGAGAGAGCATATGGGGGAGGTGATTGAGGACATAGGCGATGTTCTTTATCATCTTCTCAGCTGATGTGAGGGACCATGCAATGCCACGCGCCAAATCGTTGTTCAAGTTTTCTACCACTGATCTTGGAAGCAGTGGGCCTGGTAAAAATAGTTCCACAGCTGCAACAGACAGACAGACATGAGTTTGAGAAGTGTTTAATGTTTAGAGGAGAGGGGGATGACTCACATGCATCCCGTGTGGACCTTGCAGGGCGAGGAGGGCCTGTTGACCTCTTGCTGGGGTTTGAACTGGAGCTTGGCAATGAACTGGAACTGTGCACTGCACTAGTGGTTGCGGTGCGGGAGAACTTCATGCCTTTCAAGTGTTTGGCCGTTAGGACAGTTGGGTGAGGAGTGAATAGGTGGCTTGGGAAGTTTGGGCCGGTTTCCCTTGGGTCGATACGCACAATCTGTTGATGAGAGGTAGAGGAGCCCTGTTGAGGGACTGGGCTTCCACCACATGAGGGAGGATTGTCTGGACTTGGGGTGTGATGCCGGGATTTTTTGGATGTAGGATCATTGGACGTAGGATCAACAAATATTGCAGTTGGATAGCGGTAGCGAGCCCGGCGTGGGTGACTTTCAACGATAGTGGAATGTGGGTGTGGGGCTGCACAATGGTTGTACGGCAAAGAGTCTTGTGAGGCTGGAGGGTTGATTCCCAATTCTTCAGGGTCGGTTTCCCCCTCGGCATCCGGGTCGTTTATATTGTCATCACGGTTTTGTGATAAGTTATGCAAGGCTCGTTTGGCATTTTGGGATTCCATGGCGGTAGTTATACCATCAAGGAAAGCCTCATTAGAGGTGGTGAGAAAGGTGCTTTCGCCTTTGCTGTTGCGCCTGGGTGTTCTTATTGGGTAGATGGGGCCATATGCCGGGTTCATAACGTTGGGCAAGCCGTTGTCAAATGGAGCGGGTTCGTTGTCCCATTGAGCTGGTATGTTGTTAATTCGAGTGGGTTCTGGTGTGCGATGAAGTGTTGGTGCCGCATTGTTTGCTGAGAGAAAATCTGACAGTTGTGGAGCGGTTGTTTGAGGTGGTGGGAGGTCTTTGGGAAGATCAGGAAACCAAGGAATGAATCGGTTGAGGTTAGGAGGTGGTTGGTTGACGTTAGGAGTGGAATGTAGGATGGTTTGGCTAGCTGGGGGGTCAAACGTGTTTGTTGGAGCTGGGCGAGTTGAGGACTCATGACCCTCATCGTCTGACTGCTCGTATTCGGCTTTTATTTTGTTGGCAAGAACTTCCAGATACTTGTATTCCTCGGGACTGCATGCGGGATGCTGAGCAAGCTCAGTGCATTTTTGCCAGAAGTCCAAACCTGATTTGCAGTGTTTTGGGGTGGAAAGTGGTAAGCAGGAGGTTTATTGTCATACATCTTATGAGGAAACAGAACTTACGTGATTGTTCATGACTACCAGACATTGTTGTTGCGTGGAAATACGTCTAAAGCTTGATGGAGGAGGAGAAAACGGTGTTGCTGTTGGTTGGATTGCAAAGTAAAACAGATGTCAGCTGCTGCTCCTGGAATTAAGTACCTTTTGCAGTGAGAATATGAGAAAGGGGAATATCAGCCCTTGCGGGGGGTTTGGGGGGGCACTTTGGGTGTGTAGGGGGCTTAGACGGGGGACTTGGGGCCTGATATGCATCTGTGGGCATTTCCCGGGGCCCTTTAGGCCAAGATGTGTCCCTTGCACATTTTTCCTGGGCCTTGGGTGCAAGGGGGGGCTTGCAAGGGGGCCTAGTGGCACATTCACACCTTGAATGTGTCCATAGGGGCCACTGGTTCTAGTTGGCCCCTTTTGGCCAGGCCCAGGTGGCCCATCTGGCCCCTTTTGGCTGGCCCATCTGGCCCCTTTTGGCCAGGTCCAGGTGGCCCATCTGGCCCCTCTGGGCCAGGCCCAGGTGGCCCATCTGGCCCCTCTGGGCCAGGCCCAGGTGGCCCATCTGGCCCCTCTGGGCCAGGCCCAGCTGGCCCAGGAGCGGGCGGGGTTTTGGGTGAGGGGCAGGGGGGACGGGGGGGCGCGGAGGATTGGGGGGAACGGGGGAAACGGGGGGACATCGACTTACTGGTTGATGTCCTGGCGGCTGGCTTGAGGTGGTCGGGCGGCTGGCTTGAGGTTGTCGGGCGGCTGGGTCGTTCCGGCGGCTTGAGTCGGCGGTCGGCGAGGCTGGGTTGGGTGGGTGGTGGGTCGGAACGGGTAGGTGGTCTGGAGGGTGGGTGGTGGGGTCGGTGAGGTGGTGGTTGGGGAGGGATTTCAGGAGGGGGGGGGAGGGCCGATCGGCAAAGGATGGGGGGAGGGGGCGGGTGGGGGCATGCTGATGTCATGCGTACAATGTTTTGTACGCATGACATCAGCATGTATATAGAAAGGGGCGTGCCCCTTCCTATATACATAGAATCGGCGTGCAGTCGGCACGCCGATTCTATGTATATAGGAAGGGGCACGCCCTTCCTATATACATAGGTCGGCGGTCCGCCGATCTATGTGTATGGGCAGGGGCGTGCCCCCTGCCTATACACATAAAAAGGGCGTGTGGGTCGCACGCCCTTTTTATGTGTATAGGCAGGGGGCACGCCCCTGCCTATACACATAAAAAGGGCGTGCGACCCACACGCCCTTTTCTGACGGGGCGGGCGAGCCGCACGCCTTTTTCTGAAGGGGGCGTGCGACTGCACGCCTGCAGTGTCGCACGCCTGTAGATGGGCGTGCAGCACGCACGCTCATCTACAGGCGTGCCCACGCCCAAGGATGGGCGTGCAGCCCGCACGCCGATAAAAAAAAGGCGTGCGGGGAACACGCCTTTCTTTTTATCGGCGTGCGTTCGGCGTGGGCGTGCGCCAATGGGCGTGCAAATATCAATGCCCAAATGATTTGTAAGTGAGCACATTGGTCCTCAGTGGTTATGAGTGATGCATTGAGATTTTAGCATACATTACATTACTGACATTCTAGGTTCATTTCATGAGAGCCTTTATCTTGGGAGGGGTATCAATTAGTTGTGGATGCAGAATCAAAAACCCAGAATTCCTAACTCAGCCTATATCAAATTACTCACATTCTTGAAGTATAATTTGGAAGGAGATGAAATTTACCAATCAAGGGTTCAAGTTCAACTCATATTGTGAAAAAGAAATGTTGAAATACCTAGTTCAGTGATTACTTCCCTTGGCCTTCCGGGGTAGTTTCCCTCTGCTTGTTGAAATCCAGCCAGGAAACACAAGCTGAATAATTTTAAAGTATTTTTTATAAAAACTATGTTCATCTTTGAAACTGTTTGGCCATAAACGAAGGAAATGAATCAAAAATAAGGTGACTAGAATTGTTGTGGATGATATCTGTAATGTAGTGATGCTTCTTTGAGTAAAAGCTGTTTGGAAGGATTTAGTGTGACTGAAACTGATCTCCCATGCCTTACATACTTTCAGTGTTCAAGTGTGAAATTATTTTTTACAGACATGAACACATAGGAAGTTTTGGCAGCAAACAAATGGTTACAGGAATTGGTGACACATGTCTCAAAATTGGTTCAGACCAGTAATGGAAAATATACATATTTCTTTACCTCTTTGGTTTGGAAATTCATTATTTCCAGTGGGGTGATAGAAATTGTATTTTTCAAAATCCTTGGCAAGAGTTAAAGCATATTTAATTCTTCCAGAAACCCTAATGGTTTCACACTATACCAGTAAAATCTGGGTACATCCATAAAGTTCAAAATCCTCCATGTTAGCTTGAAGTGTCAGCTTGCTACTATTTCAGAGACAACCCAACTAGAAGAAAATAGCAATAAATAAATAAATAATGGGGGGTATAAAATATGACCAAATTCACAATTATCTAATCAACTGTTTTTGAAAATAAACCATAATTTTGGGGACAACCCTAATTCACTGGTTGGAATTGTGGATTTGGTTGTATTTGATACCCACTAATAAATGTATCATAGGGGGTATCAAATATGACCAAATCCATTATCAAAACCAGTGAATTAGGTTTGTCAACAAAATTTTGCTTTTGAGGATTTTGAACAATTTTATTAGGGGGTATCAAATATGACCAAATCCACCATTAAAACCAGTGAATTAAAATATTCAACAAAATTTGGATTTTGGAAATTCTGACCAATTTTATGTGGGTATCAATGGTTTTTAAAAATGGTGGATTTTCAAAACCAGTTGATTAGATAATGGTGGATTTAGTCATATTTGATACCCCCTATTGTTTGCAAAATGGTGGATTGTCAAAACCAGTTTATTAGATAATGGTGGATTTGGTCATATTTGATACCCCCCAATAAGAATAATAATAAGTAATGACAGAAACATTACTACACAATTAATGATGTATAATAAATCACAATAAACATAAGAAAAATATATAATTTTAGATTATACAAGTACATAGCCCCCAATTTTGGGGGGAGGGACTTGTAGAAAGACACGGATTGACGCCAAGATCCGTGATCCGTGTCATGCAACCTAACGGGCCGACATCAACCCGTTAGGTTGCATCAATTGAACCTGTACACTCAGTAGAGGTTTTGTTTGGCTCCAGGAGCCTATTCTTTTAGTTCTATAGTAGATACATTAGGCGGTATCAAATATGACCAAATCCACCATTATCTAATCAACTGGTTTTGAAAATCCACCATTTTTAAAAACCATGGATATCAATATAAAATGGTTCAAGATTCTCAAAAGTGAAATTTTGTGGAATTTTTCCACAACATTACACTTTTGAGAAAATTTTGTGGAGGACTTCCACAACATTACACTTTTCAGAATTCTGAAACATTTTATATTGATATCCATGGTTTTGAAAAATGGTGGATTTTCAAAACCAGTTGATTAGTAAATGGTGGATTTGGTCATATTTGATACCCCCGTATTAGGGGGTATAAAATATGACCAAATCCACCATTATCTAATCAACTGGTTTTGAAAATCCACCATTTTTAAAAACAATGAATATCTATGTGAAAGGGTTCAGAAATCTCAAAAGTTGAATTTTTTGGAAAAACCTAATTCACTGGTTTTAATTGTGGATTTTGTCATATTTGATACCCCCTATTAGGGGGTATCAAATATGACCAAATCCACAATTAAAACCAGTGAATTAGGTTTTTCAACAAAATTTCACTTCTACAAGAAATGAATCATTTTATATTGATATCAATTGATTTCACAAATGGTGGATTTTCAAAACCAGTTGATTAGATAATGGTGGACTTGGTCATATTTGATACCCCCTATTATTACTTTTTCACACCACAAAGCAAGAAAAACAAAACATTTAATAAAAAAATGTGAAATACAAGTAAAAGACAGAATATTATTTGATATTCTGATTCTATGTATAAACTAACCTAGGGTACCTCAGCAAAGGTACCCCAGTAACTTCACTCCATCTTAAAGTAGATCTACTTACCAAAAAGAACCACTACTGTACTTACAAGATTACATATGTAGAAAACATGCATACAATTTATGACCAATATACTAAGATCATACATATTCAACATTATAAAACACCCCAAAAAGATTGTATGTAAAAAATCTGCAAGACATGTTTGACATGTGTGGCTCAAATGGGAAGAAAAATTGCCACAGAAGATCATGACATGTGTGTACATGGTTGTTGTAATTTGACCTTCAGAATTTATGCTTGAGAGAAAAAAAAGGGGGGGAACAATCTTGAGGGATCTGATTGGACCAAGGAGCAAATGTCAGCCTCCCTGATGCCAAGGACAAGTCCTTCTAGCTACAGGTGGTGCAAGAATGAATGGAAAAGAGTGGTAAACTCTGGGTAAGGTAAAAGAGTTACAATTCCCAAATAATATGGGGGAATTGTGACGTAAAATTTAGAGAAAAAGGTGGTAATAATTATCTTAAATAAATTTAATATAATTAAAACCAGAGGGGCCTGATAAATCAGGGGTGGTTTAGGTCCCTCTAAGGTATCTTAAAGATAAATTGCAGAGGATTTAGGTACCTGGAACACTGGGGCCTGTTGGAACAGGGGTGGTTTAATCCCAGGAAAGGAAAGTGGGGAACATCTTCAAGAAAAGGGTTATTACTTACTAGTAATAAGCCTTGAGGGATCTTGGGGATATTCTGGTTGAAACTGGACAGTTGGAAGCGCTTGGATGGATGGATGGTGGAGCTGGATGGTCACTGTGAAGTTGTTGGGGAAGACAGGGCTAAAGAATAACTACTAAGAAGCTTACCAGACTGTGTTATAAAGATATATATCTAATAAGAAGTGGGTAAGGTTGTTGGTGGGTATTGGGAAGCATGAGGACCCTTCTGTGGGCGGTTGAAGAGCTCCTTAAATAGTCTTGAGTTCCCTCTGGGGACCCTGTAGGTATTATTGGCCAACTTGTGGGATCTTTGGACCACATTTTGGCCATTTTTGCCTTCTTGGTGACGCTTCAGCAGCCCCTGCTTTGAATACATGTCACCAATTGATTTATTTAATGTATTTATTTATTTATTTTGACTTACAGTCTGTAGTACATCAGTACTGGTTGTTATATATTTAATACTAGTGGCTTATTAGTATTTATAATAAGCCACAGTATTATTTGCACTGTTTGTTCAGTCAGTGTATTTTCATTTATTTGTGTAAATGACAATACAATCTAATATAATTGATTATATAGTCCCCAGTAGTCTTCATTACATATGTAACATGTGTAATGAGGTTACTGGGGCATGTTTTTGTTGATTTGGGTGTACCTGAGTGACTGTGGAGTCTGCGTGCCAAGCTGGGAGCCGGTGAGGGGCTTGATGCTTGCGCAGGGGCTTATATCCCAACTTTGACGCGGGCTTTCAGTCACGCGGGTTGAACTTCAAGTTCTGCGGACTGTGGTACGCGGGGTTTGAGTAAAACACGGTGTATTTACACTATCTCCCCTAATTTACACAACACCTCATTTCCGTGACTGGAAATGGGGTTTAAGCATATGTATATATATATATATATGCATTTAATTAATGCAAGTGCCTTTTTTATTAAAGGTACTTGCTAATTCTTCTATGCTAATTTACATAGTGAAGGAGTGAGAATTAGGGGTACCTATGAGTGAGGTACCCTAGGTTATTCTTAGTGTAGATTCAGAATATCAAATAATATTCAAACTATTATTTGATGTTCTATTGTATTTTATAATAATTTTTGTAGAAGTCTTGTGACAGGTTGCTCTGTCATAGTAGCAAGCTGACAGCAAAGGATAAAACAAAAGAAAATGCTCTGACTTGATAATTGTATTTCTTCTGGCACACAAGCCAGGATACGTATTTAGTACAAGAGTGATTAACAAGTGGTTGAGGAAACAACTGAGTATAGTAATATGCTAATATCTAACATATTGAAGTGGAGGAAAAGAAGGCATTGTAACTGAAAAACGGAAAAAAGAAACATTGTTATTTAACAATGGAATGTAAAATTACAGCATAGTAATGGAAGGGCATCAACAATTTATTGATGGAAAAATAATGATAAGCATCACACTAAGTGATGGAAAAACTATATCTTAATGATAATTGAAGAATTAATTTGTGGTTAATTTTAAAGGAGAAATGTGAGCAGAGATGAGTCCAGAATTCTGACAATGGTCACATCTTCAGTTGGAAACTTGAGGGTGCACATTTAAGCCTCTAAAAGAGTTTGATTGAATGATGATTGATTAACCTAGGACCAGAATGAACTAGAGACAAAAAGTGAAGTGAGTTTTTTAAACAAAGAGAAAAGAAGGAGAAAATAGAGAGTCATGAAGAAAACCAACTTGTTTGAAGACAGGAACAAAAGGAATATTTAGGGAAAAAACAAGATGGAATCTTAAGTAGGCGCAGAGGATAATAGATCTGAAGAAATAGTCAGTGAATAAGTTGAGAATTTGTTATAGTAGCGAGTCTCACCAGGCAGAACAAGGATTTGAAGATGAAGAGAGGGAAAGATAAGGAAAAGGAAATAGAGAGATAACAGAAGATAATATAAGAGATATGAGTCAAAAGTAGTTATGTGATATAAGGGGAATGTTGAGGAATAATGAAGGGTGATGAAGTTGAGGAGTTGAGGTTGAGGTGTGAGGGATTGGAGTGGTGTAAGGAATTGATCTTCAGGTTGAGTGAAATTGATGATTGGTTTTGATTCAAAACTCGAACGTTCTTTGGGGACGAACGGGGTTCGAGTAAGATAGGATTTGAGCATAGGGAGATATTCTTTACACTCCTTGTGACTGGTGAGGCGAGTCACATTTACGTCGAGAAGGACGGATCAACTGTTTGGAGAAGATTGTGGATAGGAGTAATGGAAGTTGGTTTGGTGAGAGCATTGGCAAGCATTTCATGAGTCCAAAAAAGAATGATCTTGATGTTTTTGGCCTTGATCTCTTGTTGCATGCCTTTAGTCCTGAGATCAATGTCAGCCTGCTACTAATTCAGAGACAACCTGACCATAGAAAATTATAACAATATACAACTTATATTCTTAGTCTCAAAAGAATGCACACCTTCTGTCTTTTTTTTCAAAAGAAATTATTAAAACAAAACATATAACACAGAATCTAGATATAACTTCTAAAGTATAAAGAAAACTTAGAATATTATTTCAGATTCTGAATCTACATGTAAATTAACCTAGGGTAGCTCAGCAAAAGTACCCCGTAATTATTACTCCTTCATATCCCTTTACAAGGCCGTCAAGTTTTCATATGACTTAAAGATCTACATAACCTTAAATATATGCTAGTAGACTATGTAATTAAGGTTAATTGAGTTCGGGTATGATGCATAAACAAGGTTTACATCATCATTTCCATAGTTACATGTACCTTGCACCTGTAATAGAAGCCACAACCAACGCCGCAGCAATACTTTTCCTACTAAGGCCAAGATAGCCCAATTGGTTGGTTTTAAATAGACTACTGGTCCAAAAGGAAGGAAGACACGAAAGTACTCACCTTACTGGGAACATTAAAACACTTTGGACCTTTTGAAACATGTAACTAAGCCCTACCGTAACCAAACCAGTTATACAGGTAACTAGGGCTTAGTAGAAGACTAGAACAGGCAAAACTGAGATTCTGCTTCGCCCCCAAGAGCCCAGAATGAATATTTAAAAAGCCCTGCCATCCCACGAAATGATATCCCCATCTTCAATTACATTTACCAGCTTTTACCCACCATATCAACCAGCCTTTTTAGCCTGTTATATAGTCAGTTTTTGCTTGTTTTATACTTGAAGTTCATTCAAAAACCCTTTCACCTTTCTCAGCACTCAACCTTGTGAGCGCTTCTGGACCACCTACAACTCCCTGAAGAACCTCTGACAGGAAATAGAAGCAGTAAGTCTATTTCCTCCATTCCTTCAGCAGTTGTTGTCTAGGTGTACTCCTTGTTCAAAGGACTAGACTTTCAGGTACCCAAAATACCCCCTGTTAACTCAGTTCCTGAATATTTTAGAGGGCACAGTAAATACCCCTGTAACTCAGGCCCCTCTGTTAATAAAAACTTTATAGTTTTTTTATATCTTTTCACCTTTTTTACCCACCTGTCACTGCACAACCTGCAGCTGTTTTTACCTTGCACCCTGTGTAGCTAGAAGAATCCAGTTCTTGGCATCACAGAGGCTGACAATCAATGTGTCGAGTTTTTGAGTTGGAGCCAAAAAAATTTAATTTTTCGTCTAGTCCTTTATTGTCAATGTGATGATTGATGCAGAATTGTTCCTTGAAGGTTTTGTCGTCAACTGAAAGTTGTTCATTTAGTTCTGAGTCGTCAATGTAATGTACAGCTGATTCAATTTGAAGATTCCACATTTCATTGATTAAAGCCTTCAGCCAAGACGCTTCGTGAAATGAGTCAACAAGCGGATTGAGTTTGGCTTCTGTAGATGAGTATGTGATGCATTGTTGCCGGCAGCTATTCCATGATATGAGGGATCCAAACAGATAGCATAGATATCCACTCTGTGACGTTCTTGAATCTGGATCATCGCCCCAAGTTGCGTCGCTGTAAACAGACAGGAATTCGGAAGGTTGTAAGGCTTTAATGGTGAGTTTGACGTCCTTTGTATGCTTGATATATTGCCACGTCTTCTTTACCTCTAGCCAATGCGTCATTCCAGGTTTTACCGAGTAGCGCACTAGGCTGGAGACTGCAAAACTTAGATCTGGTCGAGTGTGTGAGGCAATATAGTTCATTAATCCAATTGCCGATCAATAGTTTATGTTGAGTTTCTTGAATTTTTCATGATCTTAATCCGTAGCTTCTCTGAGTTGACGATTTGGGGTAAGAGGTGTTGAACTTGGTCGACAATGAGTGAGACCCAGCTCTTCAAGTCCATGATCAATGTGTTTTTGTTGTGAAAGCATGAGTTTGTCTCCCATTCTTTCAAACTTCATCCCAAGTAGAGTGTTGGGTAGATGACAAGCTGAGTTGCTAAATCTTGCGGCAAATTTGTTCTTGAAATCGTTTCCATGTCCAACAAGGACAAGGTTGTCCACGTGAAAGAAAATCATTGATTGTCTATTGTTGCAGAGGTATAGACACGGATTGCAAGTCAATTCAACAAAACCTATTGATTGTAGCCATTCAGTTAAAGTTTTGTACCAATTTGTTGGTGCCTGTTTGAGGCCATAAAGAGCCTTGTTTAACTTGAGATACAGAGACTGCCTGTTACATCCTGTCGGCGTGTGAATGATTACCGTCTCTGAAAGAGGAGCGTGAAGAAAAGCTCCTTGAACATCAAACTGAAGAATTTTGAGTGACTTGGATACCGCATAAAGAAGGACTAATCAAAGCAAAGCTGGTTTTCCAGTGGGTGCAAACGTTTCATCAAAGTTGATCCCATGGATCTGATTGAATCCCTGGACACACAATCTGGACTTGAATTTCAACGGTTCGCCATGTGAGTTCTCCTTGATTTTGAATACCCAAGTCGTGTTGAGAGGATTTTCAGGCTCTTCCCAATGTTCCTCCCATACTTGATGACGTTTGATTGATTCAAGTTCTTTCGTTATTGCTTTGTTCCAGAATTGCGCTTCAGAGCATCTAACGGCTGATTTGATGGTTCTTGGTTTGTAATAATGGTGGAATCCGTATCTATCTGGCTGCTTCATGAGTGATTGATCACGAAGTTGCCTAGTTGGTTGTGCAGCTTGAGGAGGTTGTTGAGGAATCAATTGATTGTTAATTTGAGATTCAGAGTCGCTCAATTCATTTTGTGACTCATTCTCTTCCGAGTCAAGATTTTCGGCAGCTGTCTCCTTGTGCTCTGGCTGTTCCAAAGGTATTCTTGGAGATTGTTGAATGTTCTTCTGTTCTGGTTCCTCCTGTAGAATATCCAAGCTATCTGATGGTGGAGTGATCACGGTCTTCTTCAGGAAACGTAAGTGTTTTGTTTTAATGATGATTCCTGATTTTGAGATAACAAGATAGGAGAGGAGATTTGTATCAAAACCCACAAGTATTCCTTCCTCCCCTTTCCTGTCGAACTTTCAACCTTTTACTTTCATTTGATTCAGATAGACGGTTGGCGTCCCGATAGGTTTCAGGAAAGTAGGAGGCAGACTTTTCCCATGCATCTTTGTCCAAGGACTTTTGACTTCTCCGACCTTTGGGATTTGATTGAGCATGATGCAGCACGACTTGAGTACATCAGGCCAGTAGGAATTTTTGATTTCTGAAGAATAGAATGTTGCCCTGATTGATTTGACAATGGTTCAATTGGCCCTCTCCGCTCTACTGTTGTGTTTGGGGTGATAAGGTTCCGAAATTAGTCTGCGTACATTTTTGCTTCCAAGGAAGCCGACTAACCTCTTTCCAGTGAACTCTCCACCCCCATCAGAGCATACACAAGTTGGGTAGTATCCGAGCCTCTTTTCTGCATTTTGAAGTAGAGAAATCAGTACATCCGCGGTGTCATCCTTGTTGATTAAGGGAAAGCCTGCCAAGTATCCCGAGTAGTTGTCTACTACGGTGAGAATGTAGCAATGATGGTAACAAGATTCAGGACTTATTGGTCCAATGAGATCGAGATGGATTTTTTCAAATGGTTTTGACGCGGTCGTTGAAACTCCTTTGAAGGGTACTTTGGTGATTTTTGCCAGGGTACAAGCTTTGCATTGAAACAAGTCGACGTCCTTCTTGCTGATGGAGACTGAAATCAGATTTCCGAGTCTGCTGAGTGAGCCGTGTCTGTACTTCTCATGAACTTCTTCTAAAGTTTCATTCGTTGACGCAAGATTGACTTGAGAGCCTGATCCCCAACTGGTAGGATTTTTGATGCAGAAGAGATTGTTGTGGATTGTTCCGTTTAAGACCACTTGATTCCCTTTTGACACTGTAAATTTTCCATCTTTTGACGAAGTATTACATCCCTTCTTGTTGAGACAACCCAGACTTATTAGATTAATGACAATGTCCGGTACGTACAGACAGTTTTCCAGTGAAATCAATCTTCCCTTCCATTCTAGTAGGACGGTTCCTCTTCCCTTGATAGGAATGGTAGAGTTTTCTTTTCCAGTCTTGATGTTATTGTAATCGCCATAGTGTAGTTTAGTGAAAAAGGCCTTGTTATTGAATATGTGAGCAGATGCTCCACTATCGAGTATGATTCTTGAATTCAAATTGCCTTCATTTATCCACAGTGTAACTAGCGACAGATAGTAGGTCAAATTGACCTTGTTCTTTCCTGCCTTCCATTTTGCTTGCGATTCCTTCCACCAGTCTGGTGCCTTGTCTGGATGTAGATGCCAGCAAGAATCAGCTCGGTGATTTTTATCTTGCTTTGGATTATGGTGTCCATCCGTGCAGCTATTTGAGGTGTTTGATTGAGACTGGTGAGATTTGGAATTCTTTTTATACAATTGATTGAATTTCTTGTTCTTTCCAGAGAAGAGAGCCGCTTCAGAAGTCAAACACTCTTTGATATCCGCCTTTGTTTCATGGTTTGCTTGAGTGAGGTGATTGCAGACGAATTCTACATCTAACTCCTTATTGGAGTGCATAATTTGTTGTTTGAGAGTGTGCAGCGTAGACGGGAACATGAAGAGAATGAGGTAGGCAAGGACGTCTTGAGGAAGATCTATTCCCACGTTGACTAATCGTTTGATTGATACACAAACATTGGTGATGAATTGTTCCATCGCGTCTTCTTTGAAATCCAGATAGAGGAATTTGTTGAAGACTCTGGCTTGGTTCGATGATTGTGAAGAAGCAAAACTTTCCTTGATGGAAATCCAAATTGTCTTTGCGGAGTTCCGATTGTTTGCGTTGATGACATTGTTGTGGGTGACCGTGTCCATCTTCACAATGAGCAGCAGCTTGAGCTCTACGTTGTCGTCGGGTGTTAGCTGAAGTTCTGTTGATTCTAACGCTTCCAATACTCCTCGGAGCTCAAGCAGTTCTGTCATGCAATCCTTCCACACGCCGTATTTTTCTTCCGTCAGCTGTGGCGTTGTATTGAGCGCCGCCTTTAACATCGCTTGACGGAAGCCATTGTTCCTTTGAGTTGAACCTGCGTTCTCCATCCTGGTCCTAGTTGATTGGTTTGAAGTATTTGTTGGTAGATCGAGAGCTTTTAACCGTAAAAGAGTTTGATTGAATGATGATTGATTAACCTAGGACCAGAATGAACTAGAGACAAAAAGTGAAGTGAGTTTTTTAAACAAAGAGAAAAGAAGGAGAAAATAGAGAGTCATGAAGAAAACCAACTTGTTTGAAGACAGGAACAAAAGGAATATTTAGGGAACAAGATGGAATCTTAAGTAGGCGCAGAGGACAAAAGATCTGAAGAAATAGTCAGTGAATAATTTGAGAATTTGTTTGATAGTAGCGAGTCTGACCAGGCAGAACAAGGATTTGAAGATGAAGAGAGGGAAAGATAAGGAAAAGGAAATAGAGAGATAACAGAAGATAATATAAGAGATATGAGTCAAAAGTAGTTATGTGATATAAGGGGAATGTTGAGGAATAATGAAGGGTGATGAAGTTGAGGAGTTGAGGTTGAGGTGTGAGGGATTGGAGTGGTGTCAGGAATTGATCTTCAGGTTGAGTGAAATTGATGATTGGTTTTGATTCAAGACTCGAACGTTCTTCGGGGACAAACGGGGTTTGAGTAAGATAGGATTCAAGCATAGGGAGATATTCTTTACAGCCTCATTATGTGAGTGTAAGTAACATGCAAGTTTTGAAGGATTTTTTCTCAAGCTTGTGTCATTTCAGTTAACGTGAGCCTGGATCTCTCAAGTGACAACAGGACACAAGGGTTTTGGGGGGCATTACTGGTTGTATTTCAAGTATAAGGGATACAACTAGTAGAAGAAGAAAAGACAGGGGGAAAGAGAAGAGAAGTTGATCTTTTATTCTTTTAGAAAGATTTGTTTGAGTGCTCTGATAATGATTACTGATCTCAACCTGGAAAATTTGGCTAAGCTGTGCTAGAGACTTTTAAGAGAGTATCAGCCTCCTCACACACTAAGGAAACAGTGGAGGGAACACTGAATTAGTCAGGCTAAGCAGCCCTGATGTTTACACTTCTGGTCAAGGTAGAAAGAGGTTAACCTGGAGCTGAAGAAGCTGAGACTTTGATTGAGTTTAAGATTGATGGTTGATCTAGATTGGTTGATTGATGGCAGAGAAAAGGGGGAAGAAGGGGAAGAAGGGGGGAAGACAGAGAAGGACTACTTTCAGAAAAGCAAAGTTCAAAAAGGGGACTGACTGAAAATACTTGATGTACTGGGTGAAAAGGGCCTTTTTTTCTTAGAGTGTTGAGCTGTAACTTGATTAATCCTTGGGTTTCGGAATTTGTGGTTCTGGGTGTTTTGAGGTTGTGTATCCTTCCTGCAACAAGGGATACACCAACTTTGAAAATTTTCAATTACATGTGGATGTGGTTGGCTCGCCTTTTTTCACTTGCCCAGCCAGCTTTAGCATAGTATTATTTATTTAATTACTCCATGAAGGAGTTGAGAAATTATGGAGTGTTCAGTGAACACTAAGGTTAAAATTTGATCAAGATTCAGAATCTGAAGTCAAAACAAAATTAAAATCTGAGGTTAAAAAGATATGAGACAGTTTTGACTTAAAGAAGAAGAAGACAAGACAGACTGTAGGTCAGCTGTGCTGGCTCTAAGGCTGACAGTTAACATGTAGTGCAAATAAAATTTAATTATTGCAGAACCCAAGTACTGATGTGCATAATATCAACATTTGTGGATCTTGAAATCCCTTTTATATTAATCCTCTGCTAACAGCCTTACACATCAGATTTGTTTCAGCACCCATGCACAATTATAATAATTAATTCTTCTCAATAATCAGTTGCTATATTTTGGGAATTGATAAACACATTCCCAAGCCGGGGGTACACTCATCAAAGAAAAGGGTAAGTAGCCTGCACAGACTTTTATAAAGTGGGTGTGGGCTGCATTCACTTTGTTTGTGCTTGAGCATGCTGCTAGGGGGGTATCCATTTATTTACTCTTACACCAGAGGGATTTCCTCTGGTAAAAGAGGCTGTATGGCCCCTTCAACCAGGGGGATTTCCTCTTTTCAAAAATTCTGTATGGCCTCTTCAACCAGAGGGATTTCCTCTGGTCAAAGAGGCTTTATGGCCTCTTCAACCAGAGGGATTTCCTCTGGTCAACGAGGCTTTATGGCCTCTTCAACCAGAGGGTTTTCCTCTGGTTAACAAGGCATTTTTGACTCTCCATCCAGAGGCATTTCCTCTGGTAAAAGAGGATTTATGGCCTCTTCAAACAGACAAAAAGACCTCCAGAATGATTGTATTACATTCCCACATCTGGAATTACATCAGCTGGAATGTCAGCCTCCCTGATGCCAAGGACAAGTCCTTCTAGCTACAGGTGGTGCAAGTATGAATGGAAAGAGTTATAAGACTCTGGGTAAGGTACAAGAGTTACAATTCCCAAATAATATGGGGGAATTGTGATGTAAAATTTAGAGAAAAATGTAGTAATAATTATATTAAATAAATTTAATATAATTAAAACCAGAGGGGCCTGATAAATGTAAGGATCCCGTTTGGATCCTTCACTGCCTGTAATCTTGTGGGTTAAGAAACAAAGCCTTATGCTTTGGAGAGACCGGAATTTCTAGAACCACAGTTTATTATTGCTAGCTCAGTAGAGGGAAGAATCAGTTTGGTCTCTCTGTTACAACATGATAGGAATAATAATAAAAGGGGAAAAGGAAGAAGAGAAGAAGAAGAAGAAATGAGATGAGTTGCTTACCTAGCTCATTAGAGGGAAGAATCAGTTTGGTCTCTACTGAGCTAGGAGGGTGCCGGGGAGCTGGGGATTAAGTATTAGTGTGCTTATGTAATCTTGAGTCTTGATGTTTTGTGAAACCTGTAGGTGGGGTTTCACAATAAATCAGGGGTGGTTTAGATCCCTCTAAGGTATCTTGCAAATAAATTTCAGAGGATTTAGGTACCTGGAACACTGGGGCCTGTTGACACAGGGGTGGTTTAATCCCAGGAAAGGAAAGTGGGGAATATCTTCAAGAAAAGGGTTATTACTTACTAGTAATAAACCTTGAGGGATCTTTGGGATATTCAGGGTGAAACTGGACATTTTGGAGCACTTTGATGGATGGTTGGTGGAGCTGGATGGTCACTGTTGAGTTTGTTGGGGAAGACAGGGCTAAAAAATAACTACTAAGAGACTTACCAGACTGTTTTATAAAGATGTATATCTAATAATAAGTGGGTAAGGTTGTTAGTGGGTATTGGGAAGCATGAGGAGCCTTCTTTGGGCTTTTGAAGAGCTCCTTAAATAGTCTTGAGTTCCCTCTGGGGACCCTGTAGGTATTATTGGCCAACTTGTGGGATCTTTGGACCACATTTTGGCCATTTTTGCCTTCTTGGTGACGCTTCAGCAGCCCCTGCTTTGAATAAACATCACCAATTGACTTTATTAGTGTATTTATTTATTTATATTGACTTGCAGTCTGTATTACATTAGTACAGTTTGTTATAGATTTAATACTAGTGGCTTATTTGTATTTATAATAAGCCACAGTATTGTTTGTACTGTTTGTTTACTCAATATATTTCACTTATGTGTATAAAATAATAATAATATTCAATGTAATTAATTACTTAGTCCCCAGTAATCTTCATTACATATGTAACATATGTAATGAGGTTACTGGGGCGTGTTTTTGTTGATTTGGGTGTACCTTGGGTGACTTAGGAGTCTGCGTGCCAAGCTGAGAGCCTGTAAGGGGTTCAATGCTTGCGCGGGGGCTTATGTTCCAATTTTGGCGCGGGCTTTCAGTCACGCGGGTTGAACTTCAGGTTATGCGGACTGCGGTACGCGGGGTTTGAGTAAAACACGGTGTATTTACACTATCTCCCCTAATTTACACAACACCTCATTTCCGTGACTGGAAATGGGGTTTGAGCGTATTTATATGTACATATAAGCATTAATTAATGCAAGTGCCTTTTTTTTATTAAAGGTACTTGCTAATTCTTATTTGCTAATTTACATAGTGAAGGAGTGAGAATTAGGGGTACCTATGAGTGAGGTACCCTAGGTTGATTTTAGTGTAGATTCAGAATATCAAATAATATTCTAACTATTATTTGATATTCTATGTATTTTATAATAAGTTTTGTAGAAATTTTGTGACAGGTTGCTCTGTCATAGTAGCAAGCTGACATGGAAAAATCTGATAATCTATCAGAAAAGACTGGAATCTAAAAGAAATTTGGCCTAAGGCCGAGTGAAGAGAGGAAGAAGAGCTGGAAAAGATCAAGAGTGCAGTACACTCCGGGACTCAGATCACCAGAAGAGAAGTCTTGAGAAGAGTAGGTCTCACTGGTATAGGCTCAGAACTAAGTAATGGTTGTATTTCAGGAGGGACTGGATGAAATACACAACAGAAAGAGGCCTAAACAGGGGCCTAAATAGCTAAGGAGGCCTGATGGAAAGAAATGGAAGACAAAAGAAACAAGCCCTCTTTTGGGCATGGGGCAGAATTCTAACAGAATCATGTCTGCCACAGCTGATATTATGTCTACCTGGAATGACATCACATCAATAATTTCAGATATTGCATCAGTTAATCCTATTCAATATCACCATCACTGACTTTATGTCAGTTATTTTTTTACATCTGACATAACCTTTTTGCCCATGGGTATAATATCAGCTAGAAAAATATGATATAAGGTCAGTCATTTTGATATCAAGCTGTTTCAACTGATTTAATATCCCTAATTATAGAAATAATATCATCACAGGTAGATATAATATCAGTTGTGGTATATATGTCAGCCTGTGTTATGCCAAGAGCTGGATTCTCCTAGCTACACAGGGTGAAAGGTAAAAACAGCGGCAGGGTGTGCAGTTAAAAGTGGGTAAAAAAGGTGAAATATATAAAAAAAATTAAAAAAATTATTTACAGAGGCCTGAGTTCCAGGGGTATTTACTGTTCCCCCTAAAGTAATAAGGCCCTGAGTGAACAGGGGGTATTTTGGGTACCTGAAAGTCTAGTCCTTTGAACAAGGAGTACACCTAGACTATAACTACTGAAGGAATAGAGGAAATAGACTTACTGGTTCTATTTCCAATCAGGGATTCTTCAGGAGGTAATTGTAGATGGTCCAGAAGCGCTCATAATTTTGGGTAACAGTTGATGTTTGAGTGCTGAAACAGTTGAAAACAGCTGGTTTAATGAGCTTCAGGTCACAAACAAGCAGAAACTATACCATGTAACAGGCTATAAGACTGGCTTATAAGATGGGTAAAAGCTGGGAAATGTAAATGAAGATGGGGGTATCATTTCGTGGGAAGGAAGGGCTGTTTGAATATTTATTATGGGCTCTTGGGGCAAAGCAGAAACTCTCTTTTGCCCAGTCCATCCTTCTACTAAGCGCTAGTTACCTGTATCACTGGTTTGGTTATGGTAGGGCTTAGTTAAATGTTTCAAAAGGCATACAGTGGTTTATGATTCCCAGTAAGTTTAATAATTTTGTGCCTTCCTTCAATTTAGACCATTAGTCCCTTTACAACCAACCAATTGGGCTAACTTGGTCTTGGTAGGAAAAGTATGGCCATGGCGTTGGTTGTAGCTTTAATTACAGGTGCCCTGTACATGTAACTATATACATGATGATTTAAAACATATTTATGCATAATAACCAAACTCTATTAACCTTAATTAAATATTCTACTAGCATACTTGTAAGGTTATGTAGTTCTGTAAGTGATGTAAAACTTGAAGGCCTGTGAAGGGATGTGAAGGAGTAATAACTACGGGGTACCTTTGCTGAGCTACCCCAGGTTAAGTCACCTGTAAATTCAGAATCTGAAATGATATTCCAAGTTTTCTTCAAACTGTAGAATTTATATGTAGATTCTGCCTTTGTATGTTTTGTAATTTCTGTTGAAACAAAAGACATAACACTGCAAAAAAAACTGGCTCAACTGCCTGCAGTTGACATGTGGAAACTCTAAGGAAGCTGGCGGTGTTACTCAAACCTTTCTCAAAGGGTGAATCAACCAAGCTTCAATGCACAGTCACTGTGCATGTTGCACAGTGACTGTGCCCAAACAGCTGCATATGTAAATGGGTGGAGATACCATGGCAGCTTTGTTGGAGCATGCCACATGTCAACTGCTGGCAGTTGATCGAGTTTTTCTTGCAGTGTAAGGTATGAATTCTTTTGAAACTAAGAATACAATTTGTACGTTGAAATAATAATTATATAACTTTCTATATTCAGGTTTTTTCTGAATTAGTAGCAGGCTGAAAATATACATTACCAGTTTTGTCTGATAAAATCTCAGATGTTTCCAGCTGATGTAACATCAGATTTTAAAAGCTGATACAATCACATTTGAGATGAAACCCCCTAGTTGAATGGACTATACAGTGTGAGCCTGGGTCTTTAAAGTGATAACAGGACACAAGATTGGGCAGGGGGGAGAGAAATACATTTCAAGAGATCAAGAGAAAAAATGTTTTGAGGGATACACAAAAGAAGAGAGATAAATTTGTGATCTTTTCTCATAATCTGAGTTTGGTGATCTGGGTTCTTGCATAAAATGATAAAGCATCACCTGGAGGATTTGGCTAAGCTGTGCCAAAGTCTTTAGAAAATTCAATGGTGTCTTCTCACAATGGAAACACAGAAGGAATTTGAGGAGACAGGGTCTAATCAGCCCCATTATTTGGACTATGATGAAGCTGAATGTTCCAGGTTATTTTGCAGGTTATTTAGAGGAAACATAAGTGTTTTGTTCCAAGGAAAAAACCACAGAACAATATTGCAACAGGTTTGGACCACCACAGTGTAAAAGAAAACTCTAATTTCCTTGTATTTTG
Source organism: Puccinia hordei (assembly GCA_007896445.1). Classification (NCBI taxonomy): domain Eukaryota; kingdom Fungi; phylum Basidiomycota; class Pucciniomycetes; order Pucciniales; family Pucciniaceae; genus Puccinia; species Puccinia hordei. The sequence goes on from RDRW01000490.1 coordinate 140,176, forward strand.
AATGTATAGTGGATCCGCGGTGAGGGATTATAAGAAGGCTGCATGGCCTACTCACTTGGTGATACTGTTAAGATTCTTGGATCTAGATATGATAAAACAAATTTTTGCAAATCTGCCTCTTGTACCAGCCAAAACATCATCACTGCCAGCATAATTACCTATGTTGAGTTCATCCCAGTTACACTAGGATGAGACCAACCAATTTAAAGTGGGTTGACCTCAACCAATGAAATATAAAAACAAGGGGGGTTCCTTAGATTTATATTTCATCAGTTGATGTTAACCAAGTTTAACTTGGTTGAGTTCATCCCAGTTTAACTGGGATGACTTCATCCTAGGTAATTATGCTGGCAGTGCATTCATTCATTGAAGTTTTTTTTTTTTTTGGGGGGGGGGGGGGAACAAGTAGCAATCTGTTTCTAGCCCCCAATTATCAATATTGATTTCACAGCATTCCTTCATGAAATACAAGTCTATAGCCCCCAATTTTGGGGAAGCTCAATGGTGACTTCTGACACGGATTGACGCCAATCCGCGATCCGTGTCATGCAACCTAACGGGCCGACGTCGACCCGTTAGGTTGCATGTATTGATGCAGTAGAAATGGTGCATGGTTTGTTTGGCTCCAGGAGCCTATTTTTTTAGTTTTATAGTAGATGTGATGCTTGTTATATTATACTACCAGTTTATGCCCCACACTGCCTGTTTGATTGATTACAGAAGCACATTTTTAGTCTGATTGTTGACCTCGTATGGATTTTTTTTTTGTGTATGGACAGATGGTGGAACAAGAATGCTTGTAACATGTCTCATCCAGTTATCATATTTCACAGGATTGATGTTTTGTGTTGTATTTTTTCCCGGATTTCATTCAAACAGAATGACTGTGAATCTCACAGTACAAGGCCTGTACTATGTATCTCGAGGGGTCAGGGATGTCCGAAACCCCTTCCGGAGGGTGGGTGCATGTATATACAGTGATTCCTACATCCATTTCCCGAGACCTGGACAAAACCAACCACTTTCACGCCAGCAGTCCCCCCCAAACTAACTAAACCTATCCGGATTCTTGAACCTCGTTCATGTCTATCGACCTCAAACCATTCTCATCCAATCATCATTATCCCCATCCATCAATATTAAGATAAACCACGTTCGACTCGGCCGGCATTCACATATCCATTTCAAGCTGTCTTCCTTGTAAGTCCAATAGTGTACATTCCTCCCCATCTCAGTAACTAATCTACAGTTCCTTTTCCCACCTTCCACGCTGTCTCAGAATCCCGTCTCATCAGTTCCATCCGAACCAGTTCAAAACTTGAACATCCTTCTCTGAACAAGAAAATCTAACAATCGATCCATCATGGCCGTAGGAATCGTTAATATCGGCAAAGATGCCCGCGGTGATATGTTCCATCGCTACAAGATGCCCGTCTTACAAGTCAAAGTCGAAGGCAAGGGTAATGGAATCAAAACGGGTGTGCAATCTTGATCTTGATATCTACCTCCTGCTCGCTTGAGTGTTAACGCATCCATACGACTTTCCTAGTCATTCCTAACATGTCCGACATTGCTCGCGCATTGGCCAGACCCCCGACCTGTAAGAAGAGCTGCCCACCTTTCGCTACATGTGGCTGTTTCAGAGTATTGACGTGATGGTGTATTGGCCGCAGATACCACGAAGTTTTTTGGGTGTGAGCTTGGTGCTCAGACGACATTTGACGAGAAGTATGACCGATACATCGTCAATGGTGCGCACCAGGCTGATCGACTGCGGGAGTTACTGGATGTGTTTATCGACAAATTTGTGCTCTGTTCGAGCTGTAAGAACCCGGAGACCGAGCTCATGATTGTCGGACGGGATGAGCTGATCTGGCGAGACTGCAAAGCGTGCGGGCATCGAGGACATGTGGACAACCGACACAAGCTTTGTACCTTCATCCTGAAGAACCCACCCGAGTCGTCAAAGAAGAAGTCCAAGCGAGACAAGAAGGCTAAGGGTACCGATTGCGGGAGTCCCCGCCGAGGGCGGCTCTTCCGAGGACGGCCATAACAGTCAGGATGAGCTGACGAAGAGAATCGAGGGGGAGGCGGTGGACGCCAAGACGGCGGAGGCGACATCGACACTCAAGGATGAGGACTGGTCGGCTGATACCTCGGCCGGGGCCGTCAAGGCACGCATGAAATCCCTCGAGGCCGGAATTCAGAACGGACTCAATCTGGCGGACGAGGAGGACGAGGAAAACCCCGGTGGACCCTACGCGGTCTTCAGCGAGTGGATCCTCACAAACCGTGACTCTGTCTCGGACCCTGAGATCCTTGTCAAGGCTAAAGAACTCGGTATCGAGAAGAAACATAAGTCCGTTCAGATCCTTGCTCAAAACCTGTTCACTGAGAACGCAGCCAAAGAAGTCTCCAAACATCATGCTCTCTTTGCCAAGGTAAGTCACCTGTATTTCCCCCTTGCGACTTGTCGACCGCCAATTGGATGGTTTCTGATCGTGCTATAATCCGGGTGTTGTATGCAGATGGTCAGCAGCGAAAAGCATCAGAAGCCCTGCTCGGAGGCATTGAGCAGTTGTGTGGAGAAGCCTATCCGAGCTTGGTTTCCCTCGGGTGTACCCAAGATTATCATGGAGTTTTACCAAGCCGACATCTTGGAGGAAGATGTGATCACACAACAAGGGGCACCCATGTTTCTAAAAAAGTCAGCTTTTCTATCTTTTCCCCTCCGTGCTACTTCTCTCCTACTGACTGTTTGTTATTGCGGTCGGATTCGTCTTCTCAGTATGTGGACAAGGAGATCAGTAAGAGAGTCAGACGGGCCTGTGAACCCTTGTTGAAATGGCTCGACGAGGCCGAAGCTGAAGATGATGAAGACGAAGAATGAAGGGTTGAATGGCCTTTGGGGGATGGTTTAATGTGTACATACACGCATACACATCAATCCCACTTTCTTCTACATCCGCCTATCCAATTTGCCACTATCTATTTTATGCTTGAATTTCGATACATCGCCGAACTTTGAGTCCTTTTGGGCCACATCATGCGATCTCATGTACACATTGCCTTTTCCTCAACGCAATCAATTTTGCTTACCACATTTCGTCCCTTACTCACGGCAACCTCACATAGCCCGAATCTGATCTGTTTCTTGTTCATTCCCGAATCCCTTCCTGGTCCTGTGCCATTGGCACTCTTTGCAATGAGGGGTGTTGATTGCTAATGAGGACAAAACTTGTGACAGGTGGTTAAAGTTGGTGTGAATCACACTTAATTTCAAACTGATTGTCAGTGTGGTGGGTACTCCAGGCAGGTTGTGAATCCACTCAATAGAAGTTGACTGGAATTGACCAGAGGCTCTGAGTTGTAGATGGTTGGCTGTCATTTCTCAACGACAATCATCAACGGCAGTCAGGTTGCTACCTGTCTGTTCGTAATGCAGCCAAGCATCGATTTGCCACATTGCCCGAGTGCTACCAAGTCTACACGTCCCATCCAATGATGATACCTCAGCGACATTGATTCCCTCCTCTCCCTCCACCATAGAAAGCGAAATGTCTATGAATAATCACCGAATCCTCTTCCGAGTCAGTATGTTCCTACAGGGCCTTCACAGTTTTGGCACGTTTTTTCTGATCCAGTTCAACAATTTCTAGTTCTCATAATCCTTTTGTATTGTGGCTCCACCTCTTCTGTCATGTCAGCCGGGAAGACTGCAAGACAGCATCCAGATGATTATAAAAACATCCTTAGCATAGTGCGCAAACACCCCAAGTCAATCAAAACCCTCAAGGCCATACCGCACAATCCCTCAA